>CM053585.1:510475661-510523115 GCA_028646515.1 Pseudochirops corinnae | reverse complement strand
AATCTAGGGTTTGGTTGCTGTTCTTACTTTGCTTCTTATGCTTATTCTTACTCATGTTGTTCAGTCCGTGATTTTTTTTTTTAAATCTCTGTGGGGCTCTGCTTCCAGAAGGGAAAGCTCTGTCCTAAATCACTGGGGTCCTCCCAGCTGCCGTAGCTCTCAGGAAGGTGCTGGGATCCTTCTACTTACTTCCAGCTCACTGGATAATGAAGACTCCAAGACCGAGGCCCAAGACAGCGATCCAGATCCAGGCCGCTCAACGCGAGAGCACTGGCCTCAGAACAATTGCCTAGTCTCCCTGCTGTCTGCAGGCCGCGGGTGGGAAGCTGCAACATGGAGGCAGGTGCAAAACCTCTGCCTTTTGCTTTTCCGCTCTGGAGGCCTTTCGGCCGGACTGCTTTTCTCTCCTGATTTTGCAGTTCCCACTGACTTAGTTCTCAACACTGCTCACAGCTGCCGCTAATCCACTTACTGCTCCTCTCGTCTGGCCGCCCCCCAGGGCTCAGCCGCGGCTTCAGGCCAGGCTGGTTTCGGTTCACAGTGCTGATATGGTTCCTCGTAGCTGAGCTGACTTTAGTGGGAAGTATCTTTGTGTGCATTTTGGAGTTCTAGGATTGGTTTGGAGTCCTATTTTATGGGTGTTTTGGGGTGGCTATGTGAGAGCTGCAATATGTTGCTGCTGCTATGCTGCCATCTTCGGAATTCAGAATTTCTTAAAAATGCATGTTCAAAAGAAATAACAACTTAATGTCACTTTTCTGCAGGAGGCCTTTATTGATCCCCTCAAACATTCTTACCATCTGCTCTCAGCTCATATCTTCCATTTGCCTGCATATAACCTGCCTGTACCTCATTATTCATATATTATTTCTCCAATTAGAATGTAAGGTCTTTGGGAGGAGAGACAGTTTTTGCCTTTCTCTGTGTCCCCAACACTTAGCACAAAGCAGCGCCTGGCACACAGTAAATGCTTGTTGACTAATATAGGGGAAAGAGTGCTCCACGGATTCAGAATCCGAGAACCTAGATCTGAACCTAGGTTTGGCATTAACTCTTACAGACTTTGAGCAAATCAACAAACCTTCCTGGACCTCAGTTTTCTCATCTATAGAAAAAGAGGGTAGGCTAGATGTACTCTAAGAAGTCACTTTCAGATCTACATTTAGGATTCACGAGGATTGACAAATGTGCACAATTCACAGAAACATGTTAAGACTTGTAGGAAGTGATACAGATCAAGAAAGCAGAGATGAACAAAACAATCTCCACACTGACTACAACCCGAACGACGTCAACATTGAGAGGCATCCAAACTCTGATCAAACACAAGGGTCGATGTCTATTCCATCCTGTCAGCTGGGAATCAGAAGGTGACTGTTTTAAGGGATGCACTTTGGAAGACAGTCTGTGTGTGTGTTTGTTGGGAAGTGTTTAATGTGTCAAAACAAAAGGTATCAATAAATTCAAGAAAAAAATTTAAATACCAGAAGCCACACTAACATATGGTTTCAAATGCTCTGAAATAACTTACTAGCATTGTAAATAGATTTTCCTTGATCTACTTTCTGGATTTTTTTTCTGCTATTACAAAGTGCCATATGTTGTGCAAAGTACCTTCAATATAGACTTGGGAAAGCTAGGTTTGAAGACTGCCTCCAACGTTTACCGGCTGTGCAACAATGCCAGGTCACTTAATCTCTGAGCCTCCTTGACTTCCTCATCTGCAAAACGAAGATGTCAACATCCTTCCTGGCTGCCTCCCAGTATTGTTGTGTGTTGTAAACTTTATATCACTATATAAACATGCAATATGATTGGCTGGCAACATCTCTACACAGTTTTTTTTCCTCCTCAGCACTGATTTTCAGGCTTAAAAAAAAAGCTCAAACTGCTTTGGTTTGCTTTAGTATGTGAAATATTACATCAGTGAATGCTTATATTTAGACAACAATACACATTAAAGTATCTCCTGTGTTTAGTGATTTTTTCCTACAAAAGTTGGGTGCTTCATCAACTGGACTGTATTTCTGCCTCTGCAGAAAGCAAGGTAAAACTGGAAAAAACCATTTATTATCTGGCTTTAATAGGTCAATAGTCCCATGGTAAAAGTGCTAGACATTGAATTAGGAAAGAAAGATGGATTCCAATCTTGTCTCCCAAAAGTCCTAGACGAGGGACCTTGGGCAAGTCATGTAAACTCTCAGCCTCAGTTTCCTCATTTGTAATATAGGGCAATAAAGACACCTCACTGACAAGCTTACAGTGAGGATCAAGAAAGATAATATATATTAAGTGCTTCACAAACTTTAAATCACTATATAAATGTCACCTAAAATGACTGTTTTTCATATGGATTTTTTTAAAAAAAAGAACGTGAGGGAAATAGCGCTTAAGGCTAGTACAAATTAAGATACTTTTCCTCTTCCTCTTAGTCTGTAGCTCCTAATTTCTTAAGTTTAATGCATTCATCTTGATTGAATATGAGAGAATCTTTGCTACCCTTGAACCCTGAGTAAATCAGAAACTTAATGAAGATCCAAAGGGCTCACTCACTCTCTGGTAGCACATGCCACCAGAAGAGCTCTTGGGAGGTATGCTCTACATGGCAGTCACCATTTTATATGGAGCACTACAAGGGTGACAGCAACACAAAATAAAGTAAGATCATTAGAGACACGGCAGGTGAATCGGCAGCACAGAGAGCAACACAGCAGAGCACAGGGAGAAGTCAGCTCATCATTAAACATGGCACCCTTCCTAATCAAAAGCGATGCTACTGACCTGGTGCGGCGAAGTTGTTTTGTCTGTGGTGGTGGCTACCTGGGGATGACCCACTGGCACTCTTCCTTGCTCTCTTTGGCCAGCGACACACATTTCCCAGGTAGTAAGCTGGAGTCAGGGAAGCAGTCTCTTTGCAAAGCTAATTTATCCCCAAGGGAGTTGGACCTCACAAGCATAACCTCCTCTGTCATCAACCAAACTAACAGGTCCAATCACACTGACTGGACTGCAGAATAAAAGGGACACTAAAATTAAACAACATCCTCATTCTGAGGCTAAGTGTCATAAAATCTCAAAGGCTATGGGATGATGTAAACATTTATCCGCCAAATAGTATGGGGTTGTGTCTGCACTATCTTCAGTGGTCCTCCATAAATTCCTACAGTCCCTCAATACCCAGATGTCCCAGGGTGGCTACCACTCTCAATTCAACCAAAATAATTTTAATTCAACAAGCATTTATGAAGTGTCTCCCATGTACAAGGGACTATGCGGTATAAATACATAGAAACACTAGTCAGCGTTTTCTCAGAGTAGAACAGAATGGCAAGTGGTTACTACAATGGCCAAAGTAAACATCACAGCAGAAGAAGACATTGCATATGATCATAGCAGCTCCAATCCAAATTGCTTAAACAGGTTACTAATATGAAAAAAATGAAAAGTGAGCAAAAATAGGACCACTGACAGCTGATGTTATCACCGCTATTATGACTGAGGCAAAACAGTATTCAAAACAAAGAGGCAGAAGGAACCCAGAAACTACCTTGGCAAATATATGATCTCCTTGTCAAGCAGAGACATATGACAGAGGAAAACAAGGCCTCCTAGAACATGAGCTCGTGGATAAAACAATACAGAGGAAGTCTACCGGGGACAAGGATCAGAACTGATTCACAAAATACCATAAAACAGTCCAGGAGAAGATGAATCAGCAGAGCTCTTTGCATGGGATCCAATTAAACCAGATTATCCGGGGAAATCTCCATGTGCCATCAGAGGGACAAACAGATATGAAATGGAATGCAGCCTCTAGCCTTTTTACTGGTGTATTCAGGTTGAGACTAATAATAAAACCAATACATGTAGACTCTACCATCTCTATTATGATTCTGCCACTTTTATTATGTGAAAACATAGCTTCCTGTAAGAAGATGGAGTCAGAAAAAGTAGTTAGACCTACACAGATATAGAAGAAAGAATTCCATTTATTTCATTATGCCATTTTATAAAAGTACTCAAGGAGCTCTAGATAATCTCAAAATGGCTCATTTCTTCCTTTCCCCCCAAAAGTAAACTGATCATGGATTTAAAAATGGAGGCATCAAAAACTACCAAGTCATATACTTTCTTTTTCATCCCTTGGAAGTCTTTATGAGAATTTCCTGTGTATAAATCTAAGGCAGTCAGAATGAGTACATCGAAGGGACCAGTTTTACCAGTGTCTGGATGTTGTAGAAAATATTAAACCATATATACATACATACATAGTTTTGGGGTAACAATTCTTTTATTAATAAGGCCAGCAGGCTGTGAAAAGGATGGTCATTTGGCAGTCTCTTTTAGACCAAAGACAATCATGGCAGTGGGCTGACAATTTGTATACTCTCCCAACGAGGGGCTGACAATTTGTATACTCTTCCAATGAGGGGCTAATGTAACCCATCATCATGCCACCTTTATGTCTTTACCAGAATACTGCCAGCCTTGGGCTATGAGACAAAAGAATCTGTCTTTACCTGAGCTTGAATAGAACACAATGGGCTTCCCCACCTTGGATTAAATTCCTTGTAAAACTAGGTGGGATCTGAGCAATATGAGGAGAGTTAATGCAATCTCATTATCAGTAGTGTCATTGAAGATAGAACTTCTTAAAAATTGGGACTTTGGAAAAAGAGAAGAGCTCATCATTTTTCACATAACTGCCCCATCTTATAAACAAGTCTCATCTCCCTACTAGACTATAAGCCATCACCTGTGTCAGCCATTCTGACCATGCTTCTTATACATCTCTACCTATAAAATGACATGATCACACTTTGCCTCTTGGATTATTTGAAGAAGGTGTATCTTTATACCCTTTGGCAGACCAGGATTTGAGGCTCTGGGATTATTTGGAGGAGGTGTTTCTTTATACCCTTTGGCAGACCAGGATTTGAGGAAAGTTGGGGGAGGGAGAAGGTTTCTGAGACAAAAGTTTTGAGTAACAGCAGCTTCCTTCACTTCCTGAACTCTGGAGCACTCTCTAGGCTCTGTCCCCACCCTCACCCCCCACCTCACCCAACCCCCAGCCTCTAAGATTTGCTATGGCACAAATAAAGGGGCTGGTACTATAAACTTCCAAACCATCTTGTGATGGCAAAGCCCACAAAATCAACTGGGATGGGGTTGGTTTGTCTGCTAGATGAGAAAGAAGTAGCAGAATTATAGAAAACCATATTTTACTATAAAGTGCTCTGAGATTCACAGAGGATGGAAAGTGAGAGTAAGCATAATGTGTCTCTTTCAATGCAGAATTCCATTCTAGTCTTCAAATGACTCTTAGACTTTAGATCTGAATTAAAGACACAAAAAGGCAAAACATTCTTCTTGGCTATGGCTGGGCAAAGTTACAAAATGCAAAAAGGGGTTAACTCATATTTAATACTTATCTTGCTTCATAACTTTGAAAAAAGTGAGTCAAAAGAAACGATTCTATGGACTCCAAAAATGACTGTAACATTTTCTTCACCCAACCTTAGAATTAAGAAATCAGTTCTCTCCCCAACCCCCATACCTCACCATCACCCTTAGAAGTAAAAGAGCTAGTGTGGAAAGAATAAGAAATGGATAAAGAATGTAAGTAAAATAATTTGATCTTAAGCAAGGATTTGGATTCAGTAAGCCAAGAGCCAAGGTTCCTTCTCGGCATCCATTCCCTCTGGTTCATCAGGCTAAGCCCTGGATTTCTTCTTCACTCCAAAAGCCCAGGCTTCCTAAAGCACACTCCACTCCCCAGCTGAACTTCAAACCCTTCCCTAGTCTCTCTAATGCTCATATGTCAAGGGGAGTGGGAAGAAAGGAGGAAGCAGGGAGCTGAGAGAGTCAAGGGTAACCGACAAAGATTCTGAAGCTAATCTTTAAAGAAATGTGAATGAAAAAGAAAAGAATGATCTTCTTTGTTTAATGACAACTGGAGGGACCCTTTAGGGACCCTATATGAGAGCTAAGATATTCACTGGAAAAGCAGCAATCAAAGGTCACCTCGTTCTGCCATTTACTCACAAAGAAAACCTAAACAGGAAGGAGAGGAGTCAGTCAGTGACTGACTGGGCTGCCAAGCTCCAGAATGTGTTCATAGGTGATGAAATGGGCCCCTTGAAGCACAAACATCTTTCAGAATATCAAACCAACAACCCCCCATTACAGTGGTTTGTTCAGAATACTGTCTGACATGAATTTTTACCAAAAGAATAGAAAAAACAAATTACTGTTACACTCTAGGGCAAGTAACAGTCATGCTCCATGATCAGGACCAAGGCAAGTCAACCAGAACGAGAGAGCTTCTGTTACTCTGGAAAGAATTTCCATTAGGTCTGAAACAAATAGGACTGGTTAGATGATCACCTGCTTGTCCCTAGCCTACAAATCAGTACTTTGGGGGATAGGTGCTATCTCAAATATTATGTGCTCAATAAATATTGCTGAATCAGTGATGTCCTCAGGGAAATGATGTTAAGCTTCCTGCTGAGCGACCATTCCCCCTATTCCGATGAAACTTTGAGTATCTGTATGTTTGCGTTACCTAGCACTTCGTTGTTATTAAAAACCATTTCTCTTTCTAAATTAGACTTTGGATAAGGATCGATCATACTCTCAAGATTACTTTATTAAAACAAAATGTTACTGGAAATTGCCTGGGGCCTGGAGTATGGGGGGGGGGGGAGGGTGGGATCACAGACACCCCTCCCATACATTAAAGAGGATCATGAAACTGGTAGTGGCAGCAGTAAGTTGGAGACTAGATAAAAGGCACATATCAACATTGTCTATTCACTTCCTGGATTCTCCCTTTATGTTCTCCCTCCTTCCAGGCTTGAAAATTAAATATGGTACCAAAAGACACCATGGTCTTTATTTTTGGTAGCTGAATGATGTGTATGTAGATAAGAGATAAGCAAGTTAACCTTAGAAAAGAAAGAGTATCAACTCTCCGAAGGCAGGGACTCTAGGGTTTGTCTCCGTATTCTCAATATATAGTACCAAATGGGTGCTCAATAATTGTTTCCTGAATTGAATGACACTGCATGAATCCTCAGGAAGCTATCAATGGAAAGAGTCTGTAAGGTTATATTCTTAAGCAATCCCAGGAATTACTGATACTCCAAATGAACAATAAGGCCCCCTCACCAATAAAATGAATTATTTCCCTCTGTATTCGTATATGTTTTAGCTTTAAAAGGTAGTTGGGCTTCATGCCACTCTGAAATGCTTTCAATTACCCTCACTAATTGGGTGGGAGGAGGCCAGCAAATTATTCATATTTGGCTCTGGAAAGAACTAGGTAATAAATATCCTCCTTTCCCTCACCTCCAGACGCTGAATGATTCATTAGCAAATCCCAGGCTACAAACAAAAGTGAGAAGATTCTTGACCTGTTGTACAGAATGACACACACTAAGAGCTGTCTAGAAGATGTTCAGAGCAAAAGCTATAAATGGCATAGAATTCAAGGGCCTACACGGATTAAATATGAAAAATGGGGGGAAGAGAGGAGAGACTATTTACCGTCTATGTACAGACTCCCTCTTCAAGAATCACAAAAACTGACTCTGGAATATCTTTTCTGTTCCAACTGGTGAATGGTGCCATTTTGAATCAAACAGTTCAATTCAAAAAGTATCAATGTAGGACTGTGCACAAAGAACTACACCATTCACAGAGATACAAAGACCAAAGTGCATCCTGCCCTCAAGGCCTTTACATTCTCTTCCTTCATCATGGGATCTTTCCTACAATCTCACCTTTTCCATTCTGGGAAATATTAAGTAGAATCAAGCAGCTTCTGGTCATTTCATTATTTCCAAGAAATCATTCAGTGAACTGACCTGCATCTTCTTGCATGAGGATTTCAGGGGGATACATTTTGAATGGCTTCTCTCACTAAGAATTCAAACACAAAGCATTTTCCTCTTTCTCTCCTCTTTCAGTTTCTAAAACAGCACATTCACTTATCCCCAAATAAATTAATAAATAGATGAGTGAGCTCTTAGAATAAGTAGTTATTTGCAACTTTTTTTCATGGTCTCTTCGCCATTGAAAAAATCTTTAGGGAGGTTGAATTTCCTGCCTCCTTTTCCATTTTGGGGAGGTAAGCTTATCTGGCCACCTTGTTTTCAGAGATGGGGGCAGCCTGGGCAAAGGAAAATAAAAGACAACAAATCACACTTTAAAACAAGGTATGGGAGTCATTAGCAGAAGGGGGGAAGAAACAGAAGAAAAGGAGAAAGTTATGTTGGATATAACAAGGTTTCTTTGATGTTAGGGAGTAGGTGGTTGAAGATTAACCAAGCAAGAAGGATAATAAGGCAAAACAGTCTGAAATTAGTTAGGATAGGATGACAAATCAGACACAGGAACGCAGGTCATAGGTTGGGAATGAAAGCCCCTCCTGCCCATCCTACCCCTTGGTGTGAGAAACAGATTTATTATGAAGCTTATAAACACCACTGGTGATTTTGCTCTGGGCTTTTTTTCAAGGGCCTTATTACAATGTTGATATGGGCCTTTTATCTAGTCTCCAACTTACTGCTGCCACTACCAGTTTCATGATCCTCTTTAATGTATGGGAGGGGTGTCTGTGATCCCACCCTTCCCCACCCCATACTCCAGGCCCCAAGCAATTTCCAATGTACTCAGCATTCTTTGCTAAGTTATGGCTGAGTTATTCCCCTGCCCAATAAAACACAGAATATAACAAGGGAAATAGGAAATGAAGTTTGTGGAAAATGTGACAAAACTGTCCACTACCACTAAAAATCAATAATTTTCTGTACCAGACAGGAAGATACTGCTCTAGCATGACTCCGTTTTCCTTTCTAAACCCTATTTATAAAAAAAACTGGTTTGTTTCTATAAGTATTTAAACTCAGTAGGGGTACCCCACTCTAGTCACCATTACTGGATGCCTCCATAGCAACCCCACTGTGAGAGAACAACTCTCAGATATTTCCATATGGACAACACATTATGTACCTACCTCCTCCCATTGTAGGGAGCAAGAATCCTTGCTCTAAGGAAATTCCACTGGTATGAGTGGATTTCTCTGTAGATGCTTGGCTCTAGACAACTTTTCTTTACTTCCTTCTTTCCATCATTCAATCAATAAGCATTTAATAAGTGTCGACACTGTACTATGCTAGGTGGTACTGACACAAAGACAAAATGAAAAAGTCCCTGCCCTCAAGGAACTTACATTCTACCTGGGGAGATAATATGTACCAAAGTGATGATGATGATGGTAGCTAATATTTATACAGAACTTTAAGGTTTGCAAAACTGTGCCACAAGGCATTCTAGGTAGTGAAGGGGACAAAGAACTGGTAGATGGGGATATCTCATAAGTCTCCATAAAGAAGGGAGTTCACTTTACAAACTAAGATATTCCACTTTGGCCCTAATGGAGCTATTTCATGAATGCTACTGCTGAATACTCACAGTTTGAGGGAGGTATTGGTTAGGTTCACATGCTGGGCGTTGTGGTAGAAAGAATATTTGCATTTGAATTCTAAAAGACATGGGTTCATGCGCAGCTTCCAACTAGCATGATGGAAGGACCAGAATCAGAGGATCTCAGTTGAAAGGAATTTCAGGTCACCAAACCCAACTACTTCCCTGAGGCACGAATCCTGTTCTACAGTATCCCTTACAAAGGGTCATCTACCCCAGCCTTTGATGCCAGGCATCAGGTTTTCTTCTCTGAATTACAATGATCACAAACACTACGATTTTGACAATAGGATGATAAGAGTTAGAACTGGAAACGTCCTCAGAGCCCACCCCTACCTCAACTCTAAAGCATGATTCTCATATAAACAGAAAAAAAATAAAACAATAAAATTTCCTACTAGAATAATAGCTTGCCCTATGTTATGGACGGCAACAGTTCAGTAAATATCATCCCAGACACCAGGTCACAGCACCAAATAATCAGTAGCTAGCATTTATATGGGGTTGGGAAAGTACTTCACAAGTATGCTATCATTTCTCCCTTCCGCCTCTTAAACAATTCAGGGAAGCAGGTGCTGTTACTATCTTCATTTTACAGATAAAGAAATTGAGGCAGACAGAGGTTAAGAGACTTGCCCAGGGTAACATAACTAATAACGTGTCTGAATTGGAATTTGAACTCAGGTCTTCCTGTCTCCAAGTCCAGTGCTCTATCCACTGAGGAACCAAGCTGCCTCATCAGTTGCCACATAGGTGATGGCTTTCCTGGGAAGCTGAATATCCTCCTGAAAAGAACTCTAGTCACGGATTCAGAAGACCTTGGTTCAAATCCTGCCTCTACAGGAATTCTCCCACCAACCAAACAGGACCTCAGTTTTATCTCCTATAAAATGGGCTTTGGGGCCAGATGGCCTTTTAATTTCCTTCCAGCTT
This sequence comes from Pseudochirops corinnae, assembly GCA_028646515.1. Lineage (NCBI taxonomy): Eukaryota > Metazoa > Chordata > Mammalia > Diprotodontia > Pseudocheiridae > Pseudochirops > Pseudochirops corinnae. Next base: position 510,512,693 of record CM053585.1, on the reverse strand, counting down.
TAAATTTATGATCCTACAATTAGAGAAATGAATTCTCAAAAGGTTTTATCTCATATAAGCACAGCAATACTACTAATGGAAATACAATTAAAAGGGAAATTTAGCCTTTTTTCCAACCTTTTTCCTTTCCTTTGCTTGGGATGAGGGAAAGGAAAAAGGAAAAATAAAGATGGAAAAGTTAGAAGGAACCTGCTTTGAAAACCCTAACAGACTTAAATATGAAAATTAAGCCATCAGAAATCTTAAGCAGCAGAAACATCTCCAAGACATAAGCAGGAGAAGAAAGGGCTCTCAGCTGGAATCCTCTGACCTGGGCTTCCATCCAACCTAAGAGACCCACTAACTGTGGGACCCCAAACTACTCATCTAAACATTCAACCTCAGAACCTCACCTGGAAAAAGTTAGCTAACACTTGCCTGCCTTTCCTCACAGAGCAGTTGTGACTAAAGCCTGTTAACCTAAAACTGCTGTGTGAATGAACTATCATTGTTACCTGAATTAAAAATATTCACTAATGAATACAGAGAGCTATTTTTCTGGGATCTAAGAGGCAAGCAAGCTCCTATTTCAAAATCACTTAACACTCAGGAAGCTCTTAAATGTGTACTGATTCATAATTCATATCAGTTTCCTATTTCATTTGAAGTAAACTTGATTTCAATCCAGTTGTGGAAAAACAGTATCATAGTCTATGTATTTATTTAGTATAGAAATATTTTTAAAGTGGAAAAGGTGAGGAACAGTGAAGGGAATTTCTGCTACCAAAAAAAGGGAAAATGTATAATAAGAGCTTTCTATCAATTTGAAAACCCAAATACACTCTAAGAGCATTAAAGTAGATTCTCAAAGATGGCACTAAATGTGTATTTGTTTGGATGGTACTTTAACAGCTTGTTTTTCATCAAAAGGGGTGGATGGCCTGGAAAGGATACTGTTAGGAGGTGGAGAGGGGAGGAGAATGGTGTTTGCAATTTCTCCAGCACCAATTATGTCCCAGAGTCTACAGAAAAGGAATATATTACTTCCAATATTTAAAACCCAAACACCTGATGATTTTTCAAAGATGAGTGATGTGCCAAATGAAACTGTAACCTGGGGACAAAGAAGCAGGATTTTACTAGTCTGATAACAGTAACATTTAAACCAGAGGATGATGGACAGGCCTCTTCTTGTCTAGCATGGCACATCAAAGCCACATTTTGAAGGGGCTTTCTGTGTTCCACCAGATGGGCTGCAAACTGGACCAGATTGCTAAGACACTGTGTCCTCCACCCCCCACCAGTTGAATATTCTAAGTATTCTAACCCTTTCCCCATCTGCCTTACCACACAGGCATAAAAGAATTATAGCAGATGGCAACAAAGAGAGAGGCGAGATCTGTCAGCCATGCAAAGACCAAGAGATCCTGCTCTAAAGAAAACACCTCCAGAAACATGGCTATAATCAACCAATGGCCTGCCCCTTCTGATGAGTTGGGAATATTTTAAATAATGACCAGGGATACAAAACAAAGCAAAGCTCCTTGCACTGGATGCTTAGAAACTGAGCTTCAAGCAAGTTGTCCACAGTCACAGGGATGCGTGAAATCAGAACTTAAGACTACACACACACACACACACACACACACACACACACACACAGAAAGAGATATTTGGGACTACATAAATGCATTCATCTAACTGCTCTAGTTTCCATAAGACAGGAAAATGATTTTCTAATGGGTCATGAAATAAGATTCTTAATGACCCAACATTCCCCATGGCACATAATTCCCAGGATTTAGAAAAATGAAACAAAATGCTACTTGTATATCCAACATCCTCATGTTAAAATTAGTCAAAACTGATATACATGGCCATTGAGAGCAGTCATGTAAGAGAAGGCTCTTACCAAATAAATTTTAAAAATCTATTCTGATATAAAACCAAGAAAGAGACAGAGGCAACAGAAAAGACATTCAAGGGAGTGATTTTAAATACCTCTAATTAGAATCTTATGTATTCTAAACAAAGGCCACAGGACTAACACCACTTTTGAGGTAGAAGTGATAATTATATTATGCCTACAAATTATACTATGCAGAACAAAAATCCCTCTCCCTTGGATCCACAGACAGTTGATAAAAATACGGTATAGTGGACAGACCGCTAGCCTTGGAATCAGGACAATCTGTTCAGTGCAACCAGGGATGGGCAAAGTCATTTAATTTCTTATTGCCCCAGCTGACTCTCAAAAAAAAAAAACCTTATAGTTTTGTATTTGATGAAGAGAAATTCTACACCAAGAGCTCCCCAGAACAACAATAAGGACTGCTCAGACGTATGTGGTGTTTAATACATATGTAGATACATCTCTTTATATATGTATGTATATAATACATACACATACACACACGTAGAATCTCATTTGATCTCATAACAACTCTAAGATTGTTGTAAGGTCTTATGATTGTCTCCATCTTACAGATGAGGTAATTTGAGTTTCAAGTGAGCTATCCAGATCCATAAGGACAGATAAAATCAGAAGTCCAGACTATCTATCTACATACACACACTCATACACACACAACTATATATGGCATAGATCTATATACACAAATACACCTGAGCGTGTGTGGAAGTGGAAGAGAGTGTTAAAAAAAAGGGTTCAACTTTCAATTTAATAACCACCTCTAGAAGACATACAAATTTTATGTAAGAAATACGTCTTTCCTTTCACAGAGCTTGGCATGGAGGGGCTATGATTCTTATCAGGGGAGACAACACACTCACCAAAGAGATCTTGGGTCTTTTCAAGTAGTGAGTCAACTAATCATCAGCAAATTATCTGGGGGAATAAAGAGGCATGACCCAATTCCTTAACAGTGTTTCTGAATTTCTTTTTAGAGCTCCATGAAATCTTTTAAAAAAATTTTCTTCAATTAACAATTATTTATTTTCTCTTCCTCCCTAGCCCTCCCATTTGAACGAAAATCCCTTATCACAAATACGCACAGTGAAGTAAGCCTAATTCCCACACCGGCTGTGTCCAAAAATGCATGTCTCCTTAATCATGAGTTCTGCCTCACGCTGTCAAAAAGTGGGGAGCCTTCAATCACTGAACCTCTAGAACCGCAGTCTTAAAAATTTTAATTCTCATCCAGATTCTGATTTTTTGACTACCATAAAGCAAGCAATTCTGAAGTGTTATGAACCCTTTCCGTTTCATAAATTACATTGCTTCAGGTACTTATTTTGGCATTCTCAATGGAATAAATGAAGGGTTAATGAAGCCTTGGAAAGGAACAGCTTACATATTAAAAAAATCTGGCTTAGGTCCAAAGAGTCCATCAACACTTATTCTCTCTAACAACTATATACATTTAAGATTTCTTTAAAAAGGGGTGAAGGTCAACATTTATCATTGAAGACACTCAATCAGAAGCTCTTTTTAAAAGATCTTCATTAGAATAGTAAATTAGAAAAGGCTTAATCTATAATTGTTTATACAAAAGGTTAAAATATAATTTGAACACAACCCTAACTTCTTTTTTAAAAAAAGCTTTATATTATATAAGTAGAAAATTATCAGAAGTATCTCTAAAAAGATAATAATGCCTCATTCTAGGTTCCCTTTTTTATTAAAAAAAATTATTTCTATTGATACCCTTTTGTTTTTACAGCAGATTCATTTCCAAATACGTGCATCCCCACTCTGGAAGTCACCCCTGGTAACAAAGATTAAAAAAGGAAAGGAAAAAGTAGCTAAAGAAAACACAATTAATGAACTCAAGTGCCACATGCATTGTTATGCTCCCCCTTCCCCTTCCTTTTCCATGAGAGATACACAGTTTCTCAATTCTTCTCCAGAGTTATCTTTGGCCATTATAATTATTCAATTTTCATGTGTTCTTGGTTACTGCTATTGTTTTTTTCTGTTGTATATACAACTGGGTGCCAATTAGAGCAAACAATGAATCCCCTTTTATGGTGGCATATAACTAAATTTGAACTATTCAAAATTATAATTATGTAAATTATGGCCTAATTAGAATAATGTAGTCACTTTCTGGGATCTATTATTCATACTAACAGGACTAGGCTGTACCGTTTTTCTGGTTCAACTCACTTCATTTTGTATCAGTTCATTTGAGTCTTCCCGTAATTCTCTATAATCTTTATATCACTTCTTAAGGAGCAATAATGTTGCATTACACAGGAGTTTGCTGAAGCCAGCACCTACTAGTTAGCAAGAGCCAATTATTAAATTTTCATTGTGATGGTTTATACCCTGGAAATGAGCAAATACTACAAATAATTAGGATTTGATTAAATATGCTGCTGTCTAGACTTAAGAAAGTGGCAGAGAAAATGTTAACAGTGCAGATTAACCTTGCAAGTGTCTCGTACATCCTTTTTTGTTGTTATCACCAGCACACCTGCGGTAACATTCACGTACCATATTTTTATTTATCTATTCCCCAATTTATGAGCATCCATGTGGCTTCTAGTTCTTTGCTGCTACAAAACATGTGGCTTTGATTATTTTGTTACATTCAGGTAGTTAAAGGTAACACTGGACAGAATGCTGGACTTGGGAGTCGGGAAGACCTGAGTTCAAATGCTCTCTCAGTTACTAGCTGTGTGATCCTGGGCAAGTCACATCATCTCACCCGGTCTTAGTTTAAAGGGGATAATAATAGTACCTGTCTCACAGGGTTATTGTGAGGACCAAAAGAGATAATATACACAAAGCACATTGTAACCTTAAATGTATGTGTGTGTATATGTGATACATGAGGGGGGGGGGGGGGACAGGGAGAGAAGGGGAGAGGAGGAAGCAGAAGAAAAAGAAGAGATCTTTCTATCCTTGACTTCACTGAGGTCAATGCACTGGAATCTCTGGACCAAGGTTTTAGATATTTTAGTGCCATTACTTTTTTTAAAACAGAATTCCAAAATTGTTGTGCAGAATGAATGAAATAAACCCCAACAAAATAAACCGTGTATTATTTTCCATATCTTTTTTTAGCCCTTCTGCCCTTGACTTTTTCTACCTTTTGTCATTTTGGTCAATTTGGAAATCAATCTTATTAAATGCATTATACTTGCATAATTGCTCTAATTCCATTTTTCATTGTAGATAATGTAACTGATCAGCCAGAATTTCAGGAAAAAAAACCCAATAAACTTTTGAAGCTACAGATATACTAGAACTGTCCACCAAAATTTTTCATATTATGGACTGAAACTTCATTTCTTCAGAGAACTGTACAAAGAATAGATTACTGCGGATATGAGATTAAAATTCTCCTTATTCTTTTCTTTTCTAGAGTCTTGAGTTCCCTTTAATTTTCCTCCTGCGTCCTATTTTCAAACCCTTTAATCATCTTCGTGGGTCTTCTTTGAACTCTTGCCAAGCCCTCCACATATCGTTAGTTCTGGAGCCCAAGGCTGGGTTGGACTGGACTCCAGTACGCTTTTTAAAAGGGCTGTCTCACAGCTCTGACACTTCTATTTATATATTTAAAGAAAGAGGATGTACTAGCTGTTTGTAAATGTACAATGTACTGTTAGTATATAAGTTGCTTGCAGGCTGTCTCCCTTGTTAAGACTGTGAGCTCCTTGAGGGCAGAGACTGTCTTTGTCCTATTATTTTTGTATCTCGAGCAGGGCCAACACATAGCAATCTCTTGATGAATTGTTTACTGAATTGAAAGCAGTGGAAAGAATACTATTCTGTGTTTGGGTCCTTTTTTCAGTTTTGTCTGACTGTAAGTGGGGAGGGGAGAGGTTTTTGTAGGGGAATAGTGGGAGGTAAGGGCTGGCTGTGAAGGACCTTAAGGACCAAGTTAAAGAATTTTCTGAAGGCAATGGGGGATGACTGAAGGTTTAATGAGAAGCAGAACAACACGATCAAAGTGGAATCTTTTAAGATTTATTGGCAGGTTTGGTGTGGCTTGGATTGAAGCAGAAGATACTGGAGGCAGGAGACCAGTTATTAAGGTATTGGAGAAACTAGACAGAAGATAAGGGTCTCAACTAAGTGGCTGCGACAAAGGGACAGATGAAACACCTCATACGGCTGAAATCATGGAGGTCTTAATGACTAATTGGCTGTAGCTATAAATGGTCTGCTTCTGCCAGTGCCTAGCACGGTATTGTGACACAGCAGGCATTGATTCAACATTTGTTTAATTAAATATGAGGGTGGGGAGAAAAGAATGAATCAAAGATGATAGGGAGGTTTTGAACTTGGTTGACTAACATTAGAAGGAGCAGAAGCACCATTTTACAAATTGTTTTTACTATACCATAATTTCTCCTACCTGTGCAGATGCACTTTCAAAACAAATAATTTCAAGCAGATACTATCATTTTAGTTTGAAATAAAAATTTTCATCCTGTTATCTCTATTTTCTTTGTCTAAGGGATTAAAATGTACTGTGTCAATTGATATTCAATTCATATTCAAGGTATAGTTAAATTCTGGTCCTTCTAGTGCTTGCAGAATAGTGAGTGATACTGTTAACAGAAATCACTTTCTCAGCAATCTGAGTCTTTTAGTGAAGGGAGGGAGAATAGAAGATGACTTGAGTATTGAGCAAGTTAAGTCTGAGGAAATTACAACCAGAATCATCGGGGAGACTGAATGGTGCGGGCAAGAACAGGTTTACTGAAACTAGGACTAAAGAGTGGTGGTAATCCAGATTGTGAAACCAGGTATCATCGGCCTCCAGCTATGATTTAGAGATTAAAACCATTGGCAGGCACAAAGCCCTTCCTCAGGTCCCAACCTGGACACTTAAGGAAAAGTCAAACGCCCAGTCCTACCCAACTTTTGTCCCTAGGTCAGCATTAATTCAGTCTAAATCCAGAAAAGCAGGTCAACAGAGACAGGAATTAAACATAGGTCTTCCCAAATGCAAGGTTAGGGGGGGAGAGAGGGAGAGAGAGGGAAAGAGAGAGAGAGAGAGAGAGAGAGAGAGAGACAGAGACAGAGAGAAAGAGAGAGAGAGAGTGAGAGAGAGAGAATGGACATATAAACACACAAACACACTAAGCCTTCTGAATCTGTGTATCTATTTGTGTATATATACACATATGTGTGGATGTATTTGTGTGTTCATGTGTAGGTGTATAATACGTGTGTATATTTATATATATTTATGTACATACACAAATACATGCATTTGCATATATACACACACATATACATATATGTACTATATACTACAGATGAGGACATGGGCAAAGGCACTGTGCCTGTTGATTTTGGTTAAATGTTTTCCTTTGTTACAAGGGAAAATTCCAATGGGGAAGCAACTGGGTAAGAGAAAGAGGTCTAAGGGGGACAAGACTGATGTATGATGTATGTACATATATATTTCGTTCTTTGCTTATACATAATATGTCAAATTAATATAAATCATAATCAAAATTGTGTAATAACACATTACAAGTATATCTAACACAGGTATACTAAAACCTTGGACTAAAACTATGTACCATTAAAATGATCCTCAAAAATACAATATATATAGAATTTTTCAGAAATCTCTATTACCTGGATTGCTGTACACTTCCATATATTTAGGACTACTTAATTCCTTCTTTATGAGGCCAAGCTTTTCACTGAACTAAACAACAAAATATCAGTTCTGAGCTGTGTAGCAGGTATAAGGAAACACAACCAGAAGAGGGAGGAATTTTATACACACATACATACACACACACACACACACACACACACAGATGCACTACTTTGGAAACAACATTCCATTGATAACTTATTATCAAATGGTGGGAAACTGGTCAAAGGAGGTTTTATGTTCTTTTCAGCTCTAAGTACGCAGGGAAGCTAATGACTAGAACCTGATACAATAATAATTAGTTCAAGGTGACTCCAAGCAGCCAATTCTGTATAACCACAGGTATGTGAATTTTCACACAGCCAACTCAACCATTCATGCTCTATCAGATAGGCAAAGATAGCAGGAATTAACAGAAACCCACAGAAATTTCCCAAAACTCCTTTGGACCAATGTTTCCATTTCCTCTTTTGCCTTCCTTTCTCCCCTATCCCCAAACACCACATTTTCCCAAAGCTCCAAGGGCAAGATAAAAACTTACTGTCTGGGGTACTGGCTTCCACTCTTAACCTACCCTTTCTGGATGGACCTGGGTGAACCCTAAGATGGCTTGCTAGTGTCTGAAACAAATCCAAGCATCCAAGCTGGCTCAGTCTTTACTCCAAAAGCTAGCTGTCTAAGGTCTTCTTTTCAGTTCACTTTACTGTTTGCAGAGAAATTATTCTACTTTTTGAAATCATAAACGAATTCAGAGAAAGCATTCTGGTCCTATTTGTTTTCTTTTTCTAAAAATAGCCCTTTTAAAAAAATTTATGGATGAGTTTGTTTTTCCTTCACCAATATTTACACATTACTGAGAGGTCTCTGGTAACAAAGTAAAACAATCAAAATGAATAACGCAATGACATCATCTAAAAGTGAAGCTAGTACTCCAAGTAGAGGTACTACCCCCATCTCTATGAAAAAAAATTTTGAAAAAAGAAAAAAAAGCCAATTCCTTATAACATTTTCAAAACCACTTCTAAATACTCTTTTTTTAAAAAAAATTTATTTATTTTTAGTCTTTTTTTTTTTTGGAGGGCCATTGGGGTTAGGTGACTTGCCCAAGGTCACACGGCTAGTAAATATTAAGTGTCTGAGGTCAAATTTGAACTCAGGTCCTCCTGACTCCAGGGCCAATGCTCTATTCACTGTGCCATCTAGCCCCCCACTTCTAAATACTCTTGCCTTGCCTTCCCTTCCCTTTCCTTTCCCTTCAATAGGCAGACATAGAAGGCAGTGCTAGACAGTGCTAGGTTTGACATCTTTAGAGACCCTGACCTCAAATCCTGCCTCTGGCATTTACTGTGTGACCTTGGGCAAGTCATTTAAATTCACAAAGCCTCAGGTTACTCACCTATAAAATGGGAATAATGTTAATTACAGTAACTCCAAGGGTTGATAATAGGCTCAAATGAGATAATGTATATAAATGGTTTACAAACCTTAAAGTTCTGTTCACATATCATTGTTATTAATAAAGTCATTCTGAAATTATATGACTATTTTTTCTGGACTCCTAAAGTCTTCTGCTCACATCAAATAAGAAGACACTTTGCAAACTCTTAAGCGCTATATAAATGCTAGCTATGAGCTATTATTAGGTGAAATTTGTGGTCCATAATTAATTTTTCCCCCTAAGTTTATTCTGCTTAGACCTGAGATAACCTGTACTTTACATTTTTGTACATGGTAAAGTGATACATTTGAAAAAATATATACAAGAGCAACTTTGATCTCTGTGTGGGCCTGAGTTTCAGAGACAAGACACCTCCTCAAAAACTATGAAGAAGGTTCTTGCCCCTGCCCTAGGTCCATCTTCCTCCGCTCTGGGCCGCAGCCTCTGCCTCATTATTATAATTAAAAATTGGAGTCTCTTGAAGTAGAAATTGGAGCAGTAATAACTGGAGGACAGCTTTGACTAAAAAGCAATGAGACAAGCTTTCTCCTATGGCCCTTGGAAGCAAATGAGGATTGATGGGAACAGGGACAAGTTGCAACATTTTCAGCCAGCTTCGCACTTTGAAGATAAGCCTCTGAGGCTTCATCATACACCCTTCAAAGAGGCAAAGAAGAAAAAAAGATAGAAGTGGACAATGTCAGACTGGCTATGGGAAGACAGGCCACTTATTCTCTGTTGGTGGAGTAGCAAATTGATTCAATGATTCCAGAAATCAATTTGGAATTATTTGAAAAATGTTACTAAACTGATCATGCCCTTTTACCCATTACTGGGCATCCACCCAAGGAGATCAAAGAGAGAAAGATCCTATAACATATGCAAAAGTATGCACAGCAGTGAAGCTTTTTGTGTTTTTCTAGCAAAAACTGGCCAAAAGTAGACAACCACTGGCCGAAGAATAGCTAAAGCATGTCTGGCATGTGAAAGTAATGAAATATTAGTATTCCACAAGAAATTTAAAATATGAGAAAGTCAAGGTAATATTAACAGATGCAGGCTGAAAGAGGCAGAACCAGGAGAACATGGGAGCATAGATTTGGAGCAAGAAGGGCTCTTAGAGGCCATCAAGTCCAACACCTCCCTTTTACAGATGAGGAAACTGAGGTCAAGCTAATATCAGTGAGGATTTGAACCCACTGACTCCAAGACCAGTAAGAGTAATGTAAATAAATATACCACTAAAAAGGAGTCAAACTCTGCCTAATTGTAACGACCAATCTCAGTCCTAGAGAAATGAAGGTGAAAAATACTTGTAATACCTCAGGAGAGCAAGCGGACTACTATGGATGTAGCAGTATATGGAGGGGGTATTATACCCGTGGTCAGAGACACTGTTGTTTATGCTTAAGCATTTTTCTTTGTTACAAGAAAAGGTTCAATTGGGGAGAGGACTGAGTAAAGGAAAAAGGTCTATGGGAACGAGACTGATATAAAAATAAAAAGCAAGAATGAAAGATGAAGAAAAAATAATAAGATAAGCCAATTAGTCTTGTACTGGTAGGGGCTGTAACATGGAACACCCATTGTTTTGTGTGAATATAAAACAAAAGAGCTATGATTTACAAAATTATCTAATTTGATCCTTGTAACATACTGTAACAGTTGGTACATAACACAGGTATTATCCCCATCTCAGAAATGAGGAATCTAAGGGTCAAAGAGTTATTTATTTGTTTTATTATTAATTTATGGAATAAAACAAGTTATTTCCATAACAGTATAATAAAAAATGATTGCACATGAAACTGCAAATCTATTATGTACAATTTGCTATTTCTTTTAAATATACAATAAACTTATCATGTAAATTCCTTTTGTTTCTTTTTTTCTTCCTTCCCTTGCCCCTCTCCCTCATGGCTACCATTAAGAATCACAGAGTTTTGAAGTGACTTGCCCAAGGTCACCTTGTGTATTATCCATAAAGGATTTCTGATCAACACAAAAGGTTTAAAGAAGAGTCCACAATGATGATATACAAACTCTAACCACCCACAGCCCAGGACCAACAAAGCTTGACGCAATGATTTGGTTTATTCCAAGATAATGGAATGATTATGATAATAATGACAAGAATTAAATTTAAGTGAAGTAAATAAAGCCAATTCTGAAAGAAAACTCAAGAAATGATGGCATCTTTGTGAAGTCCAGATCATGAACTTTTGAGTAATGAATGAAAACAGTGAAGTCTTTACTCATTTAGATTTTTCGAGGGAAGTTAGGCAGAATGGCTTCTTTCTGAGGAAAATAGCAAATGATGAAGAAAAGTGATGTTTCCAGTTTGGCATCAAAACTCAGTGTCAAAGTCCAGTATGAAAAACTGTCAAGCCCCACAGCCCCTAACAGCACAAACGACAAAATCTCAAGTAAGGAAAATGCCAATTTGTTTATTTGACATCATACACATGGCTAGCTGAGAACTCATTCCAAAAGATCTAACAGTCCTTTGTTATTAGGTAACCATTCCAAAGCATTTCAGAGTTTCTATGTAAGGAAAACCGAAGAATGAGTAACCAGATACCAGCAGGCTGGCAAAGTGGATAGAGCACCAGGGTTGGCGTCAGGAAGCTGTAGTCTTTCAGTGCTATATCCATCATACCACCTAGCTGCCCTGGAGTCGGGAAAACCTGAGTTCAAATCCAGCCTCAGATACTGACTAGCCATGCAACTCTTGGCAAGTCACTTCACCCTGCTTGCCTCAATTTCCCCATCTGTCAAGTGAGATGGATTAGGAAATGGCAAAGCACTCCAGTGTCTTTGTCAAGAAAACCCCAAATAGGATCAGGAAGAGTAGGACATGCCCGAAATAACTACACAAACACCAACTGCCTTCTTGGGACAACACACTGGCATAAGCTTAGTGGGGTTTTTTTTTGACCCAAAACAAAATCATTCTTCTTGATCACTCATTTTATTTACTACTAGAGATTCTGAATTACTTTTAGCTACTACCAAAATCCAACCCTCCCTCAAGGAATAATATCTTGTTATTATGAAGGCTATTAAAAAACAGAACGTGGTCTCAGAAAAAAATGCTAGAAGTTCTAAAAATATCATAAACAAATGGTAGAATCATTGGACTCTGAGAAAAAGGACTAAAATTTAGATAACATTTTAAAAAAATGCTCAATGCTTTCTACATTCATACATATATGTTCTCATTTTACAGATGAATAAAATGAGGCCGATAAAGTTTAAGTTTACTTCTCCAGGGTCACCCAGCTGGTGGGTATCTGGGGCTACTGTACCACCTAGTTGTTTAAATGTGCTTTTTCTTTCCTATATTTCATGGCAGGCTCCAGATAACATAAATCTCTCAGTTAATGATGAATATGGCTATATAAATACCAGATTAAGATTTCCTGAATTTAACGATGAATTGCAGCTGGGTTAATTCAGTTAAAATAACATAGGCACTAATTCAGTTCATGTGGCATAATGTCTTTTGAGACAAGTCCAAAATCTGACAAGGTGTTCCTAGGGAATGCACACAAGGGCAAGGTGGTCTTCTTGGATAAACCTTCAGAGAACAGTTCAGTCACCAAAGGAAGCTCTCCACTGTATAGACTGCATCATCCTGCTTTATATCCATCATTTCCACAGATGGACCAAATTCCTTCCCACCTTACAAGTAAAATGATTATCTTTCTAAAGCCAGCACTTCAGGGAAATGGCTGCTTCTGTAAAAGGACAATGCTTAGGAGCAGCTAGGTGTTGCAGTGAATAGAGCACCGATCCTGAAGTCAGGAGGTCTTAAATTCAAATTAAGCCTCAGACACTTGACATTTAACTAGCTGTGTGACTTTAGGCAAGTGTAGCAGCAACCACACTGGCATACCCAGGATGGCTGTTACCACAGGTTGTTAGATCTGCTTTACTAGGAAAAACAACTATTTAAGAGATCAACAATCTTTTAAAATTATTTTCATTAGTTCAGAGGAAAAATCAGCACCCTGAACTTCAGAGAAAATACAAACGAAAATGCAGAGAAAATACTAGCAGAGAAATAAAGACCAACAGAGAAGGCTTCTAATTGTCTGAGAAATTAGCACAGATGAACAGACAAACCTAACTGTCTAACCAAGGCAATACATACACAGTTACCAAAGAGAGAAGCACCAACAAAAATCCGAAGAACACTCTTCCAATGAGTAAGCCCCAAAACAAAATGCCAACCTCAGAGTATATATACCCAACTGCCTAATTACAAAGTAACAAATGGTGTGAAAGCCTCTAAACAAACCTTCCCTAAGCAAGATTCCCTTAATGGGCTCCACCAGAGGTTTATTAATGGGTGGGGAAGATCTTAAATCCCAAGAACATTAGAGCAAGTCACTTAACCCTAATTGCCTTGCCATCCCGCTACCAAAAAACCCAAAAGGACAAAGCTTTATGAGAACTTTTTCTAGTCTAATTCCTAGGTAAATATGTGCAAAGAGTTAGCTAATTTACAAACAAATGAAACATCTTTTCTGAAAACACCTGCAATTTGTTTTGACAACAAAGTTTCAAGGAGCTTGCTTCCTTTTAACCTCAATGCTGTTTTAAAGCAGTAATTCCTGTGTGTATGTCAGAAAATAAAAGCACATATTAATGATCTGTCATTTTATTGGAAAACTTCAAGGAATAATAGCTTTATTTAATACTTAATAACACCTTTTCTGTTTCCATAATTTTTTTAAAGTATGAGCTCATATTCTTTAAATAGACACATTTTCTTCATCATTGTCCAACACACACACACAATTTTGAAACAAAAGATGGCAGCAGGGTGGAGTGACCCACACCTGTAATCCCAGCTACCAGGGAGGCTGAGAATGAGAGATCTCTTGAGATCTGGAGCTCTGAGTTGCAGGCTATGACAAATACTTGACTGCCCATGGAAGAGTAAGACAGTTTAAAAAAAACTGAAAGAGGAGTGGGAAAGGTCAAAGAAGAGAAAAAGGGAGAAGAAAACCAAAAGATGAGCTTTTTGAATACCAAGGTCAAATACACCTATCTTACGAGATAAGAACAAAAGCAACTTTATTCAGTACCAAATCCTCCCACGAAGAGACAATAAATTATTTCCAAGTTATGACTTTTAAATCTCTATTTGTATAACATTCTACATCTTTGACATAAGACTATATCTCATTTTTCCTTCCCTTTTACTGGGCTCAAGTAAGTTTTTCCACAATGAAAACAAACACATTTGCCACATGCTAATGAGCTTTGAAAAGAAGCTGGTTTTCTGACTATGACAGAGGTATAAACTAATTCAAACTACACCAAGCCACTTTAAACCACTATGCACTCGGCCATTTCTGTCATTTGTGACTCTTCATGAGGAAAAGATACCAAAGTGATTTGCCAGTTCCTTCTTCAGCTCATTTTGCAGATAAGGAAACTGAGGCAAACAGGGTTAAGATTTGAACTTAGGAAGATTAGTCTTTCTGACTTCAGGTCCAGCTCTCTATGCACTGTGCCACCTAGATGCTTCAAAACATTTAACAATTAATAAGAGTAACAACCAGGGGAGCTAGGTGGTGCAGTGAATAGAGGACCAGTCCTAGAGTCAGGAGGACCTGAGTTCAAATCCAACCTCAGACACTTAACACTTACTGGCTGTGTGACCTTGGGCAAGTCACTTAATCCCGATTGCTCTTCCCTCCCCCCTCCAAAAAGACAAAACAAAATAATATCAACGAATATTTGCACAGCATTTAAGGTTTGCATGATGCTTTACAAATATCCCATTTTATCTTCATAACAAACCTGAGAGTTAGGTGCTATTATTAGCTACATCTTAGAGATAAAGAAATTCTGGCAATAGAAGTTAAGTGAATTTGCCCAGGGACACCTGACTAGTGAGTATCACCAGCCAGAAGGTAATTCTGATCTTGTCAACTCCAGGTGCAACACCTTTTACAAGGCTATTGAAGAAGTCCAGGCAAAAGGTGATGGGAACCTGAACTAGGGTGGTGCCTGTGTGAGTGAACTGATGGAGAGAGATGAGGGAAAGTTGTGGCAGCAGAACTGACAACTGATCATCGTGGACTGAGGAAGAGAGGAGGCTAGAATGACTCTGAGGCTGCAACTAGAAGAATGGTGGGATCCCTCAAAGGAAACTGAAAGCTCAGAAGAGGGGCGGATTTGGGAAAGGAAAAGATCTCTGTTTGAGACATTTGGGTTTGAAATGCCCACAGGACATCTAGTTAGGAAAGTTTAAAAGGTCTGAAGACTTAGATATTTTTGTCACCAATAAAGTGTGTGCATGATGGGGGAGAGGGAAGGGAGGTCATATACCCTCCCCACATATATACATATGCATACTTATACACACATATATGTACATATAAACATATATTGGGGGCGGTACAGGAAGGGAAGGGAAGGCCCAAAGATCATCTGGCCAGATTTAGACAAAAGTAAGAATACGTCAAGATCATGGTGGCACAGCAGAAAGAGAAGGCCAAGCCCAGAGTCAGGAAAACATTTTCATGAGTTCAAATCTGGCCTCAGACACTTACTAGCTGTGTGACCCTGGGAAAGTCACTTAACCCTGTTTGCTTCAGTCCTCTCATCTGTCAAATGAGCCAGAGAAGGAAATAGCAAACCAGGGGGCGGCTAGGTGACTTAGTGAATAGAGCACCCAGCCCTGAAGTCAGGAGAACTTGAGTTCAAATCTGGCCTCAGACACTTAACACTTATAAGCTGTGTGACCTTGGACAAGTCACTTAACCCCAATTGTCCTGCCTTCCCCCCTCCAAAAAAGCTAAAAAAAAAAAATGGCAAACCACTCCTGTATCTCTCCCAAGAAAACCTCAAAAGAAGTCATGAAGGGTCAGACAACACTGAAATGACTGAACAGCAAGATCAAAGAATCATGACATTTAAAATTTAGAGAGACCCTCATTTTTTTCAAGCCTAGCTCCCTCATTTTACAAACGAAGAAACTTAGAAATTGGCTCTACAGAATGGAATCTTTTGGATGGCAGGGATTGTTTCACTTTTATTACCAGTGCTAAGTACATAGTAGGCATTTAATAAGTGCCTGCTGAGTTACTTATTGATTGCTTGAGGTCTCAAATCCAGCTCACGGCAGAGTCAGGACAAGAACCTGGCCTCCAGCCTCCCAGCACAGTTGCTCAGACGACTCAGAAGTAAGTCTGGCTGGCCTTGTGGAGTGATAAAACCACTGACAAAAGAGGTATTCAAGAAAAGGATCTCATTGGGTGGGATACAGTGATTAGAGAGTATAGGTTAAGTTTGAGGTCATACTAGGGGACCTTTGTGAAATATTCAATTGATCTACAGAGATAAGACACCAGAATTCAGAAACAGATCATGCCTGGAAAATCAGATAACATGAAAAGAACCCTGGCCTGGATGGCAAGACTCACCTAGATGTCAGCTCTGGCTAGAAATCCAGATAACAGAACAAGAATACTGACCTTGGTTGATATCAAGAGACCTAAACTTTAGTTTTGGGTCAGCTAACTCATTGACCTTGGATAAGTCACTGCCTCCTCCCTTTTCTGGGCCTCTCAGATCTCAAAAGTCCCTTCCAACTCAGAAATGCCATGATTCTATATAGACCTGGCATTCAGCCAGAGAAAAGATGAAACTGAAAGTTTTTGAGTTCTGTGAGTCTTTTGAGTTCTGTGAGTCATTCCAAGTCAAGAAAATGAACAAGAGACCTGAATCTTGGGGAACGCTCTCCTCAAGTAGGAGAAGGCAGAGGAGTCAGCAGAGGAAACAAGAGAGACTTTCAGAGAGAGAGAGGCGGAAAGATTTTAGATGTAAAAGGTGAGTCAGCTATTTCAGAGAAACATGGAGGGCACTCCATTTCCAAAATGGAACATATGTGTTTTTTAAGTTTTTATTTTATACACACACATATGTAAAATTATAAATATGTACATATTTATGTAATAAGCATAATATATAAGTGAATAAAAAAATATGCAGCACAAACACAGAGTAAATAAACATAAATTACACAAAGTTGTGAAAGTCATTATGGAGTTGAAAAATATTTCCTGCAGAAGATGGGGTTTATTAAGCTTCAACTTAAGTGCAGAAAGGCGTTTTCTTCTCTTTGAGGTGGATATAAGGGATGAGGGCGTTCCAGGCATGGGGGATATAGCCAGTGCCAAGGCCTGGAGACAGGAGATGGTAGTGTCACAGGAGGAACAAAGAGATGGCCAGTGGATGAATTACAGAGTGCAAGAGGAAGAGGAATGTCCAATGAGGCTGGAAAAATGGGTTGGGACCAGACCGTTTTAAGGCTTTAAAAGCTAACGAGAGTTTTCTTAGAGGCAATAGGAAGCTGCCAGATTTCACTGACTTGAAGGATGGGGCATTAGTTACATGGTCAGATCTGTGCTTAATGGAAAATAAGGTGGCATTGGATCTTTGTCAAGAAAAATCCAATGGACAGTATGGCCCACGGGATCACAACTGAACAACAACAAAGTGTAGGAAGGACTGGAATGGGGAAAGACAAGGCAAAAAACCATTTATCACATTGTTATAATAATCTAGGGGAGACCTAGATGAGGGCTTGACTAGGGTAACCGGGTGAATAGGGAGAAGGGATCAGATTTGAGAAGTTACAAAGGTAAAAATGACAATACATGACAACTAATTGTGAGAGTCATCAGCACAGAGATGAGAGAGTGTAGAGGGAGAAGAGAATGGGCGAGAACAGAATCAAAGGAAACTCCTACCGAAAAGGACCATAACACGAAGGATAAACCAATAAGGACATTGACTTCTCTGGGCTTCAGTTTCCTCAGATATAAAATGAACAGGTCGGATTAGATGGCCAAGTCCCTTCCAGTTCAGGTACCTTCTAGATCCATGAACCTATGGTTCAAGTGTTGATCCCAGTCTAAACTCTGGATTAAGCTAATTTCCAAATTTTCCTTGGAAAATGTGTGTGTGTGTGTGTGTGTGTGTGTGTGTGTGTGTGTGTGTGTATACTCTGCCCTTTGATTGGTAACTACCACCTTCTGGGGAAAGAGAAAGTACTTGTTCGTTAAAGATAGCAAAAACTTAGAAACAGGCACCTCAGCCACAAGACAAGTTCAAGGTCATAAATGCTGACACTGAAGTCAGTGTTTTTAGTGATTACTCCTTAAAAGACATGACCTTCTATTTAGTAATGATTTTAGCTTATCGATTCCCTGATTACAGAAAATCAAAATATAAACAAGTAAACAGAACACAAAATTAATTCCTAAAACCAAGCATCAAGCTTGGCTTCCAAATTTCCAGACATCTTGACTGTCTCTGGGAGGAATTCTTTCACCTGGCTGGCAAGGAATCCCAGCAGATCTCTGTTAATTCCAAATCTTACATCTTCCTACAGTGTGATACCAGGTGTTTTATTTAGTTGCTATTTCTAACACAACTTCAACACAAATAAAGCAGGTTGGGTAATTCCCACAGCATCTTCTGCTACTTGGCACATGTTTTATAAAATGAATCCACAAGGTTCACTGGGATAGCCCAAACTCAGTTTAAGAAAGAATGATCTTGAAAAACACCCAAAATGCAGCCCCCAGTGCCAAGGTTTATCTAATTGTCTCACTTTACTGAGATGACAAAGAAGTCAGTATAGTCTATCTACAATTACATCGCCATTAGATAACCCACAGTAAGTTAGAGATCACACAGGTCTTGGTGCTAGCTCTTAAGACTCAGTCCTGACCCTTCTGTTGGCAAATGACCATTTTTGTTTCAAAGTTACTTGGCATATGTTTGCACAGTCCATCAGTCTCCTCTCTGTATGTGCCTAATTCTGTGGCCTTCAGGGAATATAACTATTTTCAGAAACAAATACACAAACCTATTCCATTCCACACCCAAATCCATTCAAATATGCCCTGCCTGCAGCCTGAGTGAGAAATCCTAGATAAATGCCTTAGACCTGGGGTGGGGAACCTGCAGCCTTAAGGCCACACATGGCCTTCTGTGTCCTTGGGTGTGGCCTATTGACTGAGTCCAAGTTTTACAGAACAAATCTTTTTATTAAGGGGATTTGCTCGGTGAAGTTTAGATTCAAAGAGCCACTTGAGGACCTAGAGGGCCACATGTGGCCTTGAGGCTGCAAGTTCCCCATCTCAGCCTTAGAACATGAGACTGTCAAGCATTCAAATTCAAGCAGAGTGTAACTCCAATGAGCTGGCCACTTTGTTTGAATGTTAAATTCATGTTTGTCTAAAAGACGATTTTACTGAGAACTCACACAAGGCAAATGCTCACATGAAGGTCAGAAGAATCGATACAAGGACACTCTCAAGGTCTCTCTGAAGAACTCTGGTACTGACTGTAAGACATAGGAGACACTGGCACAGGACTGCCCAGCATGGGCAGGAATCAAGGAAAAAGCAAAGCAGAATTGTATTTTCTCAAAATAAATGTGAGATGCACAAATTTAGAGAATCCACCCCAAAATGTTCGTATGGACTGTTTGTGTCCGACCTGTGGCAAAGTCTTCCTAATACACAGCCACAGCCCAACACACTGTACCCTGACCCCGACTATTGTGATGTCATTTTGGTCCTCCTGGAAAAGGAAGAACAACGAATGAGGTAATGTTGTATGGGTTAAGTTTCACAGGATTTTCGACACGAGGGACCTCAGAGGCCGATGAGTACTGACTCTTCCCTCATTTTAAAAGGTCACAGAAGTTGAGCTTAAATAATCTGAAAGTTGGCTGCCTCAAAGTCAATCTCTTGAGTGCTTCTGACAGAACCACCTGGATGAAACTTCTGAAATGGAAAGTAAAGCATGCCCCAACTTCACAGAAGGTTATAGGGAGTGTAACTAAGAGGAAAGAGTGCTGGGTTTGGAGCCAGAGCACTCGGGTTTGAATCCCTGCTCTGCTACTTACTAACTGTGGCCAGTCATTTTATTTCACTGACCCTTGGTTCCCATATTTGTGAAATGAAGTTGGACTGAATCACTACTGAAGTTCTTTCCCAGCTCTAAATCTATAACCTATGACCCAACACAAAACAACAAAGCTGGACTCCACTTCTGAGCAGAGAAAACCTGTAGCAATATTATCCCTGAGATCAACAAATTGAATTAGCACCATGAAAATAAATAAATAAATGTCTGAAATTGCTTCTGCCAAAAGACTTCCTGAGGCTGTGGTGCATTTTGTCAAATCAGAATCAGTTTACGTAGGCTGACCCATTCATAATGTAGTCTTATGCCTTGAGAACCCAGACATCCATCCATCCATCCAGCTACTCAACCATTCATCAATCTATCTCTGAATCTGTCTCAGATCCTATCTCAGGTACTGCAAATCAGGTTATAGTTAAGAGGGAGGTTCAATCTTCCTTTTTAAAAAGAATTTTTATTTCTTTTTTTTTTTACATTTAAGTTCAAAAACAATTTTCAAAAATTATAGATCTAGCACTAGAAGGGACCTGGGAATTTCTCTGGTCTAATTCCTTTATTTTACTGATGAAGAATTATGGAACAAAGAGGTAACCAAGATAAGGCAGGTAGTCACTGAAAGAACTAGGGTAACCCTAGTCTGCCTGACTCCAGATCCAGTCCTCCATATGACCACTACCATCACAGCACTTCACCTTGGTTGGTAAGATAAGGATAAGCCAAAATATGTGAAACTGGAAATTCCCCATTCCTTAAAAAATGATAGTGTGGCTTAACATCTGTCACCACGTTGTTCTTGACAGCAGTTCCCGCTGTAACTGTGGTTTTCATCCACCTTTTTAAGAATTTATCCTAAATAAGGAAGGGTAGGGAAACAGAAATGAAAACATGCCAAGTTAATAGTTCCTATCTAGCACATGACCATTTCAGTCATTGGGATTCCAAGATACCTATGATATGCACCCACTCATACATTATCTCAGAAGATCTACAAAGTTATTATATAAAGACAATCTCAGGAACTTTACATCATTATGTCTTTTCTGAGCATTTTATTACATAGAGAGTTTGATTACTAGGAAGCAGAACTCTGAAATGTGCTTTAGACTTGCTATAAATCTTTCATTCTCAAAGAGGACCATGACATCAGGGAGGTGATGCCATGACATGCAAATGAATTCGATTTAAGGAAAGGAGGGCTGTGCAAAGTCTCCAGCCTCACTTTCTTCTCCAGAGTCATCTGGGTCTAGTGGCCAGATATGGATCAGGACAACAGGAGATGGCCCAGGATGCTGTGGGGGACCTTGGCCTTTTCCAGCTAAGGTCTTTAACAGGTGTCAGTTTGATGGAGGTAGAGCCCATTCAGTGTGAAATTCACAATGGATTCTTCATAAAAAACCAGGGAAAAAAAACCCAGCCACCATTCCTTAATCAGTTGTTATAAATTGTATATCTACTTGTTTCTCTATACTCGCTTGTTTCAAATGTTAAAAGAGAATATTTCCTTTGTCCTTTAAAATGGAGGAGCTTGGGTAATTGCTAAAAGACCAATTAGTATAAATACATCTAAAATCCTTAAAAAATATACAAGTCACAATGAAATACAGCTATAGTTAACAGAATCCTGGACAGATCAAATCATGTTCTGTCATTACAAGTGCAAGTGAAAGGTCATTGAGCTTGGAGGACCTGAAGCCAAAGTGCTCTGCAGCTATCTGGGTAACCTTGGCCCAGTCAGTTACTGTCTCCTGGCCTCAACTTTCTCAGCTGTAAGCTGAAGAGGGCCAACTAGATAACCTCTGAGGCCCCTTTTAGCTCTCAATTTATGACCCTCTGAGCTGCCAGCAAATTACCTGCACCCATACATTCCTAACCTATTTATACTGGAAGCCTAATTTGATAACCTGTGGATAAGAATCAAAGCAAGAGATTGCTCCAAGTAACACAGAGCATGCTCAGATTGCCAGCCTCTATTATACACTTTAGGTAACAACATAACACCAGCAGATTGTACCCAGGGCCTCACTGTGACAAATTGGAGAGACAAGCTCTCAGATGTTAAGTCCAGGCAATGCTGAATAAAGCAGGGCTTTCTCTCTCTCTCTCTCTCTCTCTCTCTCTCTCTCTCTCCCTCTTTCCCCTTCCCTTCTCCCCCCACCCCCACCTGCGGGAATAATCTCAGCGGGAGTATCTCCCACATCACAATAAGAGGTGGCAGGTCTGCCTGTCCAGTACAGGTGTTACTCCTGGCTGAAATGACATCAGGATTTTCTGCTTCGCACCAAACTCCTCTCTGCTGCTCTGAATGTGAGATCTGGGGGTCATGGCCAAGCAGTCCTGAGGGCTGGGGAAAGATTCATACACTCCAGCCCGAGCCACCAACCACACTTTCTTTTCAAAGGTCAGCCCCAGGAGAGCTGGGTTAGTCTCCTTCAAAAGGGGGCTAGCAAAAGGACACATCCGGATTTCCCCAAACTAAATCCAATCTTAAAAACAAAAGATGGGCTTGTCATTTGTCTGAGGCGACCACTTGAACCCAGAAGCCGGCAAGCAAGAGAATTTAAAGAGGCCAAATTTTTTAAAAGTTGGTTAAGGCTTTCTTTTTTTTCTTTCCTCCAAAACCGGAGAGGGCGGAGGAGGGATAAGGGTATTGATTCCTGCATTCCCCGGGGAGTCACGAAGGGCCCAGAAAAGATGCCAGATAAGGAGCAGGGGAAGGAAAATGCTTAGAAACTTTCCAGAGCTGCCAGATCGCTTTATTCTGCGCAAAAGAGCAGGGGAACCTACGGCAACAGCAGCAGCAACCAGGGTTGGGGGGGGGGGAAGAAGGGGTGCGCGGGACGGGAACAGAGCTGATCCTTGTAGGAGCTTGGGGGCCGGGCTGGAGGGTGCGCCCTGGCACTCCCCAGGAAATAGAAAGGGGTGAAGCCCTGGAGGGATTGGGGCTGGAAGGCAGCGATCTTTCCAGTCCCAATGGTCTTCCAGTCGCCTGCACCCAACAAAAGAAGCCGAGGTCGGAGTCCACCTACTCCCCCCTACCAGTACCCCGGCCACCTTTCTGGAACGAAGCCTACCATGGAGGGGGTGGGAGAGAGGGCAGGGAGGGTGGTGAGATCGCTTCTCCTCTCAATAACCCAAAGGAAGGGATGGATGGGTGTGCTTGTGTGTGCACACACATGGATCAATGCAACGAGCCCTCCATTCAGCCAACAGCAGCAGCTGGTTCACCCCCCACCAGTTCTCCTCCCCTCCCCTCCCCCCGCCCGGAGCATCTGCCCCTGGGGCACCCCGGCCCTCGCCGCAGCGAACACAATGAAGCCCCCAGACCCTCCCCCTTCTGGGCGGCAGCCACCTCGCCTCCGCAGTGTCTCAGCCAGCACAAAGCGCCCCCCGCCCCCCGGCCCCGCACCGACCTTGAGGCCGGGGCTCCCGCAAGGTCTTGGTCACCGCTTTCCACACGTTGCAGCCCAGCAGGCAGAGCAGCAGCAGCGCCGCGGACCTGCTCATTGCCGCCCGCCGCAGCCGCAGGCACCGGGCCGGGGAGAGGCGGCAGCGGCGGCGGGGGTGGAGGAGGCTCGGGCTCGGGCTGCGGCTCCGACTGCGGCTCCTCCCGCCGCCCGCATCAGGCGGCTCCGGCGCGGGATGCTGCGGCCGCTGCCTCGGCCGCTGCTGCTGCTGCTGCCTCGGCTGTGGCTGCGGCTGCTGCTGTTGTCCCGGCTCCCCGCGGCGGTATTGTGCTCCCTCCTCCTCCCGCCGCCGCCGCCGCCGCGGGCCCCCGGGCTCCGCATCCCACGGGCTCACCCGCCCGCTCGCTCGCTCGCGCCCCTCGCCTCCACACACTGCTGGGTTTCCCTGAAGAGTCGCCGCCGCGGCGGCGGCGGCTCCACCAACTATTTAACCCCTTCCTGGCGCAGTCGTCTTCCCCCAGCCAGCGCACACAAGCGCGCACGCGGGCTGGCTCGCCCCCAGCCCCTGGCGCGGCCCACGAGCCGGACTTGTGATGCCACCTGCCGGCCAGAGGCGTGGAGGGGGCTGAGGGAGGCAGGGCGGGGGGATCCGGGCTGAGGAGAGCCCCTGCCCCCGCCTCCGCCTTATCTGCCCCAGACTTCGTCCCCTGCGCCACAGGTGGCGAGGGCTCACTTCGGATTTCCCATATTGCCTTCAGATCTAGCGGGCTTCCTTAGAAAGGCGGAGATCAAAGACTGAGGCCTGAAATGGGTCTTGGCGGTGATAAAGTCCAACCTCCCTCATTTTAAGTCAGAAGAGGCACAGAGAGGTTAAGCGACCTGTTCAGGGTAAAGTAGGAGCTTGTATTTGAACCCGGGGTTTCTTGATTCTAAGCCATTATCCCTTACACACGGTTTGCTGCCTCCTGATCTGGGGGGGTTTAACCTGGGATCCGTATTTTTTTCTAAGTATTCAATATTCTTGGTTTCAATATAACTAGTTTCCTTTGTAGTCTTTTGTTTTTATTTTATACCTTGGAAACCATTATTCTGAGAAGTTCACAGGATTCACCAGATTTCCATAGGAGTCCAGGACACACACACATAGACACACACACACACACACACACACACACGCGCACACATACACGGTTAAAGACCCCTAATCTAGATACTAAGCACGGGAGAAGAGACCTAGGTATTGTTTTGCATTTCGTTAGGCACCTTTATAACGTCCCCAGGAGAGTTTAGAGACTTGAAGTTAAATTAAAGCAGGCAATGGAATTCTAATTCTAATCCTTTTTGCATCTAGCATTAAATGCACGAGTTTGTTGATGAAGCTGTTAAAAGGCATTTCCAGAACTAACAGTTTCTAGATTAAACTCACAGATTGAGACTTCAGAATGGAACTTGAAGATCATCTAGCTCATGTTTCATTTTACAAAGAAGGAAACTGAGACCCAGAAAAGTTAGTGACTTACCCAAGGTCACACAAATAACTGGAGGAGGTAGAATCTGAAACCACTTCCTCTGACCCCACATTTCTAAGCTTTTTGGGCAATGCACACTATTTAAAGCAGTAACAATTTATTACAAACTAGATATGTTCTATGCAGCCCTTCAAATAATCAACCTAGTTCCAAGAAGACTAGGCCAGTAGGATGGGTTATAGGATCAGAGATTAAGAGCTGGAAGGGACAATTATTATTATCATTTTATTAACTAAGAATCAGCATTTATGTTAGTTACCCTACCGGGCACAGGATGGAGTATGACCCTTGCCCAGTTGACTTACAATAGACAAATGATAAAGGCAGACATAATGGAATAAAACCAGACAGCAGAAAGACCCACAATGCCCTAACATTAGTTACTCTCAGCACCAGAGCTATGACAATTGCAAATTGTTCACCTGTACCAACTGGGGCGGGGTACAGTTGAGCCTTGTCTAGATGGTGAAATAAAAATAAGAAATGAGTTATTTCCTCAATCCCTAGCCTACCTATCTGAAAGCACAGTACACTTAACTCCTGATTATGTCATTATCATTGTGAGGCTTGAGGAAAGGATAATAATTGCCACTTAGCATTTGAAGAGGCATTATTTATATGCATTATCTCCTTTGATCCTTCACACAAAGCCCATGAGACAGGTATTATGGATCCTGCTAATCCTATTTTACAGATAAGGAAACTGAGGCTCTGCAGAGTTAAGTATCAGAGGTAGGATTTGAAACCAAGACCTCCTGCACTCCATAGTCCAGCACTCTATCCACTGGTCTACTATAGTGACTCAACTGACACAAAGTTTTTACAGGACAAATCCCCCAAATTCCCATATACAGTCATCACTGCCTTGTATAACTTTTAGTTTCTGGAAATCTTCATGAGAGAAATGAATGTTGACAGTTCCCCTCGAAGTAAAATTCTGTTCTTTTTTTTGTTTGTTTTTTGGAGGGGGGAGGGCAGGGCAATTGGGGATAGCATCTCTCTCATTTTTTAAGATCCAGTAGAAATTTTGAAGGAAATTTTAAAAACCAAAAGAAGTGGGATATTTTCAAGATGGCTTCCTTTTATTTCACAGTCCTCAGACTGGAATGAAGAGGGAATATTTGGGGACAAGGATATAACGAAAAGAGCACTGAATCTGGGGGTAGGAGAGATCCACGTTAAAACCTTCCTTCCCCCTCCCCCTCCATAACTTGCAACTTATTATGCAACCTTAGGCAAGTCACATAACTTCTCTAAGTCTCAGTTTTCTCATCTGTAAATTGGCATAATCATATGAAATACTTATTACCTAGGATCTTCGAATTAAACCCTGAAAGGGGAGAGGCTAGGTGGTGCAGTAAATAGAGCACGCGACCTGGAGTCAGGAGTACCTGAGTTCAAATCTGGCTTCAGACACTTAACACAAAACTAGCTGCGTGGCCTTAGGCAAGTCACTTATCCCCAACTGCCCTGCTTTCACCTCTCCAAAAAAGCAAAAAGTAAAAACAAACAAAACAAACAAAAAAAAAAAACCCCAAAAAGAAAATTAGACCTGAAAGGAGAAAAGGAAAAATGTAGCCGGAATGGTTGTGCAATTGATGGACCTGTGAGCATTTGAGTAACTGTTCTCAAAGGTAATTGACAAATAAATTGATATAAATAAAATGCATGGAATGCAATGGTCTCACCTACTCTCATTTATGTTGCAGAACAGGTTACTTTGCACTAATTTCTTCACCAGGCTTGCCTGCCCATCCTTTATAAACAGCATATATTTAGGCACTGATACTCAACACTGATGTTTTATCACCTCAGGTACATGTGTATTTACTAAAAACCAAAGGTTTATTTCATTCACTTAACAAACATTTAAATCTTACTACCTGCTAGAAATATAATGACTTTTGGTTTGTGGGTCATTTTACAACACATACACACTTGATCATTTGATTTCCTAGCATCATTGAAGGAAAAGTCTTAATAACTCTTTTAGTGACCAACCTAAAATTCTCTCTCCACTAGAGAAAAGATCTCTTTGCAGCATTTTACAATCTAGCCCTTTGCCTTCTTGAAATTTTCTCCTTCCTTTATATATGGATATCCTAAAACAGCTCTCATTGAGAACTCCAGACCACAGATGTCTGGAAATATACACTTTGGCTAAGAGAGGAAAGATTTAGTGTTTAATTGGGAATTTTTAGTTTGTTCTTTTTCTAGGGTTTTTTTAAAATTGCATACCCAATTCATTAGTCTGCTCTTTCTCTATTCATTGATGTAAGCATTTAGAGATGTAAAGTTTCCTCTGATCACTGTTTTTGCTGTATCCCTTAGGTTTTGATATGTTGTCTCATTATTGTCATTCTCTCTGATGAAATTATTGAGTTTCTATGTTTGTTCTTTAAGGCACTCGTTCTTTAAGATTAGATTGTTTAATCTCCAATTAGTTCTTACCTCTGCAATCTCTCTCATGAAGCTATCCTTTCCTCTCCATCCACACAGTCACCTGGATGTGTTGCTACAATCTCCCAACAGGTTTTGCCATATGAGTCCCTGCCAGGTCCAATGTATCAGTTGTAGCTCTGTAAGTCTAATTTTCAATATGGATAAATTTGGTCATATTACTCTGGTACTCAAAACTCCTCAGTGACTCCCTATTACCAACAGAGTAAATTTCAAAAATTTCTTTTTCTATTATTAAAGCCTTACCCTGTCCCCCAACACACACTTCAAAAAGGACATAGGCAATTTATGAAAGTGGTACTTTATTAAAAAAAATTGTCCCTTGCTGTAATTTAATATATGCCTAACAATTTTATGAACAAACCAATGAATATGTTTTTATGTTTCTAAGCTGGCAAAGAATCTTGCATCTGTAAAGGACAGAAAACAAATATAAGTACTGATTGTGCTTTCCTTCCAACAAACTTGTGATATGGGTAGTGCAAATATTAATCACTTTTTCCATGTGAGGAAGGAGACTGAGGTTCAGAGATTTATCTATTGTCAAATAACTACTAAGTGCTAGAACTGGGAGACAGAACTAAGTTCCCTGAGTCCACGTATGGGATCCCCTCTCCCCAACCGCATAAACTATACCATGCTGCCTCTGAATGAGGTGGGTCCAGCCATGAAATATACCATAAAATAAAAACTGGCATCCTCAAGGCTTAATAAACAAGTTAACAGAAAAAATGGCAAAGAACACGTTAGAAAATATTATTGGGAGTTAAAATCTTAAGAAACATTAAAAAAAAATTATTGATGCCTTTTGTTTTGGCATCACCATCTTTTCCAGATCTATCTCCTCCATCCAAATGAGCCCCTCTTTGTAACAATGAAAAATGATTAAGCAAAATCAACCAACACAATGACTGTATCTGATAGTGTACATACAACACGCTGTACCCAGTGATCTCCAGCCTCATTCCAAAAAATGAAAGGAACTTCTTCATCTCTTCACCAGAATCAACATTAGTTACTACTCAGTTTTTCTCATTCACATTACTATAGACAGAAAAGTCCCTTCCCTTTAAAAATATACTGGATAAGACATTTTGATCAATTGGATTATCTGTATTCTCATAAAAATGAAATAAAATTAGTCTGGCATGACCTGTTCTTGATGAAGTCATGCTAACTCTTTATGACTGTTGCTTCCCATTCTAGTCATCCACTAACCATCCTTTTAATATATTCTTGTGTTTAGCCAGTTGACTTAACTGGGTTGCTTATGAGGAAATTGAAAATGCAAAAATGTTTGAGAATCATCCCAGGGTGGACAACTAAATATTGGAAGAGCTAGACTTAGAACAGAGCTATCCTGTCTCTCACTACATTATTTTTTCAGGCAGTGTGTTGTCTTGGAATGAACACTGTTTCTAGAGTCAGGGGAGCTGGATTCAAAACCTGTCTCTGTTAATTACTACCTATGGCCTACTTGGCCAACCTACCCACAACATCCTCTTCTCTGTGCTTTAATTTCCTTATCTGTATGTATAGGGGGTAGATTAGAGGATCTCTGAGGTCCCTCCAGCTCTTGTTCTTATGATTTACTGTACATTTTTTATCAGTTGGGAAAATGATGATTCCCAACACACCATCAAACATTCTATTGTTTGTCTTTTGTTTTTGTTTGTCTTTTATTTTTGAAGAGGACCAATGACATCATGGGGTGAAGTCTTGACTCCTCTGTGAATTAGATACAAATGAGGCAGAGTTGTACAAATTGTCAACCTCACTCTCTCTTCCAGAGTCGTCAAAGTCCAGTGGCAGGACGAAAGTCAAGATGACCAGCGATGGTCTGGGTCACAATGGATGACCCTGGAGTCTTTGATGTCTGACCAACCTCTAAGCATGCTGTGCTGCCTGCTTCAGTCACCTTAAAGGCCACTGGAACAAATTGTTCTTTCTCATCCACTCTGCTGGGGGAAGTTTTGGGCAAGATATCCTAACTCATAAACAGGTTTGAGGCCCATTGGTTACCTACAACCTGGTTTAGGGGTTTACCAGGGTGTGACCACTCTACATGCTCTAGCTTCTTGGAGCTACAGGTGAGAGCTGGGTGACTTGGGACACTAAATGGGCAGCCCTGAAAAGGGCTCTGCAAGCCCCCACAGCAGAGGTGCTAGTCATGAAGAGACAGATATAACTAAAATGACCAAAGCCTCTTTCCTCCTGGCCACTTTCATTTACCCAAACATTAAAACAGTCCAAGTTATTTCTAGCTAAGGTTTTTAAAGACATGGTGGTAAGCCTTTTAAAAAAATCTGCACTATAATTCAATCTACACTACATTTCATTGTACTACAATTTAATCTACACCACAATTAGGGACACTTACCTATGAAAGACAGACAAGTGAGATCTGCTGAGAATTTATAGCCTTTATGGCTGAGAACAGACTTCCTAGGTAAAGAGTATTCAGTAACCTCGATATGTCACGTACATAGAAACATACAGGTTGTGTACCCCATCACATACCTGCAAATGGAAAGGATACAGTGATGCTCATTACTGTGTATCCATTTATGTAGCAACCTGCTTCTGTGGATCTCTGAGCAGTTTTAAGATCATTCACTCCCCTCTCTCCATAGTGCCAATGAGACATAGTGTCAAAAAGTACAGCCCCGTTTTGCAACTGGAAACCCTGAGCCACAGAGAAAGAGGAAATGACTTGCCGCGATGCACAATAAGTTAGTGGTGAGGTCACTCTTTAGTGCATCAGATTTCCTCTGAACTATATGTGTTTATTTTTTTACTTTTATTGGTTTAAATTTTTTAATTTCTTTATTATACCATGCTCCCTCCAAATCATTTCTGTTTATTTTGTATTTTTATTATTTAAATTTTTATTTCTTTATTGTACCATGCTGTCTCCAAAAACTACTTTTTTATTTTAAATAGTATTTTATTTTTTCCAATTATACATAAAAACAATTTTTAATATTCATTAAAAAATTTTTTTGACTTCCAAATTCTTCTCCCTCCCCTCCCTTCTCCCTAAAATGGTAAACATTCTGATGTAGCTTACATATGTGCAATCACGTAAAACATATTTCCATATTAAATGTTTGTTCTGAACTTAAACACCAAGTAAAATAGACATTTGCATATACATAGTAAAAAAGAAAAAGAAGACTCTATCATAGCATTTGTACATTTTAGAGCTTTAGAGGTCATCTGGTCCAACCCCATTTTTATAGATGAGGAAACTGAGTCTTCATGAGTCTCACAGATATAAGAAGCAGAGCTGGGATTTGAAGCCAGGTCTTGGGATCCAAATCCAGTATTCTTTCCATTGTCCCATATTTCCTCACTGTATGGATTTTCCCCCCCACACCCCCAGACCCCATTACTAAGGAATGAAATCACAGAAATAAATACAGTTGCATATCATGTACTCAGAGCTATTCATAGGTTACATCATTGCTTTTATTCCTTTACTGAAACACAAAATTGGCCTGTACCTTTTCTAATGCTCAGATATTCAACTCCTACTCAGTAACTAAAGGAGAAGAAAAAAATAATCTCTGTTTGAGAGGGGGCGTTCTGAGGAACAAAGGGAGGGGGAACTTTCTAGAACTCTTCCCGGGGCCCCATTAAATCTTACATTGTTTGACTGAAGTTGAGTTATGACTCTACTTTTATGAAATGGCTTGGAACTTGTCTGATGAGGCAGCATTTGATTTTAGTTTTGGAGGGCCTTGCCAAAAAGGGGGATGCCATACACAGAACTTTCCTGCCTGCAGTTTTCCAGAGACCTTGATTTCAGAGGCTCCAGGTCATAATTTCTCAGCCAAAGATTATTTCCTTTATTGAAATCTTTCCTGAGGCTGATGCCAACGTGGTGGAATTTTAATTGTCTGGAGTAACCTCTGGAGACTCTGCTTGCCCGTTTAAGTGCCTAGTAGTAAACATGTACTTTGTTTAAAGAAGGACTTTTACAGTTAAGGAAGTGTGTCACTGGGATTTCTGGCTCTATTTGTTCAGGAGACTTTGCTGAAGTTTAGATAAAAATATTGCCATTGGAAGAATGTAAGGGCTTAGCTTAGCATCTTAAAGTCACTAGATAGACAAGCAACTATTATGCACCTACTAGATGCCAGACACTATGGAAAGAAAATGACATGATACAGAAGAAATCTGGAAATAAATACATACAGAATAAATATGAAGAAAATAAATACAGAATATTTTGGGAGAGTGAGCAGCAGCTGTTGGGCATGGGGTGGTGTCAGGAAAGCGTTAATGTAGATGGTGGCACTTGAACTGTATCTTGAAAGAAGAGGGTGATTCTATGAAGTAGGGCTAAGGAAGTAGATATGTCAGGTATAGAGTACTGGTTACATGGAGGTATTTTCCAATAGAATTGGAAAATTTTTTTTTAAATAAAAAATCAAAGCTTGAGGTTTGTATACAGGGTTTATAAGAGCTGTAACTAACCCAAGGAGAAAAGAGTTTTATCTCAGGCTACCAATGTGGAAGGGGGAGGGTTTCCTTTCCATAGCAGTCTTCATTCCTGTATCTTGTCTTATTGTTCTGCCATCATGCCATCCCCTCAGGCCTCTCTTCCCGCCTTCTTTTTTTTTTTTTTCTTTTTGTAGGGGAGAGGGCAAAGCAATTGGGGTTAAGTAACTTGCCCAAGATCACACAGCAAGTAAGTATGTCAAGCGTCTGAGGCCAGATCCACCTTCTTCTTCGATCTGTACTTGGACAGGGTGTTCAAGAAGAGAGGCTACCCCCTTTCTTAGTGCAACTGTACCTGGAGTCTGACTATCTTCTGTGCTCCAGTTGTAGCCCTACTGTCAGGCTTTCCTTTGCACATCTGTGTCCCCCACCCTCCCGAGTAAAAGATTCCTGGTAATAGTTGTAGTTCTGAAACTGACTGATAACCAAAGGCACACCCACCCACCTTGGACAAAACTCTGAAGTTGGTGAACTGTCTTCACTATCTTTACATTTCCTCTCTATGGGCCTTCTCCACCCACTTGTGACCATCTCCCATTCCACATTCTCTCCCCTTCTCTGGCACCAGTTATATCAGGACCCTCATATTGCCCACTGGATAAAATGGGGCCTTTTAAAATACTTGAAGAAGCTGTGAGTTAATTGGTCTGTGTTTCTTCAAACCACACACATCACAAGCCTTCCATGTTTCAAAAGGTTGATGGCCTTTGTGAGCTATATGGCTAAAAGGGAACCACGCTGAAGTTATCCTGTTGCCTCTAGGATCAAATATAAATATTTCTTTTTGGCATATAAAGCCCTTCAGTCTTTAATGAATGGTAAAATTTTATGTATGCCAAAGAATGATTTTAAAATTAATTTCTTTATGATTTAAAAATGTATATTTTTAATGTTATAGATTCCCTTCTCTGAATGTTTTTAAATGCACAACATAAAAGACAAGGGGTTATTAAGGAAACAATTATATCGAGGGTGGCTAGGTGGTATAGTGAGTAGAGCACCGGCCCTGGAATCAGGAGGACCTGAGTTCAAATCCAGCCACAGACACTTCACACAAAACTAGCCATGTGACCTTGGGCAAGTCACTTAACCCCAATTGCCCTACCTTGCCTCCCTCAAAAAAAAAAAACAAACCCAAACCAATTATATTGAAAGCTATCAAAATATTAAAAATGAAATTCACCAGTCAAATACAGTTATCAAAACATTTTAAAACAGAGGTCATGGACTCCAAGTTAAGTCATAGTCTGGCACCAAACTATCCTTTCAGACTAATTGTTCATTACTTCCCTGGTTACCTTACCCCTTCCCCCAGCCCAGTACTCACATACATTTTTCATGCTCGCCAAGCTGACCTATTTGATAGCTACCTGGGCAAGAAATTCCATTGTTCACTCCATGCCTTTTGCATAAGCTATCTCCCAAGCCTGTAATACTTACTCTCTGCTTGCCCCAATTTTTTGGACTCTGTAGGTGCTACCTTCCAGACTAAACTCAGGTACAAACTCTTACAAGAGGCCCTGCCTGATTTTTCCAGTTGTTAGCCATCTCTCCTTCCTCCAACTCCCAAAAAACTTTTTATTTCTTTTGTGCATATTTTGTGTTCAGTCATTTGTACACATGTTGTTTCCCATCAGTAGAATGTAAGCTTCTTGAGGGCAGGGTCTATTTAATTTTTGTCTTTGTACAGTGCTTGACACATAGTAGTGGTTACATAAAAGCATAAAGTTCTCTGCCTCAGTTTCCTCCTTTGTAAAACGAACTGGAGAAGGAAATGGGAAACTACCCCAATACCTTTACCAAGAAAACCCCAAATGGGGTTGTGAAAAGTCCAACATGACTAAAATGAATGAAATGAATCCTTAGATCAAATGTAATGTGTTATTAGATTTATACCAGATTGTTGGAAAATATCAGAGCTTACCCTCCACCAGCACAGCCTTTTCGAACTCAGGGTCAGTTCTCCATCAACATGAGGCATCTGGATACAACTCTGTAGAAAAATAATGTTCCGTACTTCCTCTCATCTCTTTTCTCACCAATATTAATTTCCTTGGTGTCTTATCTAAGCTAGGTCGAGTCAAGGAGGGAAGATATCTGAACACCCTATGGTATGAATGACTAATAGTTTAGTGTGTTATCTCTGACATGGATCACAATTTTTCATAGACTATGCTTTTAAGCCAAATGAATGCATCTATAATGATAATATTTCGAACACTCTTAGGAGATATTTTGTAATACTTTGTATCTCCCACAGTGCCCAGTCTTATGACATAATAGATGCTCAGTAAATACTCCTTTATTAATTGATTTTAATTAGTGAGAATAAGGTCAGTCCAGTGAGCACAGCAGAGTCAGACAGCCTGGAAATGCCTTTCATTTTGCCATTCCCTTAACTTCCCAAACCACAGAGCCCCACTTGACTACTATGTGCCTTGGATGGCTTCATCTCCTTCATCAGAGTATAAGCTCCTTGGGGGCAGAGAAGACTTTGCTTTTGAATTGGTAGCCTCAGAGCTTAGCACAATGCTTGGCATCCAATAAATGCTTAATAAATGCTTTTTAATTCATCTATTCATTCATTTTTGTAGTAGAGGGGCTATCCCATGCAATATAGCTGAGGATGGGTCTCAGAGGAAGCATGACCTAGATTAGGGTTCCTTAAGGTTTTTAATGTTATGACACTTTGCCCTGCACATACCAAAGAACATTGCCAGAAACATCTCAGCTGAGATTTGAGACTATTATATATTATGAATTGCAGGTTTTTTTTTAAGGATAAAAGGATCTGGCATATTACAGTCTACATAGTCTACCAAGTCAATAGTCCACCAGGGGTATAAAGGGAAAAGAGAGTGACTAGATCAGGGGTGATGACCTAAAAGAAAACTGAGGGGTTGAGGGGTTAGAGGTCATGGTACGAATGAGAAATAGGTTTAGGTAAGGGAAGGCAGAGGGAGAGAGGGAAAGCTAGTAAAGTTCACATAAAGAGATTTCAAAATTTTTGATCTTTGAAATGGTACATTTGTGGGTGATGGCAAGATCAAAGGTATGAACATCCTTGGGTGCAACTGAGGTGGGACGGAAGAATAGGATATGAAAAGAAAGTAGGTTAAAGAACTAAATGGTTGGGGTGTTTGAGGGAGAGTTAATATGTGTACTGAAGTCCCTGTATGAGAACAGGAGTTGGCGAGGAAAGAACTATTACGAGTTCAGAGCCAGGCACTGAACACATTGAGGAAGTAAGGGGAGGTAACCCTTAGAAGTCTATAAACAGCAGCTGCCAGGATTTTGGCTGGGTGGTAGATGTGGATTGTATGGACCTCAGAGAAGAAGAGGTTACTGAGTGATAGAAGTAGGAGGAGAGAAGCTGGAAGTGGAAATGGAAATCAAGGAGTATTCCAACTCCCCCACCTCAACCAGTGAACTAAGAGGAATCAGTGAAGATACAGTCAATATTGGAGAATGTGACCAAGGAGGCTATTTCATCAGGATGAGATGGAGAAGAGTGCCAGATCTCAGTGATTGCTAGAAGATGGAAGGAATGAGAGATTAAAAGATTTAAAACAAAGGCAAATTTGTTGTCTATGGAACAAGCATTCCACAGGGCTCATTGGAAGGAGTGGGTAGAATTTGGCTGGGACTTTGGGGTGGGAGGGCTGAGGGAGATAAGGAATCTGATGGTGGGGTGTGGGGAATGGGGTTTGAATGGTGACCAAAGGGCTTCAGAATCAGTAGGATGTGTAGTATGATTGTTCCTGCCCACCCCACCCCCTTCCCAACCTTTTTACCCAGTAGAGAAAAGTGTTCTTGTTTCCTTATTTTACTTCTCAATTTCAAAACTGGACATTTAAATTAATTAGAATTAGATTGCCTTTTAGAATTGTTTTCATTTTTATTATTATTACACATATTATTCTCCGGGGCTTGCTTTCTTTATTCTGTATCAGTTCATGTAAGTATTCCCAAGCTTCTCTGAATTTCTCATATCTGTCCTTTCTTATGGCAAAATAATATTCTATAGCATCCATATGCCAAAATTTGTTTGGCCATTCCCCATTTATTGGACTTTCACGTTGCTTCCAATTTTTTACTATCACAAAAAGTGCTGCTACTAATGTTTAGGTCCATGTAATGTCTTTCTTTCTGTCTTTGATCTCATTGGGGCATATGCCTAGTGATGTAGATATCCTTTTTTGTTTTACCTTATTGTTATTATTTCTTCTCCCTTCCCCTTAAGATCATGCTCTGATGCTTTGATGGATCCATGGCCTTATCGATGTGGTTACTTTGTCCACTGATGCCAATCATAAAGCTTCATTCTGTGTGACTTTTGCTTGCAAGATCTTATTTCATTTAAAATTTTTGACCTCAAACTGCCAACAACCAAGCCTTTTCTTTGAAAAGACACAGTCTTAACTAATCAATCATTAATCCAAGTGTATCCATCCAAATCACATTGTTGGAAAGTGCCAGGGTATGTACTTCACTGACATAGCCTTTGAGAACCCAATCAACTCCTTCACCAGGGTGATACATCTGCATGCAACTTGGTAAAGTGGCAATATTCCATGCTGCAAAATTATCCCATCTTTTTCTTATCTCTCCTTACAGCAAAACTCATTCTCTAAGTCAGCTAGGTCAAGAGGCATCTCAGGCTCAATATTTCCATAATGGAACTCATTATATTCCCTTCAAACCCATCCCGCCTCCAAACTTCTGCTCATGTTCCATTTCAGTACAGGCCATGGAGACAATCCAAATGAAATGGAAAAAATATTTCTTTGGTCAGAAAATAGTATACTTGGATACACTTGCCTTGTATAGACCTGAGTGTTTTCAGGAAAGAAAAGTGAACATTTTTCTTCTGAAGAGACTAAAACTTCTTTGGGGAAAAGAGGAATGAATGTTTAAATCATTGCTGAGCTTTTAAAACTAGCAGGAAAAAGAAAGTTTTAGTGATACCTTTTATGGTAACTTCCAAAATCTCCAGATGTTCAAATAACAGAGGGGGAAAAACACCAAACCAAAAAACCCTCAAACCTTCCCCTGAAACTCTGTTGAGGGGGTATCAACTGCCCACCATGTTCCCACTTCTATCCATCTCTCTCTCTCTCTCTCTCTCTCTCTCTCTCTCTCTCTCTCTCTCTCTCTCT
>CM053585.1:510455918-510475161 GCA_028646515.1 Pseudochirops corinnae | reverse complement strand
TATTTTCTCCTTGGTCTGGGAACTCTGGAATTTGGCTATAACATTCCTAGGAGTTTTCTTTTTGGGATCTTTTTCAAGAGGTGATTGGTGAATTCTTTCAAGTTCTATTTTGCCCTCTGGTTCTAAAATATCTGGGCAATTTTCCTTGAGAATTTCTTGAAGGATGCTTTATAGGTTCTTTTTTGATCATGGCTTTCAGGTAGTCCAATATTTTTAAATTGTCTCTCCTGGATCTCTTTTCCAGGTCAGTGGTTTTTTCAAGGAGATATTTCACATTGCCTTCTATTTTTTCGTTTGTTTGGATCTGTTTAATAGTACCCTGATTTCTCATAAAGTCATTTGCTTCCATTTGCCCCACTCTAATTCTGAAGAAATGATTCTCTTAAGAAAGCTTTTGAGATTCTTTTTCCATCTGGCAAATTCAACTGTTTAAGGCATTCTTCTCCTCATTGGCTTTTTGGGCCTCTTTTGTCATTTGAGCTAATCTATTTTTTAAGGTGTTATTTTCTTCCATCAGGTTGTTGACTCTCTTTTCATAATTTTCTTGCAGCATTCTCGTTTCTCTTCTCAATTTTTCCTCCACTTCTCTTACTTGGTTTTCAAAATCCTTCTTAAGTTGCTCTATGGCTTGTAACAAGTCTACATTTTTCTTGGAAGCTTTTGGTATGGGAGTTCTGACTGTGTTGTCTTCCTCCCATTCCATGATTTGATCCTTTTTGTCCCCAAAAAAAAGGACTCTAAAGTTGGATTGCTCTTCTTACTTTACTTCCTTTGCCTGCTCATGTTGCCAGTCAATTACTTGACTTTTTAGCTCTGTGGAACTCTGCTTCCAGAGGCTCTGTCCCAAATTGCTGGGATTTTCACAGCTTCTGGAGCTATTAGGAGGCCACTGTCTCTTCAGTCCCCACCAGCTCTGGCTCACTGTTCATGTACCTCAGGACCACCACCCAATACCACGACTCTGATCCAGGCAGCTAAGGCAAGAGCACTTAGCCTCTGAATGATTGCTTGGCCCCCCTGCAATCTGAAGGCTGGGAGTTTCTGAAGCAGCTATGGGGAAGTGGCAGCAGGGCTGCTGCTTCTGCTGCTTCCTTGCCCTGTAGGCAGTTCAGCCAAACCCTCTCCCCTGAATTTAGCTGAGTTCCACTAACCTTTTGCTTAGTCCTTATTTCTTGTGGCTTGATAATTCTGGAAATCACCATAGCTGCTGCTTATCCACTCTCCTTTAGGCTACATCTGAGGCTTGTTCTGGTCAAGCTGTGGTTTCAGGCCAGGCTGGTTTCTGCTTCCAGCACTCTGCAATGAGCCCTTCCCGTCCCACCTGCTGAGCTGCCTTTAGTGGGAGATGTATTTTTCTGTAATTTTGTGAGTTCTGGAGCCCTAAATTTTGTTTAGAGTCATATTTTATGGGCATTTGAGGTGGTTGTGGGGGAGCTGTGGAGTTTTTCTGCTTCTATGCCACCATCTTGGCTCCACCCCCCCCCAAACACTAGATTACTGTGGTCTTTTATTCCTGTGTATTGTATACTTAATCTATTCCACTGATCTACCACCCTATTTCTTAGCCAATATCAGATTTGTTTTCTTCATTATTGCTGTGTTTTATATACATATGTATATATGTACACACACACAC
Organism: Pseudochirops corinnae; assembly: GCA_028646515.1. Classification (NCBI taxonomy): domain Eukaryota; kingdom Metazoa; phylum Chordata; class Mammalia; order Diprotodontia; family Pseudocheiridae; genus Pseudochirops; species Pseudochirops corinnae. The sequence goes on along the minus strand of CM053585.1, from coordinate 510,473,525 downwards.
CCACACAGACACAGACACACATAGTTTGAAATCTGGTATTGTTAGGTCTTTTTCCTTCACATTTTCTTCACTGATTCCCTTGATATTCTTAACCTTTTGTTCTTCCAGATGAATTTTGTTCCTATATTTTTTCTAGCTCTGTAAAATAATTTTTGGTAGTTTGATTGGTATGGCACTGAATAAGTAAATTAATTTAGGTAGAATTGTCATTTTTATTATTGACTTGGCCTACCCGTGAATAATTAATGTTTTCCAATTGCTGAGATGTGACTTGATTTGTGTGAAAAATGTTTTGTAATTGTCTTCATATAGTTTCTGGGTTTGTTTTGGCAGGTAAACTGCTGAGTATTTTATATTGTCTACAGTTATTTTAAATGGAATTTCTTTTTCTATCTCTTGCTTATAAAAATGCTGATGAATTATGTGGGCTCATTTTACACCCCACAGCTTTACTTATGTTGTTAATTGTTTCAACAAGTTTTTTAGTTGATTCTCTAGGATTCTCCAAGTATACCATTATATCATCTGTAAAGAGTGATAGTTTTATTTCTCATTGCTTATTCTAATTCCTTCAATTTCTTTATCTTCTCTCATTACTATGGCTAGCATTTCTAGTATATACTGAATAATAGTGGTGATAATGGGTAGCGATACTTCACCTTGATCTTATTAGGAAAGCTTCAGGCTTATTCCCCTTGCAGATAATGTTTGCTGATGGTCTTAGATAAATTTAAGGAAAGTTCCTTTTATTCCTATGCTTTCTAGTGTTTTTCAATAGGAATGTGTTTTATTTTGGTAAAAAAGAAAAAAAAGAAGCAGCTTTTTTTTGTATCTATAGAGGTATTGATAGGTAACCCATTTAATTTTTCCTTTAAGAATTTGGATGCTGGGGCAGCTAGGTGGTACAGTGAATAGAGCACCGACCCTGGAGTCAGGAGGACCTGAGTTCAAATTTGACCTTAGACACTTAACACAAAAACTAGCCATGTGACCTTGGGCAAGTCACTTAACCCCAATTGCCCTACCTTTCTTCCTCCAAAAAGCAAAAATTAAAAATAAAAAAATTATTAAAAAAAAAAGAATTTGGATGCTATACAGTTTGGTACATATATGTTTAGTATTGATATTACTTCATTGTTCATGGTATCTGTTAGCAAAATGTAGTTTCCCTGCTTATCTCTTTTAATTAGCTCTCATTTTGCTTTTGCTTTGTCTGAAATCATGATTGGTACCTCTGCTTTTTTTTTTTTTGCTTGACTGAAGCATAATAGATTCATACCTTTCCTCTGTATGTCTCTCTGTTTCAAATGTATTTTTTTTATAAACAACATATTAACCCCCTCTGCTATCTGCTTCCATTTTATGGGTTAATTTATCTAATTCATATTTACAGTTATGATTACTGTATCTTTACCTCCATACTATTTATCCTATTTTCCCCATGTTTACCATTCTCTCTCTCTCTCTCTCTCTCTCTCTCTCTCTCTCTCTCTCTCTCTGTCTCTCTCTCTCTCCTTCTCCTTCCTTTCACCCTATCCCTCCTCAAAAGTGTTTTGTTTCTGTCTACCACCTTCCCAAATCCACTCTTAGCACCACCCCCTATTTGCCTCCCCTTCCCCTTCTATTTCCCTATAGATAGATTTCTTTGCCCAGTTGAGTGTGTATGTTATTCCCTCTTTGAGCAAATTCCAATGAGGGTAAGGTTCAAGCATTGCTCACCACTACCCCCATCTTCCTCTCCACTGTAAAAGCTCTTCCTTTTGTGCCTCTCCCTTTCTACCTCTCCTTTATCCCAGTATATCCCTCTTTCTCCCCCTTTCATTTTATGTTTTTTAAATCATCCCATCATAGTCAAGTTATATCCATGCTTTCTGTCTATGTATACTCCTTCTAACTGCTCTAATAATGATAAAGTTCTTAGGAGTTACAAGTATTGTCTTCCCATGTAGGAAATATAAACAGTTTAACTTTTTTGAATCCTTTATGATTTCTCTTTCATGTTTACCTTTTTATGCTTCTCTTGAGTCTTGTATTTGAAAGTAAAATTTTCTTTTCAGTTCTGGTCTTTCCATCAGGAATGCTTGAAAGTTCTCTATTTCATTAAATATCCACTTCTTCCCACTGAAGGATTATATTCAGTATTTATGGGTAGGTGATTCTTGGCTGTACCTTTGTCCTCTGGAATATCACATTCCACGTACTTTTATATTTTAATGTAGAAGCTGCTAAATCTTGTGCTTTCCCAACTGTGGCTTGATGATATTTGGATTGTTTCTTTCTGGCTGCTCTTCTCTTTGACTTGGGAGCTCTGGAATTTGGCTATACTATTTCTGTGAGTTTTCATTTTGGGATCTCTTTCAGAAGGTGATTTGTAGATTCTTTCAACTTCTATTTTACCCTCAGTTTCTAGGATATCAGGACGGTTTTGCTTGATGATTTCTTGAAAGATGGTGTTTAGGGTCATTTAAAAAGTTTTTTCATCATGACTTTCAGACAGTCCAAAAATTCTTAAATTATCTCTCCTCAAACTATTTTCTCAGCAAGTTGTTTTTCCAGTAAGATATTTAATATTTTTTCTATTTTTTCATTCTCTTAACTTTGTTTCATTGTTTCTTGATGTCTCATAGAGTCATTAGTTTCCATTTGCTCAGTTCTTATTTTTAAGGAATTATTTTCTTCAGTGAGCTTTTGTACCTTCTTTTCCATTTGGCCAAATCTACTTTTTAATGAATTTTTCTCTCCACTGGATTCTTGTACCTCTTTTTACCAAGTTACTGACTTTTTTTCATGATTTTCTTGCGTCACTCTCATTTCTTTTCCCAACTTTTTCTCTACCTCTCTTATGTGATTTTTAAAATCCTTTTTGAACTCTTCCAGGAATTTTTTGTGAACAATTTGCATTTTTTTTCCTTTGAGGCTTTGTATGTTAAATGCTTTGATTTAATTTTTTCCTTCTGGGTTTGGGTCTTGATCTTCTTTGTCTCCATTGTTACTTTCTATGGTCAGATTCTTTTTGTTGTTGTTGTTTGCTCATTTTTCCAGTCTATTTCTTGACTTTTAACTTTACATTCAAGTTGGGCTCTGCTCCAGAGGTTAAGGTGCTAGTTTTCAGAGTTAGCTCTGTGGGCCTATAACTTTTTGATCCTTCCAAGGTGTTATGATCTAAGGAGAGGTGTGGTTACTGCTCTCCTGGTCTGTGCTATAGCCTGAGTGACTTCAAGCACTCTTTTCCTCACTAGAACTGTGACCAGGACCGCTACTCTACTGTGGCTACAGGTATTAGAGCTCTTCCTCACAGTGTCAGGGCAATGCAACAGAGTCCTGCACAAACTGTCAACAAAGAATTCCCTATAATCTCTTTCTGACCAGTAGTCCAAACCCCTTACCATCTGAGGGCTGAGAGCTCCTGAAGCCACAAAATCTGATGCAGATTCACATGCCCACAAGGCTTTCTGCTGGCTTGCTGAATTGGGTCCTGTCCTGCACTGTGCTTCACTCTCACTCCTGTGAGATAGATCTTTCTTGTTGACATTCTAAGTTGTATTGGCCTGGAAAATTGTTTCACCCCGACCTTTTGTTGGTTCTGCCACTCCAGTATTAATTTTGAGGCATAATATTTAAGTTGTTTAAAGGGGAATTTGGAAGAGCTCCAAGTGAGTCTCTGCCTTTACTCTGCCATCTTGGCTCCTGTTTCAATCACTTCCTGAAATAAAATGTCTAGGTTCTTTATCTTTTCAAGACTCTCTGGCACTGTTTGTTGTTTTGAGATTTTTTTTCTTCTGTCTTTGAAGTAGGTGACTATTTTGAAGATCTATCTTTGATGTAGATGAATTTTTCCCACATTGCCTTCTATTTTTTTTTAAATTTCAGTAACATTATGAACTAAATTTATTTTTTAAATCCATTTTCACCATCTGTTATTCTTTTTCCCTACTAAGTCATTTTTTGTGTTTTCCTCTTTCTGATGATTAATTCTTTCTTGTAGTTTTCTATTGAGGTAAGGATCTTTTTTTTTTTTTCATTTTTCTTCTGGAGATTTTTTATTTTGAGTTAAAATCTTCCATTAATTCTCTTGTACATGTGACTCAGACAACTCAAGCCTCTAGCACTGCAGAGATGTCACTGTTCTCTGGTAATATCATATGCTGATTCCTCACCTCTGCTGGTGATTTTGCTGCTTCTGCTGGGAGCCTCTGTTGGTTTTGTTGTCATTGAGCTATTCTCTGCTACCATCTGCTGGGTTGTTGCTTTCATCTTCTAAGGTGTAAAGCCTAGAAAATTTCTGCCTTACAAGGGCAGGCCGACCATACTTGAGTGCATAGTTGAAGACTTAAGATATCTAACCAGGAAATCAACAAAGGTCAATAGAATACTCATGTAAATCTTAAATCTATTCTTTTTAATTATCTTATTTCTGACGCTGATTGAGATCCCTATTTGACTTAGAGTTAGAAGGTTCTTGCAACTCCTATTTAAACTCTGATTCCCTCCACATCGTGTCCCCAAAATCTGTTTTTGGAACCGCAACTCAAAAACAACAACAACAAGTGAGTGGAGGCTGAGGTTATAAAACCCACCTCAATTCCATGATCCCTTTTGTTTGGTATACAAATTAACTGAGGGCAAGAACCAAAAGATCAGATCTTCCAAACATCTGGGCCACACTCCTTGCTTTAATACACATGTTGGCCAACAATAAAAAATACCCATTTTCTTTTCTTTTTTAACCTCAGAATGACCCAGAAGTGCAGCATTCTTATTCAGGAATACTGCTATTTAAACAGACTGGTCTACCCATTGTTCCTTCTATATCCTGCTGCCTTTGTACCTTTGGTAGTACTGAAATCCTGCCTAGAATGTCTCCTTTCTCTCCTCCCTTATTCTTTGAATGTTAACTATACTTCAAGGCCCAACTCAAATCCCATATACTCCCCAAAGCCTCTTTCTTTGACCACAATTCATTCTACAATGGTTTTTTCCCTTTCGACAATTCAATAAATATGTGTTAAGTAGACATGACATATAACACTGCTGAATGGGCTCCTCAGTGTATATTTATGTGTATGTATGTGTGTGTGTATATATATATATATTTATATATATATAATATATATGTGTGTGTATATATGTATATATGTATACACACATACACGTGTGTGCATATATACACATACTGTGTTTATATATACATATGTGTATATATATGCTTATAAGTATATATATATATATAACTATATATATATATATATATATATACTTATCAACTATTAATAGGCATAGTGGTGTATTATAATAGCAAGAACATTGCTCTGGACTCAGAAGGCCTGGGTTCAAATCCCAGGTATTTGTTCAACCTTGGACAACTGACAACTTCTCTAGGCTTTGTTTTCCTCATCTGTATATGGACTAGATCAGGACTGGAGAACCTGCAGCCTCCAGGCCACATGTGGCCCTCTAGGTCCTCATGTGTGGCCCTTTGACTGAATCCAAACTTCACAGAACAAAGCCCCTTAATAAAAGGATTTATTCTGTAAAACTTGGACTCAGTCAAAAGGCTGCCCCAAGGACCTAGAAGTCCACATGCAACCTTGAGGCTGCAGGTTCCCCAGCCCTGGACTAGATGATTTCAAACATAACTTCTAACTCTAGATACCATAAACCTAGTTTTTAAACTGCTTGAAGGCAGTGTCATATTTCTTGCACATACAATTGATATTCCGGTACTAATCAATTTATTGATTGGTAGAAATTGCTTGAAAACTGTAGAGCAGTAAGCTATTGAGAAAAGTCTGGATTCCAAGGTACATTCATAAAACAAATCCATATGCACGTATATAAACAACTTTTTACTCTTTTCATGGTACTCAGAGGAAGTTTTCATGTAGATGAAAACATATGCAAATTCTTGTTAATGTGTAAACTAATAAACAAATACTTACTAATATGTGAACTTAAATGCAAATGCTTGTTAATATGTGAACTTGTATGCAAATTCTTGTTCATGCCAAAAGAATCAAGGGATCAAGATGATGTTTATGTAAATAATGTTTTCTTTGAAAAGAAAAAACTGCTTTGCAAGGCTTTGCTTACAGAAAGATTTGGTAACTTATTCTCAAGTTGAGAGCTAACCTATTATTGGATTAAATTGAGCAGGATAAGTAATCAGAAAAACAAAAACACCCTGACCCTTCGGTCTCTCTGTCACACAGTGGGGAAGCCATAATGAAAAGAAACGCTTAAACATGGCATTCATAGGAATAAACTAACCCAGTTCTAAAAATAACAAAAATTGTCACTGAAATTGGGAAGAAAAAAGTCAGGAACAAGGTGGTGAGATGGAAATCAGAGATCTCACTCAGATAAATAGGAGTTGTACATGGAATAGTGAGATATAATCTGAGGCAAGTTGTATCAGATTGGACCTAAGGAATTGTTTTTGGTTCATGGACATGTTGAAGAAATATGAGAAAGAGGCAAATCTAGGTAAAGAGACAGTCCCCAAAGTCTGGGGAAGCTCAATAGGATGGGAGTTGGTTGGAAGTACTATTTTTTCTAATTTTTTCTACCCACCAAATCAAAAAGAGTCATATAGTTTTCATCCTATTCAGGTAGAACCCAGAGAAGTAGCTCAGATGTTCGAGAATGGTCTCCAGAGTCTGAGGGAGAAGGATGGCTGAGAGTGCTCAGGGTCTTTTGGTGTAAATTGTCAAGGTGCAGAATGAAGGAGAGTAGTTCGCAGATATTCCAGTCAGCCCATACCAACTGCTAAATTTTCATTGTGAGCATTTATAGCTCAAAAACCCACACATGCCACAAATAAGGGCCTGATTGGTTGTCCAGACTTAAGAAGTGGAGAAAATGTTAATATTGCCGATTAAACTTAAAAGTGTGTTGTGGGTACATTTATTTTTTTCTGGAGAGGCGGCTGTTAAACATTTGCCAGCACAACTTCGGGAGTGAGTCTCATCTTCTAGTAGTATTTTGTTGTGCTTATTGCAAAACAGGCCAAGAACCAGTAGAAGGACTTCTTGAGGGCAAGAGATTGCTTTCCATTTTCTCTTTCTATCATCCAAACCTAACACAGAACCATGCATGTAGCAGGGACTCAAGTGTTCGCTAGATTGGATTAGATTCAATTCTACACGTGGAGAAGAACTCGAGAGAGACCCCAGGAGATGGAACTGGGCCATCTGCAGCTGCCTACTTATCTTCTCATAAAATTGTACTTCTGGAACATGGAGTAGATGCTCCCCAAATACAAAGATCATGCTCTTTCTGGACTTAGTGTTAGCAGCTATGACACTGTAGTTGTTAATTTTTTTAATCATTTGCAGGAACAAAGAGTTACATCTTGAAGAGACCCTGAAGATCTTTTAGTCCAAGCCTTTCGTTTTGCCAAGGTGGAAACTGGAGCTCAGAGAGTGGCAATGATTTACCTGTGATCAGAGGGGTAGGTAGCAAGTGGCACAGCTGGGATTTGAACCAGCTCTTCTGGCTCCAAATCCAAAGCACTTTTACAATGCACCATGCTGCCTCCAGAGCAAACACAGCTGTTTTCTTTTTATGTATCAGATGTTTAAAGACAGCAAAGAAACTGGCAGGAGCCTACCTGCCTTCATTTCTACTTCCACCATGGGGGATTGAATGACTCTTTTCAATATTTGATTATTCATAAGCCACAAGCACCTGTGGTGGTTTGTGAGAAATATGTCGGTGGTCTCCATTCATTTTTTTTCCTTGGACAGGAGCCTATACCACAAACCTCAGCATAGATCTGGCAATACTTTCCAAACTTCACTGCTGCTAAAGGAAGACCGCAGCTGAGTTGTACCATATATTGCCTTGGCTAATAAAAACAGAGAAATTGCCACTCTGAGGAGTTAATTAAATATAATAAACACTTCAACAGGAACAGGAAGCCACCATCTTTCCTGTCTATAAAGTTCTTATTACAAAGGAAGGAAGGGCTAATCAGCACAGAGCGGAAGGCACAAGGAAAACAGGGGATACTGCTTCAGCTTTAATAATGGCCAAAAAGCACGTTGCTATTCAAGAAGGGTAAAGTCAGAAAAAATTGTCAATGGTGGTTACAGTTCATCTGTAATGGAAGAGGCAAGAATAAAGGAAACACACATCTGTGTCAGCATTTCTAGTCCCTATTGCTTCTCTTATATGTGAAATGGCAAAATTCATAGAAGGTTGATTAAATTGTATACATCCTAATAAAATCTGCAGTTAAGTCTGTGCTAAATCATATTCAGTGGAGATGAACATCAGAAAATAGCTGTGTACTGACTTAGAAAATTTAAAGTAGGGGAGAGTGGTGGTGGTGATGGTGATGATAACAATGGTGATGATGAAGATGAGGAAGAGGAGCACATGGGTTCGGTTCTCCATATGACTTGACAAAAAGATCTATCATTGTTATTAATAAAGTAGAAGGAGTCAAAAGGAAAACAAAGACCAGCCTCGAAGATGTTAAATGATGATGTGATATTTTAAAAAGTAATCATTCTGAGACTTAGGATAAAAATAGAAAATTCCTTGGGATTTAAACAAGATCTCTTCTATTTCCAAGAGACAGATACTCATAAAAGTTATGAGGTGCAGTATAGCGTAAAGAGAGAGGGAATGATATTTTCTCATGTATATTTGGTGAGGAGACAGCATGAGTATTGAAATACTAAGATAATGAAGATAGGGACTTTTTCCATAATGGCAGAAACAAAGGGCAAAGGTCACCATCTCCATTGCTCCCCCTGTATCATTGCTAAGGATCTCCTTGAGGTATATCAAATTTTACTTTTACTGCAAGGGGTATAACAATAATAGAAAAGTTTTTATTTACCCCAACCTAAATAAGGGGCAGTAAGATGGTACAGTGGGTAGAGTGTTAGGCCTGGAGTCAGGAAGACGTATCTTTCTGAGTTCAAATCTGGCCTCAGACATCTATTGCCTGTGTGACCCTGGGAAAGTCACTTAATACTGTTTGTCTTGGTTTCCTCATCTGTCAAATGAGCTGGAGAAGGAAATGGAAGATCTTTGCCAGGAAAACCCCAAATGGGGCTACCGACAGTTAGACATGATTGAAACAACAATCCAGCTGAGAATGATAACTAAGAGACTCTATATTTTCAGAGGACTGGGGCGTAGAGCAGTAAATTGAAGAAGAGGAATAGAAAAAGTCTAGAATTGATATCTGAGCCACCCTTTTGTATGTCAGCCAGGTAAGGTGAGATCTTTCTAGCAAATTATAGCAATATGCTGGCCAGTGTGACATAAGAAGGATACACTCTCCCCTCTTCCACCAATCCCAGAAGAAAACCATAGCATCAGACAGCAGATGACAGAACTGGCTTGGTAGAGAAAGTAGCAAAGAATCTTTTTGGAAGGGAATCACTGAGTCATGATTATGGAGGTGGAAAAGTATGGCAGCCCCAAAGGGAGTTCTAGGACCACACCAAGGGAACTGTAAAATGTTGAGTTAAGGACCACTGGGATTGAACAGGTCACCTCAAGATGGAGCTATGCATAGTATTCCAGCAACGATGTAAATACTTTGAAGTGTCAATCGCCCTCTCTCTTCTTCAATCCACTCCCCTACTCCCCCAAACCCTGACAACATAAAGTCCCTTGGTCATAATTGCCTAGGTTAGGGCAAATGAATACCTTCCTATGCCAGTCATGCCCCTGGAGGCTAGCACTCAGGCCTTCTGGGATATATTCTCTTGCCCCAACCAGTGAGGAAGTCCATAAGAAGACTTCCTCCTATCTATGTATGCAGGAATTATCTGAAGATGGTTGTTGGGCTCTATTTCCTCCATTATTTATTTGAGTATTCTGATCCAATTAAATGCTTTTCTAGTTTATTTATGGTCTCTGTTTGGTCTGTTGGCAGAAAATACACTAGATGGGGGCTTGAGTTGTATTTGCATGACTATATTTAATCAAGACACCCAACAATGAGCCTGGGATAGTGAGGGATTCCAGAATTGTGGGGGACTCTTGCTACACTAGGAACATAATTGCCTTTTACTGGGAGTTGGGACGTGGGGGAGGAAACAGGGAAGAAGATGAAGTAAGGAAAACAGGTAGCCTTATGTTTTCCTAGCCTGGAGCACCAGGCTGCCTTTAGTTTCTCCTTCCCAACCTGAAGATAGCTTCCCACATCTGCTCCATTACTCCCCTACTGAGCATCCCATCTGTTTCTTGTGAAAGAGAATTGTCGCATCATAGTTAAGGAGTTCCCAAGAACAAAGCCACACAAGAGACTCTGGGTTTCAGGTTTTGACAAGGAACCTGTGGAAAAACTCCTTAGCTTATAATGTTTATTCTTGTGATCAGTGGGGTGAAAAGAGGAGAGGAAGAGATCTTTCTTGTCATCATCACCCTCAAGGTGAATGTTTGCTCTGGGTACTGAGAGTGGAAAAAGCACCCTGCACTGCAGAGATGGTCCCAGTTGGATTGCATTGGAGCATAGAAATTTGGGCTGGAACACAGTGATCGTAAAGAAAGGGAAAGAAAAAAATTTGTCTTGGAACAAAATAAAACCAGTGAGCACTGCTTTTCTTGATATAGCTTTTGTGCATTTACCTACAGGAGGGGCAAAAAAATGCAAAGTCCTCAATGAATTCTTGTTGACTAATTGACTGAGTCAGTGATGTTAATTCCTGGGAGAAGTACCATGAGACTGGGAAGGACAAAAATCCTGATTTTTTTTTTTAAAAGGAAGAGAATAGAACCTGAAAACCGTAGCCCAATTAACTGGATTTCTGTTCTTGGGGACTTTCTAGAATGGATCTTTAAAGAAACAATTTGTGAATATGGATAATAATAATAATAGCTAACGTTGAAAGGACATTTACTAAGTGCCAGGCACTGTACCAAAAACACTTTACGATTATTATCTCATTTGATGTTCACAACAATTTTGGGAGGGGGGGGGTGTATGCTATTATTATTCCCATTTTACAGGTGAGGAAACTGAGTCAGGCAGGGGTTAAGTGACTTGCCCAGGGTCACAAAGCAAAAAGTATCTGAGACCAGATTTGAATTCAGTTCTTTCTAGCTTCAGGTGAGGTCCTCTATCTTGGGTATCATCTCAGTGCCCAATGAAAAGAATGAGAAATGTACAAAGAACCTTCATGACTTTGTCAAGGACAAGTCACTCCAGACTAATCTCAGTTCCAAATGACGCTTCCTGCTCTCTGGTCATCTTCCCCATACTTCTGACATTGGAACACAGGCATCACCTTGATTTATGGTACTTTGACTTTGGTTGTGGCCAGTGGGGAGCACAGAAGAGAGTACATGTAAAAATACCAACAACACAACCTTTGTTTGTTTCTGCTATATTGGCAGCGGATTTTTCCATGCATTTCTGGCTATTGGGGAAGCTTAACCAAGATTTAGGGACCCCTCATTCTCATAAGGTCATAGATTTAGAGCTGGGAGGGAGCTTAGAAGCCACTAGACCCAACTCTATCCTTTTATAGATGAGGAAAATGAGGCTCAGAGAGATTGGTTGATTTGTTCAAGGTTACTGGGTACTGTATCTGAAGCAGGATTTGAACTCAGGTCTTCTTGACTCCAAGGCTAGGACTCTATCTGCTGTGTAATCAGGTTGCCTTTGTGTGTATCTTAATACAAAAAAATGGCACAATGGCAGTCTTTCTTCTCTTTTTTCTTTCCTTGCTGGATTCTAAAGGACAATATTTTTCCTCTTAAAATTTCCTGAAACTGCTGGTTCCCTTAAAATAGGAGCGAAAGTAGGGAAGGGAAAGAATCTGGACCCTAGAAACTAGTTCTTGAGTGGGGAATAATTTATCCTAATCCTGTATCTGACTGACCCCTGAACAAGCAATGGTTCACCCTTTGCTTTGGCTAATTAAAAAGATAAAAGAAATGAGACCAATTTAATAGCAGGTTAAGAAGCAAAGTGGGAAAATGCTCCACATTTGACCCTTTGGGACCTGGTTTATAGAGAAGAGGTAAACCATGCTTGTTTTTTCACTCCAAACCCCACTAGTGTCCTGAGGCGTAGGATAACTAGAAAGCTTCAATGGAGCTCATACATTTTGAGGAGCAGGAATCTGGAGAAAGGGCCCCTCATTCCAATTCCAGGGCTCATTACATTCCATCACACATTTTACTCCACAAAGTAGAGTAGAGGCAATGGAAGGAGGGCCATTAACCTGGTACCTCAGGGAAGGATACCCAAAGGTCAAGCAAGGTATGGGACAATCAGAGCCAAGAGATTAATCTCTCCAAAGGCAAAGAGAGTTCTTTATGAGACTCTTGAAGCTCTCTTGGCCATCATCAGTGCATCAGTTGCTACTTTTTTTGTCTCCTGTGTGTTATTATTTTTTTCTGGGAAAATCCAACTTGTGACCACCTCCAAAGGGTTGCTGTTCAGTTGTTTTTTCAGTCATGTCTGATTCTTCCTGACCCCATTTGGGGTTTCTTTTGACAAAGATACTGAACGGGTTCACCCTTTCCTTCTCCAACTCATTTGACAGATGAGGAAATTGAGGCAAACAGTGTTAAGTGATTTGCCCAGGGTCACACAGCTAGTAGGTGTCTGAGGTCATATCTGAACTCCAGTCCTCCTCGCTCCAGGTCTGACACTCTGTCTACTGTATCACTTAGCTTCCCCATCTTCAAAGGGTATCTCCATTTTATTGCTGTTTCTATGGGCTATGGCATTTATTGTTCCACCACAAATCTCTAATACCACTTCGTTTTTGTTTGGCTTCACGCCATCTTATTCTCTGTTGTATCAAAGCTCTGTGTGTGTGTGTGTGTGTGTGAGAGAGAGAGAGAGAGAGAGAGAGAGAGAGAGAGAGAGAGACAGAGACAGAGATAGAGAGACAGAGACAGAGATAGAGAGACAGAGACAGAGGCAGACAGAGAGACAGACAGAGAGACAGAGAGAACCAGAGACAGAGAGAGAGAAATTTCCATTCTGTGAGTCTGTAAGCTCCCTTGAGTATTGGTACAACGTTGTTTTAAAATCTTTGTATCTTTAGCACCAAACGCAATGTTTTGTACATGGTTGATGTGTAACACATGTTTGTTTAGTTGTAATGAACTGATATGGCTTCTATGGCTGGCATAGACCCAAATCTATGATCTGCAAACCATTTATTTAACTTATCAGGACTTTAGCTCCCTCATCTGCAAAAGGAGGGAGTTGGATGGGATGCCCTTTAGGCTTCCTTCATGCTCCAAGTAAATCTATGAATTCTGAAAGTTCCCTGGGAGACCCAACTAAGCCAGATCATCCTGAGAGTGCTCGTAGGTCAAACTGGAAGAAGAAAACTGCATTGATGTGATGCAGGTTATTGCATCTGAGGCCGTGGTTTCTTATATAGGACTCATTTTGTGGATATTGTCTACTGTGAATTTTTGGGTTGCTGTGATAAAACGTGATCATATTTGTAAAGGACTCCATAGATGCTAGCTATGATCACTATCGTCATTCTTCCTAGTTGAAGTTACTCTCTAGGGTAGGAATTCTTAACATTTTTGGTGACATAGACCCCTGGGGCAGTCTGGTGAAACCTATCCATCCCTCCTCAGAGTAATGTTTTTAAATGCATAAGATCATTTACATAAGATTATAAAGGAAACAAATTATATTGAAATAAAATTATATATACATATATACATGCTTATATATTATATGCACATGTTTATATGTTATATACATACATATACATGGATACTCATTTTTAAGTTTAAATATCAACATTTGTATATAGCATATGTATTTTTGTGTATATAGGTATGTGGGTATGGGGGTGTATACCCCCCACCCCCACACTCACTGCCATGCCAAGCTCATGAACCTCAGGTTAAGACCCTCATATTAAGGTACCTAGTTTGGAGATAGTTTTCTGTCTCCTTTTTCAATTTAAATCCCATTTGGTTAGGCATGAAAGACTTGGGGCAAAAGTATTTTTATTTTGCTTTTTTTTTTTTTTTGAGGGGGGGAAGGCAGGGGTTAAGTGACTTGCCCAAGGTCACAGGCTAGTAAGTGTTAAGGGTCTGAGGCTGGGTTTGAACTTAGGTCCTTCTGACTCCAGGGCTGGTGCTCTATTCACTGCACCACTTAGCCACCCCTGGCAAATATATTTTTACCAACTCTCATTAGGGATACTTTGTCCCTGGCCACAAATCAATCATTCCTTCATTTTAAACTCACGAACCCAAAGGCACTCTCAGATACCATCCTACTCCTCAGGTGCTGACTTCCCAATATTTCAGTTAATTGTCGACAGAGAGCTTCATATCATCTGGGGCCAGCCGTCAATCTCCTTTTGCTAGCCAGCTCCCTGATCTCCCAGCACTAAGATTTCACACACTGAGCTGGTGTTCTCTGCCTCTTTTGAACTGAATTCATGGGGGAAAGTCAGGCTACTTCCTCTACTTCTCTGTACTCAGTGAACCCAATTCCTTCCTTCCTAGCAACAGGAGAGGGTCATGGCTAATTTCCATGGCTTTGAATGTTGACTCCCAGGTTTCTCATTCTGGGAAAGTCAGGGGTGTAGATGAAGAAGAGGAAACTGCATTTTTGCCTAGTAGACAAACAGACTCCTAAGGGGACCCTTTTAACAAGCATGAAAGTATTTTTTGAGAAAGAGGATCTCAGGGTTACGATGCTGATATGCTGTGATTTCTGATGGGCTATTCCCACAGTGGGAGAAAAAGTGAGGAGAGAAGATGTTAATGAAATTAATTTGATCAAGCTGTCACAATTTTAAACCAGATTAACACATTAGCAAATTTGCAAATGAGACACCCATAGTGGACACTCTTATCGAGATTTCCTATTGTGTGACCACTATAAGAATGCAAACATTGTGTAGGCATGTTTCTTGGCTTCTGGCTAATGAATCTCTCTAATTGGGTTTTTGAAATTGTGCTCCTTTTTTTTTAATTGCTGGGAAAAAATAATAAAAACATTAACAATCTCAGCCTTGAGGCTCCTGCGTATATATACAGCACCTAATAACATGGTTCTTGAGATGAAGCCAACTTTCAGCCCAGGTAATGTGTGGTCGCTTTTCCATGAACCCTTTAATTCAATGCCCTAGGCATCAACAAACCCTGTGTTGAGTATGAATCCTCTTTGTTGTCACTCTTAGTGACTCCATTTGGGGTTTTCTTTGTAAAGATACTGGGAATAGTTTACCATTTTCTTATCCAGAACTTTTTTTTACAGTTGAGGAAACTGAGGCAAGTGACTTGCCCAGGGTTGCACAGCTAGCTAGTAAATGTCTGAGGCTAGATTTGAACTCATGAAGATGAATCTTCTGGGTACCAAAGCTGCTCCTTACATACTCTTAGACTGATTAAATCAGCTTTCCTAACAAAGCTGTTGTCAAGGTAGAATGCTGTTTTAAAAGCAAAATTGTTAGTCAGTTTCTTAAGGTTTTGATAGCTGTTTCATAATGGAAAGAGAAGAAATTGGGGAAAAGAGGATGGAATCTAAAGGACAGGTAATATAGTATAAGGGACAGAGAGAGGGAGAGAGAGAAAGAGAGAGAGACAGAGAGAGATACAAAGAGAGAGAGAGAGAGACAGAGAGAGAGACAGAGACAGAGACAGAGACAGAGAGACAGAGAGAGACAGAGAGAAACAGAGAGACAGAGAGACAGAGACAGAGATACACACAGAGAGAGAGACAGAGACAGAGAAAGAGAGACACACAGAGACACACACACACAGAGGGAGGGAGGGAGAGGGAGAGAGAGAGAGAGAGAGAGAGAGAGAGAGAGAGAGAGAGAGAGCAAACAAGAGACAGAATGGTTCATGGGAGGTAAAATGGATAATTTTGACTATATAAAATTTAAAAAGATTTTACACAAACAAAACCAATTTGGCCAAAATTAGAAGAAAAGCAGGAAACTGGAAAAAAAATCTTTACAACAAGTTACTCTGAGAGAGAGAGAGAGAGAGAGAGAGAGAGAGAGAAAGAGAGAGAGAGAGAGAGAGAGAGAAGAGAGACAGAGAGCTGGTCTACAAACCAGGAGGACCTGGGTTCTAGATCTGCCTCAGAGACATGGCAGCTGTGTGACTTTGGGCTGGTCAGCTCCTCTGAGACTCTGTTTCCCCCTCCTATAGAAAGAAAGCATTTACTTACCTCCCAGGTTGGTTGGGAAGCTCCAATAAGATCATGTATATAGAGTGCTTTGCAAATTTGAAAGTGCTACTTGTAAAAAGTAGATATTATTGACTGATGTCTTTCTTTTTGCATTATCTAGATTCACCCATATTCTTCTTTTACCTTTCTCAGAGAGCAATCCCTTATAAAAGAAAAAAGGAAGAAAAGAATTTTAAAAAAAAAATCAGAAAAACTAATCAGTGTATTGAATAAAACTGATATATGCAACATTCTGTACCCATGTGCTACTTCCCCCCACCTCCAACCTATACAAAGGAATTCCAAGAAGATATTTTCTCATATATCTTCTTTGGGACAACACTAATTCTTTATAATTCCACAACACTGAAAGTGCTATGTGAATAGAAGCAGCTGGCGATATGGTAGAGTGCTGGCCCTGGAGTCAGGAAGACCTGAGTTCACATTTGTCCTCCTAGCTGTGTGATCCTGGGCAAGTCACTTAATCTCTGTCTGCCTTAGTTTCCACAACTGTAAAATGGGAA
Organism: Pseudochirops corinnae; assembly: GCA_028646515.1. NCBI lineage: Eukaryota > Metazoa > Chordata > Mammalia > Diprotodontia > Pseudocheiridae > Pseudochirops > Pseudochirops corinnae. Next base: position 510,456,854 of record CM053585.1, on the reverse strand, counting down.
TAATAATAGTACCTGTCTTCCAAGGTTGTTGTGAGTAGGTGCTATATAAACATTCTCTTTTTCTAAGTGTTACTTACTATGATTCTATAATATATATGTAAGAGAGATTCCCTTGGACCAATATGTGCATGGCTCTCTTATAGAGTATGGATATATTAGTTAGCACCTTTTTAAGAAGACAATTACCCAGGACCTGTATGAACACAACTACAAAACACTTTTCATGCAAATAAAGTCAGATCTAACTAATTGGAAAAGCATCAGTTACTTGTAGCTGAGTTGAGCTAATATAATAAAAATGACAATTTAACCTAAATTAAACTACATATTTAGTGCCATACCAATCTACCAAAAAATTACTTTACACAGCTAGAAAAATATAGTAGCAAAATTCATTTGGAAGAGCAAAAGGTCCAGAATAGTAAGAGAATTAATGATGAGAAATGCTAGGGAAGGTAGCCTAGCCGTACCAGATTTTAATCCATATTATAAAGCAGCAGTCATCAAAACTACTTGGTACTGGCTGAGGAATAGAGTAGTGGATCAATGGAATAGATTGGGTACATGTGAATTAGCAGTCAATGACTACAGAAACCTGTTGTTTGATAGGCCCCCCAGTTTTTGGGATAAAAACTCACCATTTGACAAAAATTGCTGGGAAAACTGGAAAATGGTATGGCAAAAACTGGGAATAGACCAATATCTAACAGCATATACCAAAATCAAGTCTAAATGAGTACATGATCTAGGTATAAAGGCTGATACTGTAAGCAATCTGGGAGAGCAAGGAATAGTTTACCTGTCAGATTTATGGAGAAGGGAAGATTTTGTGACAAAACAAGAATTAGAAAGCATTATAAAAGGCAAAATGGATAATTTCGATTACATTAAATTGAAAAGTTTCTCTACAAATAAAACCAATGTAATCAAGATTAA
>CM053585.1:510413250-510455818 GCA_028646515.1 Pseudochirops corinnae | reverse complement strand
AAGTTGAAAACTGGGAAAGAATTTTTACAACCAGTGTTTCTGATAAAGGCCTGATTTCTAAAATATACAAAGAATTGAGTCAAATCTATAAGAATATAAGTCATTCCCCAACTGATAAGTGGTCAAAGGATATGTACAGGCAGTTTTCAGAGGTAGAAATTAAAGATATCTATAAGCATATGAAAAAATGCTCTAAGTCACTATTGATAAGAGAAATGCAAATCAAAACAACTTTGAGGTGCCACATCTCACCAGCCAGATTGGCTAAGATGACAAAACAGGAAAATGATATATGCTGGAGAGGACGTGGAAAAATTGGAACACTAATGCATTGTTGGTGGAGTTGTGAACTGATACAACCATTCTGGAGAGCAATCTGGAACTATGCCCAAAGGGCTATAAATAATTGCATACCCTTAGACCCAGTAATAATACCACTTCTGGGGTTGTATCCCAAAGAGATCATAGAAGTGGGAGGAGGCCCTGTATGTACAAAAATATTTAAAGCAGCTCTTTTTATGGTGGCAAAGAATTGGAAACCAAGGATTTGCCCATCAATTGGGGAACGGCTAAACAAGTTGTAGTATATGAATGTAATGGGATACTATTGTGCTATAAGAAATGAGGAGCAAACACACTTCATAATAACCTAGAGAGACTTATATAAATTGATATTGAGTGAGAAGAGCAGAACCAGGAGAAATCTGTACACAATCCCAGACACAACATATGTGTGACAATTAACTTTGATAGACTGGGCTCCTCTCTGCAATGTAAAGTTATAAGACAACTCCAAAAGATGCATGATGGGAAGAGATATTCACATCCAGAGAAAGAGCTACAGAGTCTGAATGCAGATTGAAGCAAACTACTTGCCCTCTTTCTTTTTCTTGTTTGGTTTTGTTTCCTCTTCCTCATTGTTCACTCCATTGGTTATAATCCTTCTTTACAACCTGACTAATGTTTAATGTGAAGGTCTTTGTAGATCCTATATTTGATTGCATGCTGCCATGGTGGGGGGTGGGGTGGAGAAGAAAGAGGGGGAGAAAATTTGAAACTCAAGGGATTATGAAACTGGATGTTGTAAACTAAAAGTAAATAAAGAAACAAATTAATAATAATAAAAAAGAAGACAATTGACAATATTAAGATAGGCTTCAAATGGGTACATACTTTAGACATGAAGGGTGACATAAAAAATAAATTAGAGCAGAATGGAAGAAATTGCCTGTCAGATCTGTGGATAAGGGAAAAGTTCATGACCAAACAAGAGACAGAATGGTTCATGGGAGGTAAAATGGATAATTTTGACTTTATAAAATTTAAAAAGATTTTACACAAACAAAACCAATATGGTCAAAATTAGAAGAAAAGCCGGAAACTGAAAAAAAAATCTTTACAGCAAGTTACTCTGATAAAGGTCTCATTTCTGAAATATATAGACAATTGAGTCAAATTTATAAATAAAGTAGAATAGAAAGATAAAATGGTGAATAGAATAAAACATCACTTTTCAATTGATAAAATGGTCAAAGGACATGAATAGGCATTTTTCAGAGGAAGAAATAAAAGCCATCAAGAATCACAAAAAAAATTCTTTAAAATGCTAATAATTAGAGAAATGTACCTTTTAAAAACTCTGGGGGGTACCACATTATACCTATCAAATTGGCTAAGATAACAGAAAAGAAAAATTACAAATGCTAGAGAGGATGTGGGAAAACAGGTACTTTAATGCACTATTGGTGGAGCTACAAACTGGTCCAACCATCCTGGAAAGCAATAACCATGTGATTCTTACATAGCCAGAGTGGGAAGTTTATGGACAATGTTTCTGAGTCTCAGTCTCTGGTGTAGAGCATGGATGGGCAGGCTGGGAATGGAGGGTTGCGTCTAGAGTCAGGAAGACCGGAATTAAAATCCAGTCTTGGATATTTACTAGCTGTGTGATCCGAGGTAGGTCACAACCTCTATATGCTTCTGTTTCTTCAACTGTAAATTGGGGATCATCATAATACCCACCTCCCAGGGTTGTTATGAAGATGAAATCAGATACTGTTTGTAAAGTACTTAGTGCAGTGCCTGGCATATAGTAAAAACTTGGAAAGACTTACATGAACTGATAACAAAATGAATTGAACAGGACCATAAGCGCATTGTACACAGTAACAGCAATATTGTATGATGAACAATTGGAATGACTTAGCTATTTTCAGCAATACAATAGTCCAAGACCATCCCAAACGACTGATGTTGCCTAAATACAGACTGAAGCTACTATTTTTCTCCTTCCTTCCTCCCTTCCTTCCTTTCCTTCCTTCTTTTCTTTCTTCCTCCCTCCCTCCCTCCCTCCCTCCCTTCCTTCCTCCCTTCCTTCCTTCCTTCCTTCCTTCCTTCCTTCTTTTCTTTCTTCCTCCCTCCCTCCCTCCCTTCCTTCCTTCCTTCCTTCCTTCCTTCCTTCCTTCCTTCCTTCTTTTCTTTCTTCCTCCCTCCCTCCCTTCCTTCCTTCCTTCCTTCCTTCCTTCCTTCCTTCCTTCCTTCCTTCCCCATAAAAGGGAGATTTTTCTGGGCAGTCTCAGGAAGGAGGGGAATACGAATTCTTAACCTAAGGCCCAAGTACTCTCCAAGTACTCCCTGAGGAGTCTGTGGCTAGATTTTAGGATCTTCATGGATTTTTTTAGAGGCAATTGAGGTTAAGTGACTTGACCAGGGTCACACAGCTAGTGAATGTCTGAGGTTGGATTTGAATTCAGGTTCTTCTGCCTCCAGGGCCTCATGGATTTTCTTTTAATGTGACAATTGTTTTTCAATATAGTGATTTTCCTTCACAAGCCTACCAATATATATTTTATGCACTTAAAAGCATTTTTTTCAAGACTGCCAAAGAGAGTCACATCCTGTTCCAGAGAAAGAAGGGGGACTTCCTGAACATACTGCTTTTGGAAGAAAAGAAACTGATCAGCCCTGGTGTTGAAGGAGAAGTGAAGGGGACCTTTGCCTTAGGAAGGCAAAGAGCCTGCCTGCACCTTACCCTCCTCAGCTTCCATGATGAGTCCTTTGGACAATGCAGGGCTGATGGGGAGGACATGACTTACTCCACAGAGCCCAGACATGCGTGCCTTCCCAGGGCCAGCTTATCACCTATTTGAGTGCTTTCCATGTTTTTCATACCTGCTTATTGACTTTTAGAGTTATTCACATGCTCATGTAGTTTCTGCTACCGATTATGGGCTCCTGTGAGCCCTCTGAATCTTATACTTTTTCTGTGGGGTAAAATAAAGCCTGTCCTCCTTGATAAAGATTTATCATCTTCAATAAAAAATGAGAAAACTAGACAAGAAGTATATTAAACTCCAGTTTGGGGCAAAGGCCTAGAGGGAAGAAATGACTCCTTTGGGGTCAAGCCCCAGGATGGGGCCCAGTTTGAGTGAGCCTTTTTTGGGGTGGGGCCTGAGTTACTGATTTTATGTTCAATTTTTTTTTTACCAGCATACGTCCTTTGGAAAACAAGCCGTGTGAAGAGGCTAGATGGAGTATTTGCATTTTTCATAGACTGACTGCTGTATTTCCTGTAGGTTTTTCCTGTGTTTTGTTTCATTTCAGTTTTCAATAGCCTACCTATGTGGGCCATGGTTAAACCTAAATACCTTCCAAATGGAAGAAAGGGGCACCTTGATGTGCTATGAAATTTAAGGCATCTATTTTTAAAGGACTCACATGTATATGTACATGTGAGCTTGGATGCATGTCCATATTAGATAACTGTATAATTGTCGTGCCTTGTGCACCCAATCTTAGCTGCCCCTCGTGGTCCCAGAGCCAGTTATGGGGCTTGAAGCTCAACGTTAGTTTTCATAATGATGATGGTTTGGTGATAATGATGATGCTGTCATAGATCCCAACAAATTATCAAGTAAAAAATTGCTTAGATACTTTAAAAAGCCATGGTTTCCTCAGTGTGGGTGCTTCCTCCTCTCCTTAGCAGATGCTACAGTGAGTAATTGTAGCCTAAAAAAAAAAATTCCCCATCTGTGGTCAACCTGCTGGTGAAGAAGTCCTCCAAACTTAGCTTGGCAGGAGCATGGTACATTGACAAACTTTGGGTTTTTAAATGTTATGATGGTGGAGTTTAAGCCTTGAGGGATTCAGTGATGGTTGGAAGGTTTCCATATATAATTCCAGCGATAGACTGTGTCTGCTTTCCTAGGACCAGTCTAGATAGATGCAAAGAGGCTCATTACCAGCATTTTGTCCAGTAAGTGCCCACGGCAACCCATGAAAGACCAATAACTAGTAACAAAACGTATAACCAGACGAGACGACATAGGCAAAGCCCCTTAGAAAACTTAATGTTCCTTATCAATGCTAGCTATTACAATTATTATTTGTCCCAGAGAGGGCCTGTGCAAGGTTTAGAGCTCTGGGTATATATCCATACACCCTATGTTATTCCTCTACCAGTCGATGAACCAACCTCTAATGCCATGTCTCTGCATAGCACCAGAGTGTTTTGTTTTCTTAGAGTGACATTTTAGGATCATTTTGGGCATATTTTCTGGAACATATTTTAAAAATTCATTAGAGATTCAAAGAGCAGGAATCACAATTACTCCTAACTTCCTGTTCTTTCTTATCCTTGAATTTCCATGGGGCGTTTAGGTTTGCCCAGATAAGCTTGCCTTGGGTATTGCAACATGGCTCACTAGTTTGTGGTATGTGGCACCCTTGATCGGCTAAAACATGACAAATTGCAGGCTAGGAATCACTAATTAATTTTGACATCTGGCCTATTTGGTTGAGACATGTTTTGGGCGATCCCCAAGAACTGATATCATTCTGCCTGATGTTTGGCTTGTTTAAGCTGTGTAACACAATGTGAGGGTGAAGACTTGGAATGTACTTTGAGATTGGCTCTTTGGGATTATCTTAAGGCTCTGGTTATCTTCATAAGGTAACCAAAAGCAAAAATTTCAGAAGAGTGCCTGTGTTAGTGTGTGTGAGTATGTGGGGGTTATCACTGAAGAAGGGAGCGATGGAGGGAACTAAGAATTAGGGAATGGTAAGCAGGCAGTTATGTGCTCATTAAAAAGCTTCTGGGAAGAATATAACTAAAGCAACACATGAGATAAAGAGCTTGATGGAGGCAATATTAATGAGGGGGGCAGAAGGGAGGAGGAGAGTCATGCTGAGAGATCTGTATGAAGAGCCAGTTTCAAGTACAATGGCACCATCTTTGTTATGACCAACATCAATGCTTTCTGAGCAGTTGAAATTATGACTGAATATTGGTTTCCCCATTGGAAATTCGCCAAGAAAGCTTTGTTGTGTGGTGTGGTATCCTTTTCTGCAACTGCTCCATTTCATTGACCATTAGATTCCGTAACTAATGGCATGACCTGAAATTGGATGGTTGTGGTAGATTGGCAGGTATTGGTGATTGTCATTCAGTAGGGGAGCAAGGTGACTTGGGTGGGGTGGGAGGGTACAATGAGGAGGAAGAGTCCAGAGGGGATGGCTCATCACTGGGAAGACAGCTGTTCTTAATAGCAGACCTTAGTGCCCTGGAAAATATCCTTCACAGAGCCAAACCAAAGGATTTCTAGTTCATGACAAGTGTTCTCCAGATGCCTCCTTTCATGGATGACCTTGAATTCACTGCATCAAGCTCTGGAACATCATGAAAGCTCCTCAGCAAAATGCATAATAACTGAACAGAGAACTTTCTAACCATCCACCCTAGGAAAACAGCAACAACAAAAGCTAACTTGATACAGAGCTTTAAGATTTACAAAACACTTTACATACACTGTTTTATTTGATGCTTGCAACAACCCTGTGAGATGGGTATTATATTATTATCCCCATTTTATAGATGAGCAAATCGAGGCTGAGAAAAATTAAGTGATTTGCCCAAGGTCAGCAAGCTAGTTAATGACTCATATAGAATTAAAATTCAGTTCTTCCGAACGGCAAATCTAGTGCTCTAACCACTTGGTATTTAGCTGCCCTAAAAGTGAAAGAAATCTGTATATGGTCCAGGCTCTTGCATGTACCTGACTGGAGGGCAGTCTGTTGAGTTAGCTCATCAGTATATCATGGATAAATTTTGCATATGGACAATAAGCTGGATCCACGTATAGTTAAGGAGGGGCGTGCTATTGGGATAGATTGCCTTTGGGAAACCGAATGGTGCTTTCTCTGATTCCAAACAGCTTGATACCATAAAAACTCATGCTCTTAATACCAGCAATTTCCTAGTAATTCTATAGTGATGGTCTTAGAAGAAACAAGTAACTCTCCATTTTCCATCAGTAGCTATGTTTGGTTTGGACTCCACAGAACATCATGCCCCCAGGCCAGGTACTCCCTGGTGCTTCTCCTCGTCCCCACTTTTCAGCTTCTTTTTGTGTGTTATGTGATCCCATTAGGCTATAAGCTCCTTGAGGGCAGGAACTGTGTTTTTCTTATCTGTATCCCAGAGCTTAGCATAGTGCCTAGCACATAGTAGGTATTCAATAGTGAACTGAACCAAATTCCAAGTAACCAAAAGAGAATGGAAAAACACCTACATATCATATAGGGTGGATATAAATAGGCTGAAGCACACTCCCATTGACAACATAATTGTTAGAGATGACATAAAGTGCTTCACTGAGGACATGCATGACCAGAAATGGGGGTGATCATGTAACAAGAACATGAGACAATAGGTGGACAGTTTGATTGCTAAATCATAAGCCTGCTATATGAAAAAAGCCAAAGGAAGGCCTCTTTCACACTCTTCCACATGTGGAATAGCTTTGCAATGGAATGTTTACAAAAAGATATGTCCAGGAGGCATATGGGCTGAGAAAATGTGTCTAGGCAGTGTTGGTGGAGGGCACAGTGATGTGAATGGAGGCAGAGGAGGCCATAGATCTCTCCAAGTGTCCCAGCAAATCGTTAGTTGTCCAGCAACTGTAGATAACAGCTGATGGAAATGATAAAGACCGACTCAGGTCAGGATCAGAGAACTGGAGAGCTAATAAGGCAATAGGAAGGAAGATAGTCATTAGAAAGCTACCAAATCAAGCTCAGCAAAGTTGATGAGACTAGATACAGGAATGCTTAGAAATTATTTACTGGCCCTGTCCCTGATCATCCACCCAGTCTCATCTCCTAAAATACATGGGTTAGGACTAGGGTGTCATTTTTTATTCTTTTATTCCAATGTCTTCTGAACGAACAGGGGGATGTCTTCAAAGAAGTCAGGGGAGGAGGTAAAGTTCCCAAGGCCCTCCACTGGGGAATGGGGACCTGGACTTGGATGATTATGGCTTGATCATTTCTCGTCCTTATTAAACTGAGAGTCTTTGTGTGACATCTGGCCACTGAATTCTCCTCCCTGTTTAAGGATGAATAGCATGAAGATTCTATACTTTGCAGGGACTATTTAAGATGAAGTTTTCCTGCAAGTGATTGGTCTTAGTTATTCTACTTTTGGCCATAGTAGAATTCAACAAATGTCTTTATTTGAACTCCCACAAAAGGGAATACAATCATTAACAATTATCTTGGAGTGAGCATAAGCTTTTAGCAAGAATTTTTTCTTCATTTACTTGTTTTCAGTTTGTTAGGGATTTTCTCTACTAGTATTATTCATTTTATTGTTCAGGATTAGTGACTGTCATGCATCCATTTATGATTCTTTTTAAAATTCATTTTAGACATGTCTAAAATGGAAAAAAAGAACATTTCTATGTACACAGCAGGACATACAAGAAGATTCAATATAAAATAATACATTTCAACTTCATAAAAACCTATGTAATAAATCCTATATGTGTTTTCAAGGCTACCCAGCTTTTCTGTGTTTCCTTCTAGACTTTCTTTAATTCTTTTCTGTGTATTTTATTTTATTTTTCTCTCCATTTATGATTCAATAAACTTGAATGAGTCTTTGCTACCTGCAAAGAACTCGGCTAGGTACTGAAGGAAACACAAACTTGGGTAAGATATAGTTCCTGTCCTCAGGTAGCTCACACTTTAATTGAGGGAGAAAGTTCACGAAATAAAGTTTACCTGCAGGGTGGTTGGAAAGCCCTAGAAATCCTAAGGGCTCAGTAGGAGGCTCAGGGGTCCTTAGGTCACACTGTTGCTGTTTGGTCATTTTTTCCAGTCGTATCTGACTCTTCATGATCCCATTTGAGGTTTTCTTTGTGAAGATACTGGAATGGTTTGCCATTTCATTTTACAGATGAGGAAACTGAGGCAGAACAGGATTAAGTGACTTGCCCAGGGTCACATAGCTAGTAAGTGTCTGAGGCTGGATTTGAACTCGTCTTCATAACTCCAAAATCAGCGCTTTATCCACTGTACCACTTAGCTGCCCTAGGTCACATTAGTAGGCCAGATAATAGTGTTGGAGGTCTGGAGGACATAGAGGCAGCGAATGCCTGGAGGAATTTCAGAGGCAGTGGCAGGGCATATGGTAAAGCCTATTGTCCTCCATGTCAATTGGAGTCCAATTGTTGACTCTCATATCATTCAAGATATCTGATTAATCAAACACCAACAGGGTGATGATAGCAGGGTTTCTGGCTGCAGAGCATCCAAGATGGTTCTGCTGGAGAAATGGGTGAATAGGAGCTCCTCTGCCTGGGCATCCAAGATGGTTTCTGGAGTGGCCAGGGCCAGGGATTGGGAAGGGTATCTCTTGTTGGTAGATGGATAGCATTGCAAGAGGTAGAGATGGGGATGATGGAAGGATGGGCATTCCAGGCATGAATATGGACATTTACGAAGGTATGGAGGTGGGAGAACGTGGAGTGTTTGGGGAATAAGAACCATGCAAATTCAGCTGAAGTGCATTGAAGTACATGAGGTAGACGTAGTGTGAGATCAGGTTAGAAGGAATGATTTTGTAGGGTCTTAAAATGCCAAACTAAGGAATTTAGACTTTATAGGTTTCTGATGTTCAATTCCTTGGTTATTATTTTTAGCATTCTGAGACATAGAAAATTATAGGCATCAAGGATTCCCTAATATCTAGATGTCACAAAAGGGGAAAATGAATAAAATAGTGGAATAAAATGAATAAAAGGTGGAGGCTAACAACCTCCCTTCCCCCCACCTCAGCACCCTGGAGTTCATCCCCTCTCATCCCTTTCAGTCCTTTTCTCTGTTGATCATTTCTTCGTGTTCTAATCTCCCATTCCCTTCCCTTCCCTTCCCTTCCCTTCCCTTTCTTCCCTCCCTCTCTCATCTCTCCTCTCTCTTTCCCTCTCCCTCTCTCTCCCTCCCTCCCTCCCTCTCTCTCTCCTTCCCTCCCTCCCTCCCTCCCTCTCTCTCTCTCTCTCTCTCTCTCTCTCTCTCTCTGTCTCTCTCTCCTTTCAATAGCTTCTTATGCCAAAGCTAATGACCTATGCTTAGTCTTCATACTCATTGAACTTTTTGCTGCTGTTTGATATTGTTGACTCTCTCATCTTTGACCAGAGAGTGGATATCTCCAGTTTGGACCCCAACCTTCCTAGCCCCCATTTCTAGGAACCTACTACCCTGAAGTCAACAGCTACTCTGCACTTATGACAATAGTCCTACAGGACCCATTAGTGGCCCCCATGTCACTGAATAATCAACAAGCATTCATTAAATGCTAGCCGTGTGCCAGGCACTAGGCTAAGCAGCGGACAAAGAAGAAAAGGCAGAAAGAGTCCCCTTCCTCGAAGAGCTGAAAATCTAATGGGGCAGACAACATTCAAGCAAGACACGTACGGGATCAGTTGGACGTAATGTCAGAGAGAAGACACTGGCATTTAGGGCGACAGGAGATGCCTGAACATCTGGGGGCTGAAGTTGGACCTTATGGCAAGTGTGGAGGAATTATTCTTTCTGCTTTTTATCAGAAAACAGTCTGGCCTGAGTCACCAATTGTCCGCACCCCATAGTGCATAGAGTGCTGGGCCTGGAATCAGGAAGACTCATCTTCATGAGTTCAAATCTGGCCTCAGACACTTACTAGCTGGGTGACCCTGGGCAAGTCACATTTGTGCCTAGCAAGTCTGCCTGTTTCCAAATTCCCTTTCATGGGCTTGACTCTATAGCTAACCAGTTTACTATTTATTATCTTCCACTGCTGGAGGCCCCTTACCCTATCAATGATCATGGCCTGACAAACCCCAACCTTCCACAACATTTCCTTCTTCTTTCCATTCACATGGTCAGCATCCTAGGGCAGGTCTCCATTCTTATCAGCACAATGGTAATGGTCTTCTTCGTGGTCTCCCTGCTTCCAAACTCTCCCTTCTCAAATTCATCTTCCATGTAGCTACCAAATTAATCTTCCTATGGATCAGATCATACCACTGCATTTCCCTGCTTTTTTGACCCTTAAATGATGTTCTTTAGTGTGCCCAGTTCTACATATTTAGCTCACCTCTCTCCCAGGAGGTGCGTAGGATGCCTCTTTATTAGTCTCTGGAATCATAGTCGGCCATTGCGTTGAGCATAGATTGCCTCTAGGCTAAATAATAGTGGACATTTCTGTAGCACTTTAAGTTTTGTGAAGAGCTTTATATACATTATCTCATTTGATTGTGAGGGTGGTGTTTTTATCCTTCACATTTTACAGAGGAGAAAACTGAGGTTCAGAGAGGTTAAGGGTCTCACATTATAAGAAGTATCAGAGGATGGATTCAACCCCAGGTTCTCCTGACTCCAATCCTAGCATGTTTTCCACCTTCCACTAATATACTCCTGGCTCAATTACAGGCTCCTCAATATGGCCCTTAAGGATGTCTAGAGTGTGACTCTGGTCTTCTTCTCAGGGCTAGTTTCTTATTACTCAGTCTCATGGATTTTGTGTTCCAATCAAACGCTTGTTTTTGCTATTCCTCCTTTGTTGCACATGTCACTCTATCTCTGCAGGTTTTTTTTTTTTTAGGGGACAAGCTTTGTTAATGTTAAATGGATTTAGAAATGTGAGTCATCACTATCAATCTCTGTGGTTGTTACATCCCCCATTTCAGACTGTAATCTCTCTGAAGGAATTGTTTTCATTTTTGTAACCCCACCTCTAGCTAAATGGGCAGTAGATGGAGTACTGGGCTAGGAGTAAGGAAGACCTGAGTTCAAATTCAGCCTCAGACAATTACTAGCTGTGTGACCCTTGGCAAGTCACTTAACTCTATTTGCCTCAGTTTCCCTATCTGTAAAATGAGCTGGAAAAGAAAATGGCAAACCACTCCAGTCGTTTTGCCAAGAAAACTCCAAATGGGGTCACAAAGAGTAATATGGGAACAAGAACAACCACAGCATCTCCCCCCCCTTAGCCCCTCTCCCTCTCCTTCGATCTTCTAGCACAGTGCATTCTACATACTAATCACTTAGGACATGTTTGTGAAATTGAATAGAATAGACAGGAGGAGAGGGGGTAGGAGAAGGTAACCATGTTATTTCTTTTTTGTTGTTGGAAGGATGAGACAAAGCATTCTTCAGGCAGCAGTTAATAACTTTGGCCTGTAGGGTAAGATGAGGTGATGGCAATGATGTAAAAATAACATAATTAATCCCCTACTTTTATAATGAATTCACAGCAGATCCAGCTGAGTTCCAAAAACAAAGCAGCCATAATATCTCTATGGCATTTTCTACTTTTCAAGCCTGCACTGATTTTCTCTACCCTGGGCTGGGGCAGCCCTTGGCCTTTACCTATAATATGATTTAACAAACTGGTATATAAGGTCCCCTCTCTTTGCCTTCTATTTCATGTATGTTAGTTTTTGTCTCCCCAATCAAACTAGAGGCAGGCCCTGGACCTCTATTCCCCACCATGCTTTGTAGTACAGTGGCGAGGGAGTATGTAGTAATAGACAGAGTGATGGGTCAGAAGGACCTGCCTCAGTTCCTTCATAGCTAAGTGACTCTAAGTAAGTTACTAAATATCCATAAGCCTTAGAATCCTAGCCTGTAAAATGAGGATTAATAATAGTCCTTACCTCACAGGGTTATTTTGAGGATAAAATGAGATAATGTATGTAGATCAGTTTGTAAACCTTAAAGCACAATATGCCAGCTATTACTATTACAGGATTGAGGGCATGCCAATTCTTTTTTTCCCAATTTATTAAATTATTTATTTTTAGTTTTCAACATTCACTTCCATAAGTCCTTCCCCAGTCCCTCCCCAAGATGACTTGCAATCTGATATGGGCTCTACACATATATTCCTATTAAAAACATTTTCACATTAGACATGTTGCTTAGAAGAATTATAACAAATGAGAAAAACTATGAGAAAGAAAAAAAAAAACAAAATAAAACAAAACAAAAAAGAAAATAGACTGCTTCATTCTGCATTCTGATTCCATAGTTATTTCTCTGGATGTGGCTGGCATTTTGCATCATGTGCCTTTGGAATTATTTTAGGTCCTTACATTGCTGAGAAGGGCTAAATCTATCAAAGTCAGTTCTCACATACTGTGGCTATTACTATGTACGATGTTCTCCTGGTTCTGCTCCTCTCACTCAGCATCAGTTCATGTAAGTCTTTCCAGGTTTCTCTGAAGGCCACCTGTTCATCATTTCTTATAGCACAATAGTATTCTATTATATTCATGTGCCACAACTTGTTTAGCCATTCCCCAGTTGATGGGCATCCCCTCAATTTCCAGTTCTTGGCCACAACAAAAAGAGCGACTATAAATATTTTTATACATGTGGGTCCTTTTCCCATTTTTATGATCTCTTTGGGATACAGCCCTAGAAGTGGTATTGCTGGGTCAAAAGGTATGCACATTTTTATTACTCTTTGGGTATAGTTCCAAATTGCTCTCCAGAATGGTTGGACCAGCTCATAGCTCCACCAAAATGAATTAGTGTTCTAACATTCCCACATCCTCTCCAACATTTGTCATTTTCCTGTTTGCCATGTTGGCTAATCTGATAGGTGTGATGTGGTACCTCCTAGTTGTTTTGTTTTACATCTCTCCCTAATCAATACTGATTGGTTGGGGGATTCATAGATATCAAGTCATATTATCTCACCAAAAATGCTGTGAGGTAACTATGTCCATTTTATGGCTGAACTAACTGAGGTACAGAGAAGTTGGGACTTAGTTTTAACAAATTAAATTGTATTAAAAAAATAACAAACATTTATTTTCTCTCCCTTTTACCTTCCCTCCCTTCTGCTGAAAAAGAAATAGAAAATCCTTGTAACAAGTATGTATAATTAAGTAACATTCCCATATTGGCCATCTCAGAAAAAATGTGTGCCTTGTTCTACATGGTTAGTTTATCACCTCCGTCAGGAGAAGGGTAATATGCCTCATTATTCATCCTCTGGAATCATGGATCAGTCATTGCATTGAGCATAAGTGACTTATTTACAATTACACAGAGAGTTAGCGTCAGCATCAGGACCAGAACCAGGAATCCATCTCCTGACTCCAAGCCTGGAGTTCCTATCACTAATTTTGGGTCATTTGAACTTGAGATGGCCACAAGACATCTAGCTCAGGGTTTCCTATGTAGAGATAGATGCAAGATAAGAGGGATCAGAAGTCAGAGATTTCCCCCAAATTGGCACCAACTCTGCTTGCAGAAGCCTCAACCTTCTCCCTTTATCTTGCTTAGTACAGAAATAAAATCTCCACAGCCACTAACCCAGTTATACCTTTATCCCTCTCCTACATCGAGGAGACACTTACGCTCTTCACTGATCTGTAGTTTTTGTCTTGTTCTACTTGTGCTACATAACTTCATTTATTCACAGAATCTTTGAGCTAGAAGGTCATTGAGTAGGACTAAGAATATTTCCTCCTTCTTCCATTCAGGTCATCTCACAGATTTTGTTTGAATCAGATTTAGGGCCCTCAGAAGCCAGCTAGCCCAATCCCTCTTATTGTTGACAAGGAGCTGAAGCTCATGGAGGTATGAAGTGATTTGCTTGAGGTCACATGTTGTTGTTCAGTCATGTTCCATTTTTCATGACCCCATTTGGGGTTTTCTTGGCAAGAATACTGGAATGGTTTGTCATTTCCTTCTCCAGTTCATTTTACAGATGAGGAAACTGAGGCAAACAGGGGTAAGTGACTGGCTCAGGGTCACAAGCTAGGAAATGCTTAAGGTTGGATTTAAATTCATGGAGATGAGTCTTCTTGACTTCAAGCTCAGCACTCTGTTGTGAGGTCACATAGCTAGTAAGGAACTGAGGTGAGATTTGAACCCATAGTCTCTGACTCCAAACACAATGTTCCTTCCAGTGTACCACACATGTGCCAGTGGCAGAGAACTCACTGCTTTCCAAGATAGCCTATTCCACATTTGTACAGCTCTAATCATAAGAATTTCCTGTTACCTAGAAACAAAATCTGCCTTTCAGTCACTTCTATCCATTGCTACTATGGGGCCAAGCAGAATCAATCTAATCAGTTTTCCAAATGAGAATCCTTCAAATACTTGAAGCTGTTGCCCCTACCATTCTCAACATCCTTCTCTCACAAAGCTTCTTTCCTTCCAGGGGCTGCCACGTGGCCCAGTGGATGGTAGGTTTATACTCCAGCTTTGCACTTGCCTTGCAGAGTTATTGTAAGGTTTAGATTAGATAAACTATCTCAGGTACTTCACAAAGCACAAAGCCTAGCTAAATGCTATCATTATTATTTTCCAGAATAAACTCCCCCAATTCTTTTAGGTGGCATGGTATCTCATTCCTGGTCAACTTCTCTCTCCTTTAAAAAGCAAGAATCAGAGGATCATCTATAATCATAGATTTAGAATTGGGTCAGCCTTAGAGATCACCCCCTGCTTCTTATTTTATGAATGAGGAAACTCAGACCCTCAAAAGTTAAGTGGTCACATAGCTAGGATGTATATGAACTCAGCTCCTCTGACTCCAGAGCCAGCTGAGGCTGCAACAGATTTGTTTTTGATGACTTATTGGGGAGAATAAGACAATGTGTCAGTTATACGTGTTTTAATGAATGAACTATCCCAGAATGGCTTAGATAATTAGTTATAACCATCTAGATTTCATCTTCATTTCATTTCCCTAATATGCTCCATTTTGCTTATTTATTTGAAGATGGCACACTGTAAGAAGCTAGGGTCTCAACTGGATTTGTTTTTAGTTAGCTTAATTTCCTCTTTGACATGCAGTTATATCCATTAAAGATGTGTTCCAAATCTGCTTTCAATGGCATATTGTTGGTAGCATTATTCTTAAAATAAGTGTTCTGTCTTTGATTTTAATTTCTGTAGGGCAGGGAATCAGGCTTATATAGCTCCCTTTGATCATTTTCATTGTGCCAACTGAATTAGATACTTAATAAGTGCTTTTTTGGTGCAGATTTTGACTTTGTTGATTAGGGGAAAAACTGTTGGCCAAAAGCCACCAGCATTATGGGACATGACACAGAGGGAAGCTGGTTGGAGAACCATCCATCTACTTATGCCACAAGTGTCTTTTCTCAGTGCTAAAGAGAGATAGTGGTCTTGTCCAGACTCTCTGCTTCAAAATAGTAATTTTCAGCAAATGGTAGTATAAAAATTGAAGAAAGATGGGAGATTGGGGAAGGGATGGAGTGTGGAGAGTGAAAAGTAGATACAAATTGGATTGGAAAAGATGGATGCTGAGGTTCCTTCCAATTCAAATTCTGTGATTCTATGAGTTAGGGTAGATAGAGTATGAATTTGTTAAGGGCTAATTATGTGCTAGGCCTCCAGGGATTTTCACTGGTTTGTTTGTCCTTTATTCTTGAAAAGGAACAATAACATCATAAGGATGGTGTCTTGACTTGTGAATGTCTTGGATTTAAGTGAGGCAGAGCCAAGCAAGATCATCAGCCTCACTCTCTCCTCCATAGGCACTGGAGTTCCGTGGCAGGACAAAAGTCAGGATGATTGGCGATGGCCCCTGTCACTGGCTGCCTCTGGGACTTTCTACCTTCTCACCTTTGACTCTAGCTTCTTTCAAGTCTCAGCTAAAGTCCTTCCTTCTGCAAGGTCATTATCTTCAATTTCAGTTCCTCTCCTCCTGAAACTACCTTCAGTTTATACTGCCTATATCCTATTTGTACATAGTTGTTTGCAGGTTGTCTCTCCCATTAGACTGAGCTCCTCGAGAGCAGGAATTGGTTTTTTGTTTGGCTTTTTAATATTTCTTTGTATGCCCACAGCTTAACATGGTGCCTTGCGTATGGCAGGTGCTTAATACATGTTTGTTGATTTGGCTTGACTTGGGAATACAAATATAACTAAGATAGTCCCTGCCCTTAAAAGGCTTATTTTCCAGTGGGCAAAGGTAGAATGACTAGGATTGAGTGATAAAGGGAAAAAACTCTACCTTTAACATTTCTGTTGCTTTCTTAAATGACATTTCAACTTTGTTAAAGGATGGAGGTGTCCTTGGTCATTGAGGAAAGTGACTTCCTCTGTGCTCTTTTTTTTCTTCATTTCACTGTATTGTCATTCAGTTGGGAGGCTAGCTTGGGAGGTACTCTGGATTGGGCTGTGAGGGGTTGGGAAATGGATGCCTTGTGAAAGTCACAGCCTCTCTAGGCTTTAGTATCCTTACGTGCAACAACAACAACAATCATAATAGAAGTAGTAGTAATAATACCTTATATGGCACTTTAAGGTTGACAAAATGCTTTTAGGCAGGTTATTTCATTTGATACTCATCATAGCACATAGGAATAGACGTTGGGCTCTTAGATGGTGGGAAGCCCATTTCCCTCTAGATCTATGGTCTTGGATATTATAAAAGCATACAATACAATTCAGCATTTATTAGGAGCTTACTATATACCAGGCACCTGAAATTCAAAAGATAAAAATCAAAATTCCTACCCTCCAGATGCTTGTATTCTACAATAGAAAATAGTTCATTTTCATTGGTTTTCATTTTCTCCCCATCTAAACCTCTTTAGAATTGCTTCTGATCCCCTCTTGACACTTTTGCTACTAATTTTTTGTTCAATCCTTCCTCCCTCCCTCCCTTCCTCTCTCCCTTCCTCTCTCCCTCTTTCCCTCCTTTTCTTTCTTTCTTTCTTTCTTTCTTTCTTTCTTTCTTTCTTTCTTTCTTTCTTTCTTTCTTTCTTTCTTTCATAACAATAATCCAAACTCCTTAAAGATATAGGGATAGAATCAATGTCTTTACTTTCATTCATTTTTTTTTCCTGTTTTGGAGTCAGCAGTCTGTCAACTTTTCATCATCCTATCAGCCCAATTAACATATGTCTTGTTAGAGAATGCCTAAATGCATCCTGGCTGGAGCTGTTCTCACTTGCCTATTTGGCTAAGTTTCTCCCTGGAGTTCCCCTGGCACTCCCCTTTCTTTTATACTTATAATTGGTTGCCAGGCCACCATCAACCTCAATTTATAATTGGGATGTTATCATCCATATCATGTTTCTAACCTAACTCCTTAAAGTGGATTCAGCTGGTAGTTTGCTGACCATGTCATTAGCTCTTCATATTTATGCTGTTTCTTCCTTAAAGAATCTTGTTTTATTTATATGAGTAGAGAGAAGCTGGCTTCCTGCGCCTACTTTTGGGGACCTGTATAATAATAGTCAACATTTATATTGTCATTATAAGGTTTGTAAAGTGTTTTATGTATGTTGTCTCATTTGGTCCTCACAAAACCCCTGGAAAATAGGTGTTATTATTCTCTCCATTTTACAGATAAGAAAATTAAGGCAGTCCCTAAATGATTTTTTCCCAGCTAAAATGTATTTGAGGCAGGCTTTGAATCAACCTCTATTCTGACTCCAAGACCTAGCTGGCTACATGCTTTTAGAAGTGCCAGCCTTCGGGGCTATTAAAATAATCTTCCCATTTCAGTTTAAAGGAGCGTTCTGCTGACTCTTTCCTGTTTTGCTGCTTAAAGGGTTTGAGGAAGAAAGCCCAGCCTATCTTCAAAGTGAGTTTAAGTCTTTGTAGAACAGAATAACTCTTAAATATTTCTTCTGATGTCATCAAGCCTCAGCTTGTTCCTTCAAATACTACCACCATCATGGAAAGTTTGTTGATTTCCAAATTAAAGCTTGGACCTTTTCCAGACAAAGTTATTGTCACACTGAAAAATTTCATTACAAAATATTGAGCTGTTAGAGCCTTGCCACATGATCTAGAGCAAATAATTTACCTTAAAGTCAAAATTAATACGTAGTAACTACAAAATTTTCTCTACATGGTGCTAGTTATTCCTGGAGAAGTGCTTGGCTCCCTGCCCCACCATTCCTTTCTTCCAAAGTTTTGTATAATTTGCATAAACCCCACCCAATTGGCCCCAGAGACGCTCCTGGGGCCCCAATGAACAATTATAGAATCAGAGAACTTCAGAGTTGGATGGAACTTCAGTGTTCATTCACTGCAGCTCAGACTCCACAAAGAATTCCCATGAAAGCACATTCAACCAAATAGTCATCCAGCTTTTCTCTGAAGATGCCTGATGAGGGAAAACTCCATTATCCCCAAAGTGAACCCATTTGGCTTTTGGATTGCTCTAATTTTTAGGAAATTTTCCCTTAGAGAAAGCTTTTGCAGTATCCACCCATTGTTTCTAGTTAGCCTTCTGAGGTCAAAGTCTGATTCCTCATCCATGAGATACAAAGATACAGTTAATATTTTCTCCCCTTCCCTCAAACCGAGTGTTCCGTTTTCTAGGTTAAACATTTCCAGCTTCTTCATTTGATCCTAAATGGCCTCTCTGCCCTTCATCATTCTAGTTGCCCTCCTGTCTGGATGCTTGCCAATTTATCTGTGTTCTTCCTAAATTGCAATGCTCAGAAGAGGACACAATACTCCAGATGTGGTCTGATTAGAGCACATTCCTGCAAGACTCTCATCTTTTTTCTGGAAGCTATGCTTCCCAACATACCAAAGTCACTATTAACTTTTTTTTGGCAACAATATTACACGTAGACTTGTCATGAGTTTGTAGTTCGCTAAAACCCCTAGAACTTTTCCAGACCTACTTCTCTCTCTAAGTACAACTTTGTCATCTGAAGTTGAATTTTTGAAGCCAAGGGTAAGACTTTGCATTTATCCCTCTTGAATTTCATCTTGTTGGATCCAACCCAGTGTCCAACCCATTAGGCAATTTTGTTAGATAATCTCAGCTTTGCATCATCAGAAAATTTGATGAGGATGCCAGACTGTACCTTTATTCAAGTCATCTAAACTTCATCAGGGCAGTTAGGTGGCACAGTGGATAGAGAGTGGGTTTGGAGTCAGGAAGACTCATCTTTCTGAGTTCAAATTTGGTCTCAGACCACGCTAGCTGCATGACCGTGGGCAAGTCACTAACCTTTGTTTGTCTCAGTTTTCTCATCTGTAAAAAAGAGTTGAAGGAAATGGCAAACTACTCCAGTAACTTTGTCAAGAAAACTCCAAAGAGATAATAAAGAATCAGACATGACTGAAATGATACAACAATAATAACAATTAGACTTCATCATGCTTTCTAGGAACTTCATCATCCTTCAAGATTACATCAACCCTAGGACTTATTCTCTGTCCCTGGTACCTTTCCCTCCCTCTGACTGGAGAGGATGGAGGGCAGATGGTGGAACTCTGAGATCCTCCATTTCAAGATGGCGCCCAAGGCAGCCATCTCTTTATTTCCCATATGGTTGTATTCCTTCAGATTTCATCATGACCCATCCTTATTCAAGGTACCCTCCTCTTCTTCTGAAACTTAGCTTATTTTTATCCATTGTCTTCCTCCATTAGAGTGTGGGCTCCTTAAATGGAGGATCCGTTCTTTAACTTTATTTGCATCCCTAAAGCTTAGCACAGGGCCTGGCATATCATAAATATTTGGTACCTAAAGAATATTCATTGATTGGATGATAAAAATGAATCTATACTTGAGTACTTGATCCTATGCTATTGAGCATTTTCATCAACGAGTAATATGATCATTGAGATCAACTACAAAGGAAAATGCTATCCACTTCCAGAGGAAGAACTGATACATGGAAGTATGCATTGTATGGCTCCATATGTGTATACATATGTGTATGTATGTAGTAGATATGCATGCATGTGTATGTATATGTATATATATATATGTACATGTATACGTATATATGTTGGCTTTCTCCAACATGGGGTTGGGTGGGAGGGAGACAACTTGGAACTCAAAATTTAACAATAAAAACAACAAAAAGTACAGCTCAGGTGCCACCTCCTCCATGAAGGAGGCTTTTGCTAATCACCTTCATTAGTGCTCTCTCCCTCTCAAAAACACTTTATATTTCACTTCTGGATATAAATGTTGTATCCCCATTAAAAGGTCAGCTCCAATCTCTTTTGTCTCTGAATGTCCAGGGCATAGCACAGTACTTTGCACACAGTGAAAGCTCAAGAAATGTTTGTTTAATTTAGAGCAGGTATCTCTAGCTATGACAAGGGAGCTCAGATTTGCCCACAGTCACCCAAATGGCCCCTGGTACTTTATGGCTAAGTGCTAATGGCTAAGAATTGCAAAAGAGAGTGTTGGGTGCCATCTGCTGTACATTATATAGAACTGCAGGATAAGTGGTAGCAGCATTTCACTGACATCCTTGCTCAAAGTCTTGATTGCATATTTTGGAGGAGGGCAGGCAGAACCACCTTGCACAGGAAGGCAGAGGAAGTCGGATGGAAAGAGGAGACCCAGAGAGACACCTCTCACTTTCTGGAAGCTGCAGAGATATTATTCTGTGTAGCCATCCAGAGGAGTCCTACCTATGTATGAGTATCAAACCAATGCTATGTAAATCCTTAGTAGGAGCCATATTCATGTTGGGGAGCCAAACTAGAGGCCATCCTTAATTTGTATAGTAATGGAAATATTCAAAGAAATGCTAAGTAATATCTAGGGCATGGCTGTAGACAAGAAGTGTCAAACACAAGACCCATGGGCTACATGGCTGCCATAATGCCAGTGCAGCCAGAACTAGATTAAAACCTAATTTTAAGAAAATGATGTTTTTAATAAAAATACAATAATAAAACAAAATAGAACATAGACAACATGAATGTGTAGTTTTCTAAGTCAAAGGTGGATGGCAGGGACCTTTATGCATAGTTTAGTGGCCCATTTTTATTTGAATTTGAAACCATTGTGGTAAGTGACTGAAACTAAGAAGACCTAGCCAGGAAGAATTATTCATAGGGAGGTACCATAATGTTTTTCATGAGTTCTGTTGTGAACCTCATTTGTTTCCTTTGACCTACAATTTAGTCTGTTTGTTCTTTAAAGTACCTTATAATCACAAGCTTCCAAAGGAAGTTAACAACAACATCCTACTTTTAGTTACACAGTGAGATCCGAGATTGTCTGGGGGCTGTCAATGAGGTAGGAAATTGAGAATTCCCTTGAGTGTGCCTAGGCTTTTCATATTTGTATGAAAGTATTTGAAACAGTGGGGAGCTAGGTGGCACAGTGGATAGAGCACTGGGCTTGGAGCCATCTTTGTGAGTTCAAATTTGCCCTCAGACACTTACTGTCTGTGTGACCCTGGGCAAGTCACTTAACCCTGTTCATCTCAGTTTCCTCATCTGTGAAATGAATTGGAGAAGGAAATAGTGAATCACTCCTGTATCCTTGCCACAAAACCCCAAATGAGATCATGGAGAGTTGAATACAACTGAAAAACAACACAAATTTGACAACTTGTCAGGAAGTTTGTCTGAAACTGATAAACTGGCGACTATCTAGGCGAGGGTATTTAGCACCGTGAAGGCCTTTGAGTTCATATAATATAAGGATCAGTTGAAGAAATTGCGGGTTTTAATCACAAGAGAAATGTGATAACTGTGTTCAAACACTTGAAGGGCTGATAAAGGTAGATGAGTAATTAGACTTACTCCATTTAGCCCCTTCAGGATAAAATCAGGAACAATGGAAGTTGTGGTCAGTTAGTCAATAGATGAGCATTTATTAAGTGCCTAATATGTGCCAGGCCCTGTGCTAAGCAGAAGTTCCAAAGATGAAAATGTAGACTCAGGGCAGCTAGGTGGTGCAGTGAATAGAGCACCGGCCCTGGAGTCAGGAGGACCTGAGTTCAAATCCTGCCTCAGACACTTGACACACTTACTAGCCATGTGACCTTGGGCAAGTCACTTAACCCCAATTGCCCTCCAAAAAGCACAAAAAGAAAAAGAAAATGTAGATTCAGTCTAAGAAAAAAACTTCCTAACACTTAGAGCTGCCTGATAATGGAAGGGGCTTCCTTGAGAGGTGGTGAGTTTTCCTTCCCTGGTGGTTTTCAAATAGAAGCTGGGTAAATTGTTGTTAGACTAAATGCCCACTGAGCTTTTCTTTGCCTCTAAATTCCACGATTCTGTAAAGAGGAGTCATCCAGAGCAGTCAAGCCGCTAGAGACAACATCAATGCAGAATTATTCACAGAACTGTGGATGCTTAACCTGGAAAAGGGAAGAGGTGTATGGTGTGTGAAAATTATCTCCATCCATTTGAAGAGCCCCAGAGGATAGCACTTGGAGGACCATGAATGAGGTGGCTATTATAGGAGGCTGATGTTGGTTTAACTCAAGTAAGAACTTCTACTTATTTAAATTTTAATTTATGGAATAAAACAAGTATTTCCATAACACAGTATAACAAAAAAATGAAATTGCAAATCTGTTATGTACAACTTGCTACTCCTTCTAAATACATAATAAAGTTATCACGGAAATTTCTTTTTCTTTTTTTTTAAGTAAGAACTTCTCAGCAATTAAAATTGGCCAGAAATGAGATGGTTGTATTTTAAGTGGGTAAGGTTACCATCATTAGAACTATTCAAAGAGAGCCTGGACAAATGCATTCTAGTAAAAAAATTGTTGAGGAGATTCCTACACTGACCAGAAAGTTGGGATATTTATTCCATGAATTTGTAATCATAGACATTTAGAGGCTAGAAAGTTGCTTCCAGATCTAAACATCTAAGAGTCCACAATTCTTTGATACCAAATAATGCTCTTCTTTTTCAGTTTGTCTTTTTTTTTTTCTTTTCCTAAAGTAGCATGTTTCAGCTCTGACTTGTTAAACTGAAACTTTTACACACATAGTGAAACATAGCAATTTAAGAATTAGCTTACAAGCATTCAATGTTAAAATGCCTCAGTTGTTACTCAAGGATATGTTGCTTAAATATATTGGATATTAAAATTTAATTTTTGGCATATGAATGAAATGGAATACTATTGTGCTATAAGAAATGATGAGCAGGTAGATTTCAGAAAACACTGGAAAGACTTACATCAACTGATGCTGAGCGAAGTGAGTAGAACCAGGAGAACATTGTACACAGTAACAGTAACATTGTGCTATGACCATCTTTGATAAATTTACCTCTTCTTGGCAATACAATGATCTAAGACAATTCCAAAATACTTATGATGGAAAATAGTATCCACATCCAGAGAAAG
Organism: Pseudochirops corinnae; assembly: GCA_028646515.1. NCBI lineage: Eukaryota > Metazoa > Chordata > Mammalia > Diprotodontia > Pseudocheiridae > Pseudochirops > Pseudochirops corinnae. Next base: position 510,432,410 of record CM053585.1, on the reverse strand, counting down.
AACCATGGAGTCTGAATGCGGATTGAAGCATATTATTTTCTCTCTCTTTTTTCTTTCTTGTGGTTTTCCCCTTTTGTTCTGATCCTTCTTTTACAAAATGACTAATGTGGAGATATGTTATATGATTGTACATGTATAACATCTATCAGATTGCTTGCTGTCTTGGGGAGGGGATATGGGGAGAAAAAAATTTGAAACTCAAAATCTTATAAAAGTGAATGTTGAAAACTATCTTTACCTGTAATTGGAAAAAATAAAATACTATTAAGCGGAAAAAATGAAAAAAATAATTTTCACAGTTAAAAGAAAATATGAAAATATTTTCTTTTCACCAGTTTTAAAAAGAAGAAAATTAGTTAATTTTGAAGTTTCTCCTAAGGTATATTATTTTTATTTTATGGTTAATTTCAAAACCCATTTAAAACACAGAGTCCTGGATTTGGAGTTAAAGGACCCTGATTATGGACTTTATCTCTATCCGTCTCTTTCTACTACTGTGACCTTGGGCAAATCACTTAATCTATCTGGCCTACCCGCTTCTTCATTTGTAAAATGAATATGTTGAATGAATTCAATTCTAAGGAGCTTTCCTGTTATAAATCTCTGATCTGTACTAAGTTGTTTAGCTTTTCTTTTGATCTGTTTCCTTATCTGTGAAATGGATGAACTGACCTCTAAAGGTTCTTTTAGTCATAATTTAATATGTAAGAATGTTAGATCTGGCATAAGGGGTCCTGTATTCGCATGAAGACCTTGCCACTTATTACTTGGTTTGACTTCAAACTCAAAGGGAATCCATTCCCAGTTTTACTGCTTACTACCTGTGTGACATTGGGCAAGCCACCACCTCTGCCAACCTCAGTATCCTCATCTGTAAAATGATGGGGGTTAATTGTCATTTTGTCCTTCATTCTTGAAGAGGACCATGGCATTGGGAAGATGATACCATGACATGCAAGTGAATTGGATTTAAGTGAGGGAGGGCTGTGCAAGATTACCAGTTTCACTTTATCCTCCGGAGTCATCTGGGTCCAGTGACAAGAGATAGACTGGGATGATTGGAGATGGCTCGGAATGGAGTTGGATAGCAACATGCAATGGAAAGGCACTGGATTTGAAGACAAAGGGATCCATCCCCAGCTCTGCCATTAACTACCTATGTGACACCGGGCAAAGTGCAAACCACCTTTTCCCTCAGTTTCCTCATCTGTAAAATGAGGAAGTTAGATGACCTCTAAGGATTCCTTCCAGTTTTAAGGCTATGAATCTGTAAGTAGTTTCAGAAGATTGTTGAATGAATTATCCTAAAGTAAAAAAAAAAAAATCACCCGGTGGTCAGTAGATGGAGCTGCTATACTTCGTTCTGTTTCACTTTCTCAGTTTATGATTTTCCAACCTCTCTCCAAAACTTACTAACAATCATAGTTCCCTGGAGGTTGTGGGGAGATACTGTATCATTTGCCCACTTCCCAACAGGTCTATACCCATCATTTTAAGCTTTATATTCCAACACATTTTAAAATGCTGTACCTTATGTCCATCTGAGTTTTCTCTACTGACTTTCCTCAAAGGTGTTTGAGAGGCATATTTTATTTGAGAATCTGCAGGCATTTTACCACGTTCTCTTTAATTATCATTTTATTCCCTCTCAGTGAAGCAGGTCATTTTGATTCCCTTCTCTCCATGGAAAACTGGTCCTATAGATGCTTTATGTTTTGTCCAAGTTCACACAACAAACTGGTGAGACCTAGAGGGGCCTGAACTCATTCCCAAATAGTGCTTCTTATCACCACTCCAACTGAGAATTCCAAAACTCTATCTAGTGAGTGAATCAAGTTAGTTTTCCCAGGTTATCTTGTCTTTTACTTTATTACTAGCCAATCAATCAATCAGCCAATCAAAAAGTGTTTATCAAGCATCTAGCCGTGCATTAGACTCTCTGTACTAGATGTTAGGGATACCCATACAATGATGGAACAGTCCCTGCCCTCAAGGAGTTTACGTTCTATTGGCGAGACAATTTGTAGGAACAAAAGCATAGACAATATCTATGCAAAATAAAATCAAGGCAACTTTTGAGGGGGAGGGGGGAAGCAAGGCACTAGCAGCAAAAGTAGAAGATGGAGCTTTCACTGAAGGTGAAAGAAACTAGAGAATTCAGGATGTTGAGGGCAGAGAACTCTATTGCACCCTAGATTATTAACATGAATGTTCTACTCACTTTCTTCCCTCTTCCTTCCTCCCCCCCCCTACTTTTTTTTAACTGATGTTCAATGTTAATCTTGGATGGGAGTTTTCAGATTGAAACATTTAGCCATGTATAAGCCAAAAATAACTTTTCATTTGCTTGGGGTTGGCTGACTCTCGGCCTCCCCCTCCCTCCTAACTGCCCTATTTATAATTAATTTCACTTTTGGTCCCCTTCAGTGCGTTCAGACTGGAGGCCAAGAAAATTGAATTTCTCCTTTATTGTTCTCTTTAATTAATGAAAAATAAACCAGATATCCTTTTGATTTTCCAGGCTATTTGGCTGAGTTTGGAGACTGAAAAATAAATGCAACAAAAATAAACTGCTTAAAGAAACCTCCAGAAACGAGTGGTTTGGACCAACCTTTCCTCAGAGCAATCGTGCTTCCTAAAAATCCTATTGAAGGTGATAAAATGTATTACCAAAACCCACTGAGTCTGGGGCCAGGTTTCCCAGTTACTAGCTACTTTCTTCCTTCAGTTCTGGTTGAATTTTCAGCGCCTACAACAGCTCTCTGCAAATACTAGATGTTTAATGGGTGTCTGTTAAATGAAATAAAAAGGTGTTTGTTGAATGAAAAAATGGTAAAAAAATAGATAAACCTAATTGTTTGGGTATCACAGAGAAGGAAGAGAGGGTCATATATTGGTTTAGAACAAAGACCATGAAGTTGGGGATGTGAGGAAGACTTGCATCTTACTGGTTAGCTTAAGAACTTAAGAATGGCTGTATATAGAACTTACTTTTAAATTATCCTGTAAATGGTAAAGTAATAAAGAGACCCTTACCACCTTTCTGTTTCCAATTAATACTTAGCCTTGAGTTGGGGAATAGCCAGTGGTATATTGGTAAATGTTTAATAACCAAGTCTCCAAGAAAAAAAAAAGTTTAATCTGTCTTTATTAATATTTTCTCCAACTCTTTCTTAAGTTTGAACCTGTGGCTTCAAGGCCTCATGTCGCTCTCTAGGTCCTCAAGTGTGGCCCTTTGACTGAATCCAGACTTCACAGAACACATCCCCTTAACAAAAGGATTTATTCTATAAAAGTTGAACTCAGTCAAAAGGCCACACCCAAGGATCTAGAAGGTCACAGGTTCCCCACCCTTGGTTTAGACAGTCAACAAAACAATTAAATCAAGTTCTGATTGTAGCATTTGCTGATTGGAGGTAGGAGGGGAAGAAGGGTAAAATGTTCACACTGAAAATTTAATAATCAGCTTTCTCAAGCCATTTTGAGCTGGCTCCCACATACCTGTGGAGCAAAATACCTCTTTGGTATATAACATAATGGAACTGTTTGATAAGTCTGGTGTAGTTAAGGGAAAAGATATATACTCTCTTCATGGACTAACCATGATTTATGGCAGACTTTTCATGCCTGTAATTATGTTTTAGGAACAAGATTTGATTCACAGTCTACCCTAATCTGTGTCTTAATGAGGTGTTATATGATGAGGCTCCATCGTATTGCAATGACAAAGCATCTATGTGGGAGTTAATGACCCTTCTCACAACTGGGTGGCAATTGCTTGTTGTCAGAATAATTTGTTGTTTGAATTCAGAGCATAAGTGCAAGTAGCTGAAGGAACTGGGGTTGGTTAGCTTGAAGACAAGCCTTGCAGTGGTTCTCAGCCTTCCTAATGCTGTGACCCTTTAATACTCGTATGTGGGTGTATCTGCATGTGGGCGGACCGCCTGGAGACGGATGGAAGAGCGGTGTCTCGGTTCCTAATACCATTGGAAATATGTGTTTTCCAATGGTCTTAGGCAACCCCTGTGATCCCTGTGAAAGGGTCATTTGACCCCAAAATGGGTCGCAACCCACAGGTTGAGAACCACTGCATGAGGAGGGTAGAATATGATCATTGTCTTCAAGCAATTAAAGGGTTATCACATGAAAAGGAATCATTTTGCTTTCATTGGTTTCACAGGCCAGAACCAAAACAATGGTGAAAGTCTCAGAAGGGTCAATCTAGATTTGATTCAAGGAAAAACCTTTTAACAGATAGTGCCACACAAAAGTGGACTGGGATCAAGGGGGGTTTCTGCAGCCAGTTTGAATTGACTTTGGAAAGCCTATTGTTAAAGTTTTTAGTGTGAACATTTACACCGCAGAAATCAGCAAAAGCTGCAAACCCAGGCTTTACTGTCTTGTTGATTGTTCAGATTTAAGGAAGTGATGGAGAAAATGTTAATAAGTCAGATTAAACCTAAAAGTGTGTCCTGTGTACATTCCCCCCCTCCCACCTCCCCTTACAGAGTCAGTTGTTAAACATTGACAAGCACTGAGCAGAAATAGTACACCTTAAGAAGTCATGAGGTCTTCAAACAAGGCCAGGATTTCCACTTGTTGATCACATTACCCTGGGCATCCCTGTTCTCTTGGTCTCTTTCTTTATTTCCCTCTTGTTTGCTTGGTCATTTATAAATATCCGATATACATATACATAATATAGATATATCTATATAGATATAGCCTCAGACACTTAACACTTACTAGCTGTGTGACCTTGGGCAAGTCACTTAACCTGAATTGCCTTACCTTTCCCCCTCCAAAAAAAGGGAAAAAAAATTAAATAAAAAGAAAGAGTGAAGTAACTAACAGCTTTTCTCTTCTACCATATATACCAAAAAGATAGAAATATAGATATCCGATTCAGTAGAGAGGACAGTTTGATGAAAATAAAACGTTTTTGTGTTCAGTAATAGTTTAGGGCAGGCTTTGTATTCACATATATCATCTTTGTGTTACCATATTCGGCCATAAGTTTCCTTACATAAACGTGTTCAGAGATGTCTATATGCAGCTGTGCAAGAAACTTAACCTCTCTGTAACTCAGCTTGCTTATTGACAAAGTATTGGATTAGATGATTTCTGAGTTCTGTATCTTGCTGCTGTAAGCCTATGATCTTGTAATTCTAGGAAAGGGCCCATAGTTACATTGTGGGGAAGAGTTACACCCTAAACCAGTGGTTCTCAACCTGTGGGTCGCGACCCCATTCACAGGGGTCACAGGGGTCACCTAAGACCATCGGAAAACACGTATTTCCGATGGTCTTAGGAACCGAGACACGGCTCCTCTATCTGTCTCCAGGCAGGTCTGCTCACATGCAGATATGCCCACATACAAGTATTAAAGGGTCTCGGCATTAGGAAGGTTGAGAACCACTGCTCTAAACTATCAGTAACATCTTAGCAGAAAATAGCTGAGTGCTCACTGAGGGCAAGAATGGAAGAAGAAAGGATAGACCATGGGCGTGGAGGGGGGGATAAATACCCAATCGGGAGCATTCATGGAGTGACTTAGGAGTTGGGAAAATACACCAGACAAACCTCAACAGCTTTATAGTTTTTTCTAGGGTCATCCCTGGTCATGCCTTTCAAAATGGGCTAGTGCCTAGGATGTTGACCTTTGAACTATACTATACTATCCCATAAGCATGGTGACTTTCATTTTCTACCAGCAACTTTGCTTGGTTTCAACACCACGGAACATCATGTACCTGTATGGGGTACCGTCCCCCAACACTTTCCACCCTCCTTTTGTGTATTGTCTTTCCCCATTAGATTGTAAGCTCCTTGAGGGCAGACACTTGAGGGCTGTATCTCCGGCACTTATTACAGTGACTATCCTATAGTAGGCACTTGATAAATGTTTATTGAATTGAACTGATGGTTGATGCTTCTTTTTCTAAAGATTCTTGAGGCTTCATTAAAGTCTTCCTCCAATGCCTTATTGTGGCATTCGTGTGACCAGGGCTTCTTGAGAGCAATGTTGATGGAACTCAAGCCCTGTCCGACGGTCCCAAGCTAGAAAGGCTTCAGGTGGGGCTAAGTAAGCCCTGGCTGTCCCATGGGCTCACTATATGATCTAAAATGAATTTTTCCGTTGGTCCACATTGTCTTCAAGTATTTGAGATACTGTCACAGCAGAGATTAAATGTATTCTGCTTAGAACCAGAGAGCACAATCAGGAGCCCTGGAGATAAGTTGCAAAGAGGCAGATTGAGGTTTGATTTAAGGGGACAATGAGAAATATCCAAAAACAGATGAGCTCTTTTGGAAAGTAGTCTAGTGCCCCACTTTGGAACAGAGGCTAGATGATCGTGTGCTGGGTACATTATAAGAGTTATTCTTTTCAGTTGTGGGCTGGGCTTGATGGCTACTAAGGTACCTTCTACCTCTGAAATTCAATGATTCTGTTGGATGTTGAATATGCGTCTTCTAACTACTAATCTAAGGTTCTTCATACTATGCCATTCCATTTCTTACAGAATAAAACAAAAATAAAAACAAAAGTTATATCACATCTTACATATGTTACTGTAATAGAAAAATATTTAAACCAAGGATTCTAGATTTAGAACTTAAAGTGTCATTTAGTCTACTACCTTCATTCATGGATGTAGGAACTGAGACCCAGAGAGGTAATGTAATAATTCAGCCCATAACCACACAAATAGCAACAGAGTCAGGATTTGAACCCAGGTCCTCTCATCTTAGATCCAGGGCTCTTTCCACTAGTGTACCATTCATGTAGCTGGAATTATTCTGAATCCTGACAATAAAGCTGTCTTTGCTGTCAGATTCTCCTCCCTTTCCCTACCCCAAGATTCCTAGATGCCAAATATTCAGAGACAATTTGCCTTGTCCTAAGCCTTCTAGCTCCCAGGACACCCTATGTACACGGCAGATTTATCAAGCATATATCCAAGTACCTCTGTATGATTCCTTAGGGTTGGGGTAGGGAGGACCTCATGTGACCAAGGGTTTCTTAGGCTGAGAGAGAGAGAGCTGGGGAAGCACAAATTGCTTAAAGTCTAGGTCATGGGGTAGTGGGAAAGGAGAGATTTATTTCCATTGAGTTGAATGGAGAAATAATTTGATGTGAGGAATAACTACATAGTGAGACATCAGTGAGTATAGACTATATTTTTGAGATTTGGTTGTGAAAAGAATGGGATGATGGTTGGATGTGTAGCAAGGTCAAGGAAAGGGGCTCTAAGCAGAGGGGTTGACTTGTCATGGGTGTTGCAAAGGGAATCCTTTTAGGTATTTGGTGCCTTCTGACTCTGAAATTTCATGATTCTATAATTTATAGTCAGAAAAGACCTTAGAGACCATTTCATCCAATTTCATTTTACAGACAAAGAAACTAAGGCTCAAAGATTCCAGTCTATTCTTCACCAGCTGACAAATGCAAAATTAAACCTTGAATTATGTCCAGATTATTGCACAGATAGTCAGTACATAATGAAAACTTGCAGAACCGTGTGTTTCAACCTATTTTGATTTGTACTTGTATCTTGTAGTCAAGTGATATGAAGAGTCAAGAAAATATCTGGGACCAGACAACACGATCCATTCGTAATTTTTAAGCGTAGGCTGGCTTACCACTTTAAGTTTTTCTGGAAAAGTCACATTCCCTGAAATGTCTGCATAAATTCCAGTTGTAAAAGATCTCGAGGGGGAAAAAAACCACACAAACTTTGACATAGAATTTTTTTTTTTTTGCAGGGGAAGGAGATGCACTATAGAGAAGACTGTCCCATGTGAGGTATTTTGGATCAAGATGGGAAGTAATTGAATATTCATGAGATCTAATTTAAAGATGTGATTTTTTAAAATAAAAAAGAATGTTGGTGATATAAATGTATCTTGATGCTGTCTCTATGGTATCATTAAGAAGTATTGACATGACATGCTTTTCTTTCCAAAGTAGAAGATTTCAGTTTATAGGAACTGGTGAAGTTTTATGATGAATCTGATGTTGCAGAAAGAATGGGATAAATTTGGTAAGAAATCTAAAGAAAATGTTTTTCAGACACAAACTGCAAAAGACTGACAACACCAAGGAACTTGGACATAATTCAAGGTTTAATTTTGCACTTGCCAGATATTGAGGAATAGACTGGAATCAAGAAGCTCGAGGTCCAAATCTTATCTCTGACACATAGCTTAACAAGACTACCCTTCCTTCTTCTCACAGGGTCATCATATGGCTCAAATGAGATATATGTTTATATAATACTTTGAAAGAATACGAGTTACCCCTCAATTGATAAATGATCAAAGGATATAAACAGGCAGTTTTTAGATAAAGAAAACAAAACAGTATAAAGTTATATGAAAAATCCTCTAAATCATTATTGATTAGAGAAATACAAGTTAAAATAACCTTGAGTTATCATTTCATACCTATCAGATCGGCTAAAATCATAAAAATGTAAATTTAAGCAGAGATCCCAATCTTTGCCTAAAAGTTTGAAATCTTCTTAACTGGGGGCTCAGAGCAATTGTTATTGAATTTTTTTTGTCCAAAATAAACTCCCTAAAGCTAGAGAGGAAAGAATCACGTGGGCCTTAGAGACCATTAAATTGCCCCTAGGATTAAATGATCTAATTATTACAACATTGTGCTGTCTAGGTACATACAGGATGCATAGGAGGCACATACAAAGAAGAAAAGTAGCCTAATGGGGAAAGGAATGCTCAAGCAAGCTACGACTTTGATGCTTCTGAAATGCATTTTTGTATTTTCTTTGGGCAGATATGTTTTAAGAATTTTACTTTCATTTACTTGATATTAATTGTGATTAATATTGCTTCATTTATTTCTTTAAAATTGATGTATATATGTACATGTGTATTGCTTTACATTTTTCAAAGTATTCAAATGAAACTCATCAAAATGCTGATTTCAAGTACAAACTTACTGTCACATTTGTGCTCTAAGAGTATTGTTCCTCATTTATCTTTAGTTGGAAGATATTGCCACTAATGGGTCTGATCCTCAAGATGGCACCACTAGGCATCTTTGCCATATAATCCTTTCTATGCCTGTCTGGGTAGGCTCCTATAGAGTGTCAGCTTCGAGCATCCTCCAGCATGGGGACACAGACAATTTTACTATCCACACTTTCTCAGCTTGTGAGAAGTTGAAAACGGCTCTGGTGCTTGAACAAACAACTCTATCATCTTGATGGCTCAAGAAGTCATTACCTTCTCAACAAATTCCAGTGATACCCATTTGGCTCAAATACAAACTCCTCCATTTTGAATTTAAAGTCTCTCACAAACTAGCTCCAAATACTTTTCATGCTTTGTAATGCCCAGACAAATTGATCATCAAATCTTGATTTTTTTGTCTCCATTCCTTTTCACAATGCTCTATACCCAGAATATCTACCCTCCTCATTACTACCTCTTAGAATCTTTAGTTTCCTTTAATATTTATCTCAAATGTCATCTCTTAAATGAATGATGCTTTTGCTGATATTCCCAGATATTAGCAGTATCTTTCCTCCACAATTACCTTGTATTTGTACTGTATATATCTATTTTGCATATGCTTATAAGGGTCCATGTCTCCCCCAATAAGATGTAAGCTCCTTGATGGCTGGGACAATTCCATATTTGCCTTTGTATTCCTTGTACCAACCACAGCATCTGACACATGATATGTTCTTAAAAGATACTTGTTACTTGCTTGTTTAACAGACTAAGCTGCTCAGAGTAAATACTGCTTTTGTTGATGAGAAAGTTATAGTGGAAAAAGGAATTTTTGTGGATGAAGGAAGTGAAAATTTTTAGGTAAAATGTCCATATTATTTCAAAAGAAAAATACTGTATGAAAACCAAATGATATTTTTGAGATACACTTACAAAATTATATGATATTTAGATTAATTGGCTGGCAGTAAATTTCATTCAAGAATCGTTTGGGTAATTCAGCCCAATAGCCAATGTTACCGGAATTAGTAAGATGATCAAAGCAACATGGTTTTTGCACAGATAGAGTCATATCAGATACCTGTGACTGCTGCCTATTGCCTCTAGGATAAAATACAAACTCCAAGGTTTCAGCTTCTCTTCCTAGCATTTTATTTAGTCTCCTAAATTCTATGGTTCAGCCAAATTGAACTATCAGATGTTCCTAGAACTGTACAAGCCATCTTCCACCTCCATGCCTTGGCAAAGGCCAACCCCTCTGCCTGGAATGCCCTTCTCTGAAAAGTCACATACTTGTCCTCAAACTCATCTAAAAGTCATTATACTCACCCTCATGCCCAATCACAATTCTGGCCTCTGTTTCTCATAATTATTATCCTTCTTCAGGGCATAGCTCAAGTGGTAACTCCTTATTAAAGTCTTCTCTGATCCCCTCTTCCCTGTCCTTTCCTCACATGCTCTCACTCTTTCTCTTCTCAAATTGACCTTCATTTACTTGTTTACACAGCACACCTAGTAGATGTTTACACACACCCCCTAGTAGATGAAGCTCCATGAGGGTAGGAACTCTTTTGTTTATGTCTTCCTATCACCAATGTCTACCACAGGCCTTTCTATATACATCAACACTTAATAAAAAAGGTATTGAATTTTAAACTTGAATTCTCTTCATCTGAATTCTTCACTTCTTGTAGTATCTGGAATCCTAACTGAAGTAAAGTTGAAGGACAATTCTTGAGGAATTACTACTGTTTCTGCATATTGGAGTGTCAATACTGAAATAATTGGGCCCAAGGAAAGTTTGACCAAAACAGTCTTGGCAATCTTTTTCCCAAAGCAACAACTTTTTCATCCAACTATTCACTTGTCAAAATCTTGCCTTTTTCCATTGGACCTAAGTAAAATCTAGTCTAGGAGGTCCCTGCTTGAGTGAAATCATCACTATTTGAAAAACATAACCTCACTTATTTTATAGAGTCCCCTGGATTAAATTGCACGCTCCTTGTCCAGCTGGCTGATGGTACTTCTCCTTGCCTTTGTGAATGTATGTTTGGATTTTGTTGGGGAAAGGAGCTAGGAGATGATAATTCACAAAGAACTGAAGTCCAGGATTGTAAACTAGGAAGAAAAACCAGCAACTAGGCAGAGGTGGAAAGGTCATTTCTGCTGTCCAGAGGGGGCTGCTTTTCATCTACAGGATAGGAACCCTCCCTCCCAACAGCCCTTATACAACCTTGCTTTACTTATCACTAGTGTCGGAAGACTCACTTTCCCTGGGGATGTATGGAGAGTTTTTACCACTTAACAATTTCCCATCATTATCTCTGGGGGAAAAAAACTTCACAATCCAACAATCAGTTTGACAGAACTCCATCTGAAAGATGTCAAGTGACCCACCTTTGTACTCATCCAGCTCTCTGTAGAGAGTGGGGAGATGGTGATCTGGGCAATGTTTAAAGCAGACTCTCTAACTCGGATTCAAATCACTGGGATGTATTTCATGGCAAGGTTGACACTGGTCTCCTCCCTTCCACAGGAAGACAGAGCTTAAAGAGACAACAACATACATTTGTGTAGGAGGATGGGAGTTGGCGGAAAGGGGAGTGAAGGAACAAGGGGGAGTAGGAGGGAAGGGCCAAAGTTTCCTAGGATATCAATCAAATAACTGACAAGCATTCATTAAGCACTGGCTATGACACAGGCCCTCTGCTAGGCTTGGAGGAATCAGAGGAAAACAAGAATTTGTGTCCTTTCAAAGTTTGTTTACTACCAGAAGAGACCACATGTGTATGTATAAGCATATACAAAATAAATACAAAAAAAAAAAAGAATTATAAAGTAGTTAAATACAAGGTAGTTGCTTGGGCGGTTAGGAAAGTCTCCACATATGTTATATTGAGTGATGTCTTGAAGGAATAAAGAGATCCAAAGACATAGAGTAGAGGAAGCAATACATTCTACACATGGCAGATGGTCAATGTGAAGACCTAGAAGGATATGGAAGCATTTATGGCATAGATATAGCAGCAAAACTTGTTAACAAGTATTTATTAAGTCTCTGTGTTCTTATTATTATATACTGAGAGCTGCTCAAAGTGCTAGATGTAGAGGGGAGAGGCGACGACAAAAAAAAGTTGGTCTACTTTCCAGTTTGGTAGAGCCATAGCTAGAACTTCTTTACTTGGGGAAAAAAATCTGGGGGAGGAGACTTGGTATGGAGGGGTTCAGAAGGAGATCAATTGTAAGTACAGTTGCAAAAGGAGAGAGGGTAGCCTAAATACAAAGAACCTGAGCAGTGACCAGAGGAATCTGGGAAGCTGGATGAAGGTGGCACCTTGGGGAGAGTTAGGGTGGTCCAAGGACAGTGGTATTCCATAATCATTTGGGCCATTGGAAGATTGCAAAGTAGGGTTTGGGGATAACAGTCACTGTGGGGAAGAATCACAGTTCGCCTGCGCCCAGATGTCTTCACCCTGGGGCAAAGCCATATTCATCTGTGGTAGTTATAGCTCATCAGTAATTCAAAGGTTTGGGATAACTAAATATATACAGGGCCAGGAGGAGTTGGAGAGTGGGCGGCCACAGTGATGCTGCCAAGATTTGCAAGCCCCTTAATAGATACCATTACCCTAACATTGCTATTTTTATCCCCTTAAATCCATTTATTATTACTTCACCATATACATTTGACCTAGACACAGATTGAAGTTTTCATAAGCTGACATACTCTACTCTTCTTTCTCCAGAGGGAGATAAAGAAGGTTTCTCCATAAAGAAAGCTAAATCAGCTAATTAAGGGACTTAGAGTTTCCAATGAGGCTCCAGGATGATGTATTTTTAAAAGTGATGCTTTAATTTCTGTGATTTATTTATATAGTAATTGAGTCAAAAGTGGAAATACTAGGTGAAAATTCCAAGTATCTTGTTCTCTACTCCCCACTCCTCTTACTGGAAAGTAAATAGATCCAAGGATGGTTAACCATTTTCAAGAGCCCATAATTTGGCAATAAAAAGTCGAGAGTGTTTACCTAAGTTTTTACTCCATTATGCTGCCATGGTGCATAAAGTTTTCTGTCTGGAGAACTCTTGGCAAAAACAAAGAATTCTTCCCAATTCGACTTTTGAAAAATCTCTTACCTGAAGAATAGGACAAATCCTATACTTACTTACTTACACTGGGCATCACCACACAGACCAGCATTACCATCTCTCAGCTATTGTATTTATTGGTCTCTTCTCCCTGTCTTCCTTCTATTTATTCATTCATTTTTTTTCCTCTTTGGATTGGACCCATGATTTCAATGATCTAGGGTCCTCCTGGCAAGAAAACTCCCTCTACCAGCACCTTGTAACTTTCTGTCTTAGAGACTTGGAACCTGGGAGTACTGGCAATGAAAGGGTAAATGACTAGTTGAGTGTGCCAGAAGTTGAACTTGAATTCAGATCTTCCTGACTCTGAGACTAACTCTCTAACTACCCCACCATGACACCTCTTACTTACCTTTTGGACATCCATCAAAATAGTCTTTGGAGTTATAGGATATTGAAGTTGGAAGAAACCTAAGAGATCACCTATCCAAAATTTTCTCATATTATAGATGAAGAAACTGAGTTTCTGAGTCATAAAGTGACTTTTCTAAGGTCCCATGGTTAATGGCATCATGATGATGACAAATAATGGTAAAGCTGGGGTTTGAAGCAAAGTCTCCTGACCACCATTATCCTAAGCTGATGACTCATCTTTCTTACCCATATACAAGAAAGTCAGGACTTGCTTTCCATTTATTCTGTATCTGATATGGACCTATGGACTATCATACTGTGTCTCTCCTTGGAATGTAAGCTTCCTGAAAGCAGGGGCTGTTTTTGACTTTCTTTGTACCCCCAGCATAAGTTAAGCTCTTTAATCAATGACTGGTCACTATTGCCAGCTTTGATGTTATACTATTCCTCTAGCATTATGTCATGTAATGATTTCCCTTTATATCCTCTAGGTTCTAGCCAAACTGTACAACATTATGTCTTCTGAACATGCCATTTGACCTCATGTCTCTGTGTCTTTGCTCACGCAATATCCTGTATCTAGAATGGCCTCTCTCTTTGCCTGTTGAATTTCTTTGTTATTCTTCTTGTCCAGACATTCAGTTGTGTCCAACTCTATGTGACTCCATGGACTTTTGTTCATGTGGTTTTCTTGGCAAAGATGCTGGAGTGGTTTGCTTTTCCTTTCTCCAGTGTCCCCCCATTTTACAGATGAAGAACTGAGGCAAATAGGGGTCAAATGACTTGCCCAGGGTCATATAGCTAGTAAGTATTTGAGGTCACATTTGAACTCGGGTCTTCCTGATTCCAAGTCCAGTGTTCAAGCCATTGCACCACCTAGCTGCCATGGTTTGCTATTTCCTTCTCCAGTGCATTGAGGCAAACAGGGTTAAGTGACTTGCTCAGGGTCACCATAGCTAGCAAGTGTCTGAGGCCTGATTTGAACTCAAGTTTTTCTGACACCAGGCCCAATGCTCTACCCACTGAGTCACCTGGCTATGTAGGTTGAATTTCTACCTTTCATTTAAAGCCCAATTCCATTTTTCTCTGGTTCTCAAAGACTTTCATGATACTCAAAATTGGGAATGACCTTCCCCCTCATACTTTGCATAACACTGTTTTGTAGTTCTTTAATCTAATGCACGTATCATGTAAAACTATGTTATAATCAGATGCATGCTGGTAAATGTTTAACAACTAGCTCTCCAAAAAAAAAAATCACTTTTATACTTACTTTGAATCATTATAATTTTCTTCCATTACTTTCTTAAGTCTAAATAATCAACAAAATAATAAACCTAGTCCTAATTTGTAGTTCTGAGATGTAAATGAAATTTAAAAACCAGTTCTTTGTTTAATCATTTTTCAGTATTGTCTGACTCATCGTGATCTCGTTTGGAGTTTACTTGGCAAAATGAGTTTCCATTTCCTTCTCCAGAATCTGCTCTTTAGAGCCTACCTATATGAGCCAGCACCACCATGCTTATGGCATTAGTTAATCTGAATTTGTGAATTTCTACCCTCCTGGACTTAAAATTCCTCTAGGGAGGGAACTCTCTCAGGATCTCCCTCAACACTTAGCACAATGCTCTGTATATAGAAAGTATTTAATAAATGTTTGCTATCGAGGAAGAAAACTGGCATCTTCTCCAGGATTTCTTGTGTTTCTTTCTATTCTATTTCAAGTGTTGTTTGGAAATGATTTCTACCCAAATGACTTAGGCTGCCTTTTTGCCTGGCAGTAGGATAAACAATTTGTGGTGACATTCAGAAGTTACTTCCAATATCCATTCAAAACAACTGGTTCAAAACTGTATCTGATATCATAACAGTAACACTATATTTAACAATCCTCAACTGGTGGACTTTAAAAATTGTATTCAGTTATCAGTTTGAGGTAAATGATCAAACTGGCAAAGAACCCCAATATATAATCACAGAACCAGAGAATGTTACCAACAAAAGTGACCTTAGAGCTCATGCATCCCAAATTCCTTATTTTTTAGTTGACAAAACCAAAGCTCAAGGTTAGATGACTTGCCCAGGGTCAAATGGTGATGTGGAACTCCAACTAAAAGCCAGGTATTTCAGCTCTTCATACCATACTCTTTCCCCTTGTACCATTTTTTAATTTTTAATTTAGGGGTAAAACAAGCATTTCTATAGAATAGTATAATAAAAAAATGATTGCACATGAAACTGAAAATCTATTACTTGCAACTTGCTATTCCATTTATATATAATAAATTATTTCTCTTTTTATTTTTTCTCCTTTTTTTTCCTTCCCCCCCATGGCTCGCATTTGATAGAAATAGTAAAATGTTTTATAGAAATGTAAAAATTATTCTATCATGCTTCTATTTTTCGGTTCTTTCTCTAGATGTGAATAGCATCTTTCTTCGTATGTTCTCTGTAGCTAATTTGGATATTTATAATAGTCATAACAACTTATTTGCTCAGTTGTTCCTAAAACAACATTGCTGTTACTGTATACAATGTTCTCTTGGTTCTGCTCATTTTGCTTTTCATTATTTCATGCAATTCTTTCCATTTTTTTCTAAGATCATTGAGCTCATCATTTCTTATAGCAGAGTGGTATTCCATCATAATTATGTACCCCTTCTACTATTGAATAAGAATAAGAGGAAAGAACCCAGACATTCTGACCCCTAGCTTTTTACCTCTTAATTCTGGTGAATAGGAATATCTAGAATGCATGGAAGAGTGACAAGTTAAAGAGATTCACAGATAATGTCCCATAGCTTAGTCATAAGTTCCTTTTCAGATTAATACAACACTTTCTCCCCAATCAAATCTCTTATTGATCCAAGGACAGTACTGAGCTTGGAGGTGGAAAATGTGGGTAGACACAGCTTTACCACATGGAATTAATGATTGGGATCATGGCATCCTGAGCTGGGCAGGAGCTAAGGGGCTCTGTAGGTGACTCAGTGATGAGGAGAATACTTAGGAGATGGAAAAAGATGAATAGTGGCACATCAGAGAGAGTCAGGATTAGAATTGGCTCTCTGGAACTGATGGTTAAATTTTTAGTGTGAGTATTTACACCTTGAAAATTAGCCAAATGCTATGAATCAGGGCTTGATTTACTCTTTTATTGATTCTCACTAGACTTAAGAAAATGATGGAGAACATGTTAATAATGTATGTTAAACTTAAAAATTTGTTGAATGTACATTTTGTCCCATTGAGATTTACTGTTAAGCTGTTAATAACATACTCTCAGCATACTGACAGTCTAGAGCCCCAGGAACTGGGGCAAAATGACTGGTAGAGGTTAATCAACACACATTTAAAGCTAGGACAAAGAAAGGCTAATCCAAGTTGGCAATTACATTTATATTGGATGACCAAGGCAATGCCCTATTGATGTAGGTCAGTGAAGAAGGCAGGGCTGCTAAACTCTCTATGACTTATTATTGTATTAAGAGGCTGGGTGCCAGTTTGCTGGAACAACAATGGTTTAGCCCTCCACCAGGGGCTGTTACTATTAAAATACCTTTCTGGTGCCACTAATTGAGAGCAGAGCTACATAAAACAGCATCAAAGTATTGCCTGATGCGGGTGATCTTGAGACCAGCCAAATTAGTCCTGGGGGAGTCATAGCAAAAATATTGTACTACAAATGGGATTTATGACTCAGAAGATCTGAGAGGGTTAAAGATTCAGAGAAGAGATAGCATTCATAGTGGTTTTTGGTGAAGGGAAATATTTGTTGATATTGTTTTTACATCACTTTATTTCTTAATGTCTTCCTTTACCTTCTCTACCCTTAAAAAGAAATGTAAAAAACCCCTATTCAGCACTACTAACTAATGTATCAGTGAGGTCCAACACTGTATACAATGTTTTATGTATATTGTTCCCTACCTCTGCAAAGAAGAGCAGGAGATTCATTCTCAGATCTCTTCTTTTGAACTATCCATGGCCATCATAATTACCCAGTATTCGATTTTTTTCTTTTCATGTATGTGGTTGTACAGTGGTCATTGGGTAATTGGTTTCTGTGTCTTGCTTGCTTTATTTGGCATTAGTTCATAAAAGTCTTCTAATGCCTCCCTATATTCTTTATATTTATATTAATGGAATTCACATACCACAATTTATTTAACCATTCCCCAATGGGTGGTCATCTACTTTGTTTCTAGTTCTTTGCTTCTACCAAGGGTTTCTATAAATAACCTGGTATATATTGGAGCTTTCTATATTTGACCTCATTTATATGCTAGTAGTGAGATTTCAGTGTTAAGGGATGTGGGCATTTAGTCACTTTCTTAATTTTACATTTTTTTCCAGGATAGTTTGACCTATCTGCAGTTCCACTTATAATAAATTAGTGTAATTCAGTACCCACAACTCTTCCAACATTAACTGTTACCATTTTATTCATCTCTGCCAAATTATTGAGTTTGAGGGGAATCCTCAGAGTTATTCTGAGTTGTAGTTGTCCTTTTACCGGTGATTTGAAGCAATCTTTCATGTGATTGTCAATAGTTTGCTATTCTTTTAAAGAACTTTTTGCTAATTTCCATTATTGGCATTCCATTTTTATTCATCCTTATGTTTAACTTGGAGTAAGGTTATGGAATCCAACAACCTATTTTCATACAATTCAGAGCCCAGGGAACAAGAGTATCAGATCATCCAGAGACTGATTGGTCTTTTCTGTCCTTATGACATAGGGACAAAACAAGGTTGTCACCTGACCTTTTTAAGTCCCCAAAAGGCATCAGCCTGTGATGAGCTATGTTCAATGGTTCTGCTAGTTACCAGCTTTCTAAAATTTGTTAGATTGTGGAGTTCCCTCTTATTACAATAGAGGGCGTTGTTGAGTTAAGAAGTCAACCGTTCACCTTGGAAAAGTCACTTGATGCCGGTGTCTCAATTGTCTTACCTGTAAAGATAAAAATCACACCCGCACTAGCTACCTCACAGGGCTATTGTGAGGGAAGTGCTTTGTGAATTTGAAAAAATGATATAAATTTAGTCTATTAAATGATGAAATTTCAAACTATCACAATCAAAGATTACACTGCCGATCAATTATCCATAGGGCAGGTTCTGAGTTCTTTCTCCAGCAATAGCAGAGATGAATCTGTGTTGATCTGCCTCTCACCTCAACCTTCTTATTTCATTCATTCATTCATTCATTCATTCGGTGCTAGGCAAGGGACTTTGAACTTTCTTCAGTAGATGATAAGGAACCATTGAAGGTGTTTTGTTTTGTTTTTAACAGAGGAATGGCCATTACTAGGTCTATAAAAAATGTTCAGGAAGCAATATGAAGAATGGATTGCAGGAGCAAAAGATGAATGTGGAGAGACACGTTGTTGTTGTTGTTTTTACTGTAATTGATTTGTTTATTTACTTTTAGTTTACAAGATTCAGTTCCACAATCCTTTGAGTTTCAAATTTTCTCCCTTCCCTCTTCCTCCCCACCCCTCCCATGGTGGCATACAATCAAGTATAGGATCTGCAAATACTTTCACATTGGACATTAGTCTGGTTGTACAGAAGGGTTGTAACCAATGGAGTGCACAACGGGAAAAAAGAAAGAAAACCAAACATGAAAAAGAACGATAGCATGTAGATTGCTTCATTCTCCATTTAAACTC
>CM053585.1:510393563-510412750 GCA_028646515.1 Pseudochirops corinnae | reverse complement strand
ACAATGTGAAAATATTTGCAGATCCTATACATGATTGCACGCCACCATGGAGGGGGGGGAAGGGATGGGAGAAAATTTGAAATTCAAGGGATTGTGGAACCGAATCTTGTAAACTAAAAGTAAATAAACAAGTCAATGAAAAAAAAGAGTCCAGTTTATCAAAGTTGGTCATTACATATATGATGTGAGACATGTTGTTGTTTTTCCATATATTAAGTCAGGTCAGATAGTAACAGGAGCTTGCATTAGGGTGATGGTCAAAAGAGAAAAGAGGAGAGGACAGATTCAGTGATGTCACAGGTAGAAGGAATAAGACTTGATAACTGAGTTGTTTATGAGATATGAGAGACACAGACAATGATGAGGTTTTGAAAAATCAAGAGCAGTGAATATTGGTATTACATAAAGAAAGTGAAAAGTGTTCAATTCAAAGTGGTAGAATATCTAGTTGGAGGTAGAAATCAGTTATGTTGGGGTGGGAGCCAAAGTCTACCTCTTGCATAAGTTAGGATGCATCTTAAGTGCTATTTCAAGATGGATGAAGGGAGGCAGTGTTTTCTCCCTTTGTTCATTAAAATTAGTTGGTGATATGAGAGCAGACTCAACTGGGGTGGCTCAGTTGAAGCCAAAGGCAATGGCCAGGCAATCCTGATCACATCAATAGGTTGCTGTTGCTGGGATGCTACCCTGCTGGCTGTAGCCCCCAAATCCTATTGGTCCTTCACCAGAATGTGAGAAGTTTGTATCAACCATTCCAACATGGCAGGAAAAAGGGGAGCCATTCCTTCAGGGGTCACACTATAACACTTAGGGGTTTCAAAGATGGCTCTTTGATTTTGTTAAATCTTTCCCAACTATACTTTAATTTGGTTCAGACTACACTTGAGAGTGTTGTGATCTCATATTTAATACCCCTAGGCTAGACTGTCAGCCTTCCATGAAGTCATCAGCGGATGAAAACACATCCCAGTGGAATTGTCTCAGTCTCTACTCTTCTAACATATGCTGGTGCTTTTGTGCTCTCTCAGGGGCAGCCCTTTAGGCAGCTGGCTGGGAATTGTACTGATGTGGTAGGTGTGGCTCTTCCTCAGTGCATGTGGGGCTGTTTACTTCCTGTTGAACATCTGCAAGCCAGAGCAATGGGTTGTTTTCTTGTTGTCAGCTACGATGTATTTTTACGTTGACACAATGTTTCTTCAGAGGGGCGACAGTCTTGTCTAAATTGATGTTTTGGGGAAATTTCTTCTGAAATACACATGAATATCTGCATAGTAATTTTCAACACAAATGTTCGATTTGGTTGTTACAACTGTTTTGGTTTCATTATCCTTCTACAGAATCTTGGCAGGATGCCACCTATGGTAAATGATGTTTCTGCTCCCAGATGATGGATTAGATGATGTTGGAGTATTAACTCCAGGGTTTTACTGATCAGCCCCATGCTATGAACCCTCTTACTTTGCCTGGAGTTCATGCCCTCCCTAGGGAGAGGCTTTTCTCATCCAGGGAGTGTGAAGTCTATTGTTAGCAACCACATATAATTCATGGAAAAGGGATTTCTAGAAAGAGCAATAGAACAAGTTTAAAGGAAAGCTCTAAAAATTCCTTCCTAATGCCCTTAATTTTTTACGCTTTTGCCCTATGTGTTGCAGAATGGGTTTTCAGGTATATATTCATTCATTCAGTGATTATTTATTAAAAGCCTATAGTGTGCAAAGCACTCTGATCTGTTCTGCTAATACAAAGGCAAAATGAAAAATAGCTTGGGTTCTCAAAGAGCTTACAATTTACATGGTATAAATGGTTTGATGACTGCTTCGCCACTCACAAATCCGTCTTTATGTGGACTTGCCCATATCAAGGGCTTATAGCCCAAAGCCTCTCTGTGGTTTTCTGCTCAACAACTTTTGGCTTTAGAGCAATTTTATAGACAGGGTCAGAGATTTAGAAGTGGAAGGCATTAGAGTTAAGTCAGGTCAAGTCAGCAAGCATTTATTGTTGTTAAGTCATTTCAGTCATGTCTGACTCTTCCTGACCCCATTTGGGGTTTTCTTGGCAGAGATACTAGATGTGTTTGCCATTTCCTTCTCCAGCTCATTTTACAGATGAGAAAACTGAGGCAAACAGGGTCAAGTGACTTGCCAGGGCCACATAACTAGTAAGTGCCTAAAGGCAGATTTGAACTCAGGTCTTCTTGGCTCCAGGCCCAGGGCTCTAACCACTGTGCAACCTAGCTGCTCGAGCATTTGTTAAGCCTTTTCTATGTGTCGGGCATTATGCTAACTACTGCAGATACAAACAAAGGCAAATGGCGGACCTTGTTTTCAAGGAACTCACAGTCTAATGCGGGAGACAACATGCAAACAACTGTGTATGAATAAGATGTAGACCGTGTAAACTGGAGATAAGATCAGAGGAAAGGCACTAGGATTAAGAAGGCTCCAGAGAGGCTTCTTGCAGGCAGTAGGACTTTAACTAAGACTCCAAAGAAGCCCGTAAAGCTAGAAGGTAGAGAGGATGAGGGAGAACATTCCAGGCACAGGGGACAGCCAATGAAAATTACCCAAATCAGGAAATGGGCCATCCAAGAGGCCGATGTCACTGTATCGTAAAGCACACAGAGAAGAGTAAGGCATAAAATGGCTGGCAAGGTAGGAAGGGGCCAGATGATGAAAGTTTTAAAAATCAAATAGGATTTTATATTTGACCCAAGAGGTAATAGGAAGCCATTGGAATTTATTAAATAAGGGGGTGACATGGAGAGGCTTGCAGTTTAGGAAGATCAATTTGATAATTGAGTGGAGTCAAGTCAAGAGACCTGGGGGGGGATTTGAGGCAGAGACACCCATCAGTAGGCTATTACAGTAGTCCAAGCATGAGGTCATGAGGGTCTACACCAGGATGGTGGCAGTGTCAGAGGAGGGAAGGGGCATATACAAGAGATGTTAAGAAGATAGAAGCAATACTAATAAGAAATGGGAGATTAGAGAGAGTGAGGGGGTGAGGATAGCATTAAGATTGATAGCCTGAGTAACTGGGAGGATGCTAGTACCCCCAATAATAATAAAGTTAGGAAGACAAGAGAGTTATTCTTTTTTTTGGGGGGAGAGAAGATTATGAGTTCAATTTTGGATGTATTGTGTTTAAAATATCCATGAATGGTCTCTTTCAAGATGTCTAATAGGCAATTGGAGTTGGATAAACAGAAAATTTGGGTCTACAAAAATAGATATGAGAACTATCCATGTAGACATGATAAATGAAATTATGGGAGCTGATGAGATCACAGGTGAAATAATATGGACAGAGGAAAGAGGAGGTCCAAGTTAGAGCTTTGGAAGAATGAGTTTCACCTGGAGAAAGATGCAGCAAAAGGGACTGAAACGTGTCAGGGTTCTCTTTCAGAGTATCCTAACTTACCTGCAGGGGCAACTGGTTACTACCCTACTTAACTGACGCTAGGCTAGCGTACCTTTAGAACAGAAGAGTCACGGCTCTGAGGTCCAAACAGAAAAGGTTTATTAAGGTCTCTCTATGGGGAAGCCTTACAGCCAGATCTTAAGGCAAGCTTCAAAAATACCTCCAAGGCTTAGATCTTATATATACCCCAGATCCACCTACCACACGTGACAGAGTCCAGCTGAACAGAATTGTGAGAGGGGGAGTGCAATTACAAGGGTATGAAGGCCCCAGGGTGTGGAGATGTCAATCAGGAATATCAGGTAACCCCACACAAGAGAGTCTCGAGCAATGCAGTATCCCCTGGCTGGGGACAGTGCAATATGCTCTGACCTCCACGTGATCCAACTAATTCCTGGGCCTCGAACACTTCCCTGTGCCTTGACATAATCGTTTGCAATCTGCACATATTTCTAATCCTCACAGAAAAGTAGTCAGACAAGATGAACTGGAGAGAGAGAAAGTCATGTCATGAAGACCTAGAGACAAAAGAATGTTAAGGAAAAGAGGGTGATCAATAGAGGTCAAGAAGGATGAGGAGTGAGAAAAGGTCACCAGATTTGGCAATGACAAGGTCATTGGAATCTTTGGAGAGAAGAGTTTCAGCTGAACAATGATGCTGAGGGCCAGGTGGTAGAGAATTAAGAAAGAGATTGGGAAGAAAGGCACCAGGTGTACTTGGCTTTCCACAGAGCATGAAAGGGAAGAAATAAATAGTACCACAGCCAGTGGAGATGGATGGAGGAAATGAGGGTGGGGAAGACATGAGTGAGTGTATAGGCAGCAAGGAAGCATCAGGGAGAGATTGAAGATAAGTGAGAGTGTAGGGAAAATAGAGGGAGTAATATGCTGGAGAAGATGGCATAAAATGGGATCATTGGTGCATGGAGAGGGATTTGCTGTGGCAAAAAAGAGAGGTTGCCTTATTGTGTGAAATGGAGGTGAAGGAGGCGATAACAATGAAAGACATCTGAGTGATATCAGATGAAGAGGAGGGGAGAAAAGGCAGCTCTTGAAAGCAGCCTCAATTTTTCAGTGAAATATGAGGTAAGGTTCTCAGATGAAAGAATGGAGAGAGAAGAACTATGGGAAGTTTGAGGAAAGATGAAAATGTTTAAAAGCCACTGTGGTGAATGGGATAATAATAGGGAGAGGTAGAAGGATTGCCTGGCCTTAGTGAGGCCCTGTGAGATTATGTAACATAAATTTTTAGTGGACCTGGTCAGCATGTATTCATGATTTCCTCCAACTTTGTTCTGTAGCAAATGAGTAGAGTGAAGGTAGCAGATGATGGGAGTAATTTGAAGTTGGCAAGGCAAGAACTTCGATGAGACAAGGAGGCAAGGCACTCAAGAGAAGAGAGTAGAGTTGAATTGGTTAACCAAGGGATTAAGATGAACCTGGGAATGTATTGAGGGGGTAGAGAAATTGGAGGTCATAGTGAGAACAAAGAACAGCGTTAGGGGATGAAAGGCAGAGGGAGAGACAGAAAGTCAACAGATTGTGATCAGATAAAAGAATTCCAAAGTTCACAGATATGGGAATGAAACACATGGATGGTGACGAGTATGATCATCTCTGTGTTTAGGTGAGGTAGGGTGGAGGAGTGGTCATGGGAAATGAGTAAATTGAGGAACTGAGAGGTTATGGTGTTAAAAGAAGTATCAAAATGTATGTTGAAGTTCCCTAGTATGAAGGCAGAGTTGGAGAGAAAAGAAAGACTATGAAAAAGATATTAGACTCATTGAACAAGGAAAGAAAGTGACTTGAAGGTTAGTAGACAAAAGCTACTAGAATCTTGGTTGGGTGATAAACATGTTTCAAGGAAAAGAGAAACTGAGTAATGGCAGAAGAAGAGCCAGGAAGTACAATAGGGAATGAAGGGTATTCCAACTTTTCCATAATCGCTCATGAGCCAAGGAGCATGAGTGAATATGTAACCAGTGCTAGAACTTTTGACCAGGGAAACCACATAGACCATACGATTCAACCCCCTTGTCTAGTGGATGATGAAAATAAGTCCTAGTGAGGTTAAGTAATTTGCCCAAAGTCACAGAGGTCATAAGTGGGCAGTGCCAGGGTTCAAACACATTCTCTTACTCTAAATTCACTACTTTTTCCATTATATCATATAGCATCCCATTAAATGAAGAATTCAATGTTTATTGGTTCAATAATAATTCCAAATCTGGCTAAAAATATAGGGACTGCTAGCATGGAAATAAAAGATGGTAATGATGATAAACTTGGTTAAATATTTTTAAACAGAGAGAACAAGCCTGATTAATTTCAGTTCTAGATGGAGGTGATATTATGGTGGTAGTGGGTAGTGGGGCAGAGAGCTGGAGAAAGGAGAAGAGGAGAGAGGAGAAAGAAAAAGAGAGAGAAGGAGAAAGAAAAGGAAAGAAAGAGAGATGGAGAGAGAGAGACAGAGAGAGAGACAGAGAGAGAAAGAGAGAGACACAGAGAGAGAGAGAGAGAGAGAGAGACAGAGACAGAGACAGAGAGAGACAGAGAGGATCACGTGTGACTTTAATGAAATTAAGCATAGCAGAATATTATCTACCCAAATGATTAGCCTCTATCACATTTTCGTGAATGTCTAGATTGATGATAAATCTGTCTCCTTTGAAGGAGGATTTGATTGACAGAAAAGATCCAAAGTCATTTGAAGCCAAATTTGTGAATAAGGTGGGCAAGCCAGCTGGGTAAAAAAATGAAGTAAGTGATGGGATCAAGTAATGAGACTGACTCTTTTGCATGGTTCATAAACTGTCTCTGGAAGCAATTTTATGAGCTGGGCTCCAGAAACGTTTTGAGCATTGGCAGCATTGTTGGAGGAAGTATATAGCTTCCCAAGGGGACTACTGTGAAAGACAGTTCTGATTTGGATGTAAAAATTTGGTATGTTTTTTTTAAAGTACAAATCCTAAAAGAAACAACTCTCCAAATCTCATTATTTTCCACATTCACCCTATTTCTGTTTTCCCCAAAGCATTGGTCATGGTCCTCTATGTAATTGATGTTGCTAGTCTCAAAAATGTTGTTTTGTTATTGTCAACATTATCCCAGGAAATGCCAATGGTTGATGACGAACTGTATCTACCTACGCATCAGAACAATTACAGAATGTTTTTCATGATAATTTTTGATTAAACCAGGCGGCCTCTGTCCATATGTGTGTCATTGTGATCATACTAACACATTCTTCTGGGTCTCTGCTGAGATGGGCTGGGGCTGATGAGGGAATCTGAGGGTTATGGCTGGGACCACTGCTAGACAAGATCTGTTTCTGAGTGTGTCTTTTGTCTTTGGAAATCTGGAAGGCAGAATTTGGCATCTTATTAAAATGAAGGAGTTATTTTCTTATACTTAGATACAAAAACAATAAAATATGATAGGAATAATCCAAGAATCAGATTTATTGCTCTTGTGAGGGGGCAGAAAAGAAAAATGACATAGAGGTAATCTCTGTAAAAATTGAGTAACTTGAAAAATGGCCAATTTCTCCTCTAGATAAAAGGTGTTCAGAAACCATGTTATTCCCTAATAGAGTTGTCAGTCATTCTATAGAAAGGCAGAGTGGTATAGTCGGAAGAATCCCAGATTTGAAAACAGAGGACCTAGGTTTTAAGCCTGGCTCCACTGATCACTTACAAATGATGGACAGTTTATTTAATCTTTCTGGGACTCAGTTCTTCCATCTGTTAACCTATGATAATGATACTCATCTTACATCGTGTTGTAAGAAAATTACTTGGCAAACCAGAAAGGGCCATGCAAATGTGAGCTATCATTATTATTATTTTTATCCAGACTTGTGACTTCACTGGGGATAGGGAGTATTCTGTGTGGAACCCTCTTTACAAATGCAGATCTCAGCAGTTCTATCTGTTAACACCTGGTTTTAGAGAGTCATCGGAATAAAGAGAGGCTGTCTCTTTGTAGGATCATAACTTTACAGTTGGAAGAGCCAACTTCACAAGCCACCTAGTCCAACTGTCTCTTTTTACAAATGCTTGCTCAAGGTCACACAGGTAATAACTGGAAAATCTAGGATTTGAACCCAGATCCTCTGAGTTCTGTTCTTCTACTAAGGTCATTGGGAGGAAAAAAATTTCATAATATTTGTAAAACACTTTGTATGACCAGAGTGACTCCCCACATGCCCATGGGCACAGAGCTAGTAATATGTGTCAGAAGCAAGATATGAATGTGGCTCTTCTGTCTCTAAGAGTGTCCTCTCACTTATGACACCATGATGCCTTGGCTTTATAGTAACTTAAAGAATTTAATCCCTTGTCTATATTACTGGTGTTTTGAGAATATTTCTAGAGAAAGCTAGGTGGTACAGTAAATAGAGAACCTAGGAAGTCAGGAAGGCTTGAGTTCAAATGTGGCTTCAGACTCTTACTAGCTGTGTGACCCTGGGTAAATCACCCCGATTGCATTAAAAAAACCCCATTTTAAAATTCCACACTAGAAGACCCTGTTGATCACAAGTAATTCCTAGACTTCTTGTTTAAATCTTATATACTCTGGGAAATATGGGAATTTCAAAACTGAGCAGGCCTTATGGACATTTTTTAAGGTGATTGACACAGCAAAGCAAGTTAGTTTTTTTTCGTTCCAAATGTACTCTCATGCTCTCATGCCAGGGACTGGTATGTAAGACCAAAAAGAGGGACAACAGCAGAGAATCGTCCTTGATAAGGGTGGAGTTCCTTGCCTGTGACCATCTGGAAGCTGAAATGAGTGATAAGCAGACCATAAATTGTAACGGTAACCATCTATCCCCAGGGCCAAGGAGAAGTAAACCTATGCCAGGCCAACAGATAACATTCTCAGGTTTTTAAGGGGAGGAGAATGGGGGAGGACCAATTTCCTTGAATCTTCTCCAGAACACAGGAAGGACAATGGTCACTAAAGGTAGCTTTCCCTTATGGAAAATCCTTCTCAGTAAGAATGCAGACCCACAGTGGAGAAAGTTGTACAGTCCACAGATCAAGGTCATTTTCAGCAGATTAATCAAGTTCCTGAGCATGAAAAGAGGCTGTGGTTCCTGCCGTTACTTCCTGAGCCAGACCACTCACTATCAGCAGGATTTATGTTCCAGCATACTCTTGGCTACAAGATTCTCCAAATTTCACAAGGTTTCTCCCCCTCCCCTCCCTTCTCACAGACTGTGGAGGAAGAAGACAATTGCACTCCTAGGCCAAGTTTGGCTTTTCTTCCCTCCAATTGGAAATAATTTATGGGGCTCCTCCATAGGCTATGACTGATGGGCCTCTAGAATCATTGGCTCATTCAATGCCTCAAACTACTAATCCATTTAGTTAATTTAAACTAACAATTGATTTATTTGGAAGGTGTGTGGGGAGAGGGAGGGATAAGAATCAACCTCATTGTTTCTTTGACTGAATTGACCATCTATAGTAAGCAAACTGGCTCTGTATAGACACTTGTTTTGTTTCTGTGTCTTGTCCATCCATCCATCCATCCATCCATCCATCCATCCATCCATCCATCCATCCATAATCAACAAATATTTATTAAGTCCCAGGAAATGTGCTAGGTACTGGGAATATGAAGACAAAAAAGAGATAGTCCCTGCCCTCAAGGAGTTTATAGTCTATTAGGAGAAACTATCTGCACATAAAAAGTAAATAAATACAAAATACACTGTATAGAAGTAATCTGGGAGAGGGGCATCAGAAACTGGATTGGGGTGGGGTGAAGCAAGGTCTCCTGTGAGGGGCACCTCACCCATGCTTTGCATGGATTTAGGGATTCTAAGGCACACAAGTGAAGAGAGAGGGTGTTTCAGGGATAGCGTCCAGTTTGGGGAGATGGAGTATTGGGTTTCAAGAGGGGGCACCAAGGAACAAACTTGGGGGAAACTCGACTCATTTCAGAAGTTCAGCAATGTTGGCCTTCACCCAGAGTTAGCTTTTGCAATGGAGAACAAGGGTAGAGATGGGTGGGCAGTAGCTTCTGAGTTGCAGATGAAGCTGCAGGATGACAAAATAAACAACATCTTCTCATTGAAAATGATTGCATTGAACCTACATAAACTGAACCTTAGCCTCTCCTCTCAGTGGCTCACTTCTCAAACTTATGTTCCTAGTTTTAACCCAATGGCTGCTTCCAACACCCATACCCTTCCCTCTCAGCCCTTTCCCCATGACTCTTAACCCTTTCAACTCCAAAGCCTGTATTTCCAGGTCCTGTCCTTGACTTGCTCATTTTGTGGATGATCTTTTCTCTTAACCTTGCCTCCCGACCCTTATCCCCAAACTAGGGAGGTCTCCGTAAGCAACATGGTTTCCATTCATCTATAGTATATTACGATCCAGGTACAGGAATAAGGTCAAATGCTCAGTGAAAACGAGCCCCAAACAATGGTTTTGTGGTTGTGATGGGTCTAAGGCCAAAGCAGAAGCTGTGGTCCAAAGTCCGAAGCAGCTAGTAGCCAGGTACATAAACTGGAATAAAAAACACTCAAGACCAGGTATAGGAAGCCTCCTCAGTTAAGAAGACAATTTGGTTTGTTTGAGATTCTCCCCATGACAGCATCTATTATGGTGCCTTGGTTGTGTCCCCAGTTCTACTTCTTTGCAATTTCAGATACTTTTGGATAGACAAAGTCCAGCAGCCAAATTGCTTCAATCTTATGGAAAGGAAGCCTTGGGTTTTTCCAGACTGTCTCCTCAGCTTAGTATCTTCTTCAACAAAAGGAAACCCAAGGGATGTGTCAATTCTAGCCTGGTATTTGCCTGTTAGAATCTCCCTACTGTAGTTCCATGTCTGTTGTTTGCATCAAAATAAGTGAAAAGTGCATTTAGAAATTGCCTAACATCCTTTCCTGATACCCAGTCAAATAAGTCACCCCAAACTTAGTCCCTCTCCATTCTCACCTCAGAGAACCTTTTGTAGCATAAGACAACAAGATCAGCTGACCTGAGAAAGCAACCTAAGAAAACAAGCAAGGCAATAATGCACACCAAAGAGTAGATGCTCATTCCTTGGAGCCACAAGCAAAAGCAAATCCATTTGGCTCAGTAAATGGTTCAATGTCCTGCCAAGAAATAAAATTTCCAAGTTCTGGTTTAAATATCAGAAACCAGGGGAGAGTCTCTATGGTTCCCAGAGGAAATCACTTCCAGATCTTTAGCATGAGGGCAAAATGCTCCCGATCCCCATTAACTATCTGGAATGAATATTGGACCAAAGTGGAATACAAAGTCAAGGCATTCCCACTCAGAACTGAATCAAACAACTAGCTTTTGGGGGCCTTGGCTTTGCTGGTTTTAACTCTTTTCTTTTCCATAAGTCTAGGTGAGGAAGCCAAGAGTACATTTCCACAATGCCGTATCAGTCGGCTAAAGAGTTCTTCATGAACTAATGGCATGTTTGGTCTCCAACATGCCAAACAACGGCTCTGTGAGTAATTTTCACTTTGTTGACTGACTTTGCTGAATCAACTGTTTGTTTTGGCCATTATGGAGACAACATTCCTGAAGCCTCTGTCCACTCAAGGCCACTGGATCAAAGTTCATTGGCTCATAGACTTAGAGCTAGAAAGGCTCTTAGAGTTCATCTAGCCCAACAGTCTCATTTTTCAGATGAAGAAGCTGAGCCCTCTAGGTGACTTTCCTGAGGTCATACCAATATAAGAATCAAAGCCAGGAATCCAGTCCAGGTCTTCCTACCTAGTGAAGTTCTGATACCTCTTTCTTAAGACTTGTTCCAGCCTGGATAAATAGTTTCATCAACTTGTGATGGAGAAAGCTGAGGGTCTAGCTCAAACTCTAATCAAAAAAGTTTGGTTCCCGATGCTTGTGTTCTGTAGAAAGCTACGGTCTATGTTGAAGTATCTTATCTATATAGCAGTTCTGTCTGGACTGTGGGGGCCCTTTCAGTTCTAAGTCGGAAGGGATCTTAGAGGTCATTGATTCTAATCACCTCATTTAACAGATGAGGAAAATAAGGCCCAGAGACATTAAATGACTTGTCCAGGGTCATACAGCTAGCAAAATGTCTTGAATTGGGATTCAAAACCAAATCTTTTGGAAGGAGTTAGATGGTGCAGTGGATAGAATGGTGGACCTGGAGTCAGGAAGACCTGAGTTCAAATTCAAACTGAGACACTAATTAGATGGATGATCCTGCCTCAGTTTTCTTTACTGTAAAATGAAGATAATGATATCATCTGCCTCACAGGGTTGTGAGGATCAAATGAGATAATAGTTGTAAAACACTAAGCTTATGCTTGGCATTTAGTTAGACACTTAATAAATGCTTGTTCCTTCCCATGGCCAGCACTCTCTCTATTTCATGTTCACTTTCTATAGACACAACTTGTGAAGGTCTTTTTTTAAAAATTGAAAATAAGATAACTAGTTTATTCAGGTGAGCAGCTGCATAATGATTTTTGAAAACAATTCCAGCTATTTAACACTCCTGGGAGCAAAAGCAGACTACATAATAAAACAGAACTGCAGCATTTTCTCATTTGTTTCTGGCTACTTTGGAAAGAGAAACCAAGTTATATAGAGAGGAGAAATGAGATAGCTTTGGGAAGTTGACCTGGCTCCCCTTCTAGTGATACTGGAGTCATGACTAGCTGCTCCTTCCATACCCTCAAAAATGTACTTGGTTTTAACCACATCTGTCTCCAAGGGAAGGGATGGGGATGATTCTTTCTGAATTGTGGACCAATTTAGGGCAGATATCATCTTTCTTCAAATCTCTTGTGCACTAATTTCCCCCCTAAGATTTGTTGTTCTGTGAAAGGAGACTGAGGGAAGAATGGATATTTTGTTTAGGGATTAGAAGCATTAGACAAAGGCCAGGGATTTGCTTGCTTGCTGGAATTGCCTGCACTAGAGAGTCTTTTATTTTATGGAGAGCTCACATAAGGCAAGTGCTCACATGGTGGTCAGAAAAAGCCTGGGCCTCTCAGAAGAACTTTAGCATCAATTGTGAGACACGGGGGATGCTGGCACAAGATTGCTTAGGGTAGCCTGCCTGAGTCAAAGAAGGTGCTGTATTCTAGGAGCAAAGCAGATTCACAGTAGCACAAAGGACATGTGAGCTGTGCAAATCCAGAGACATCTCCATCCCAAATGTCTCAATAGACTGCTTGTGTCCAATCTGTGGTAGAGCCTTCCAAACTTGTACTGGACTGATCAGCCACAGTGGAATACATGTACCCTGGTCGCAACATCCTGATGTTGTTGCTCCTCTTTGCAAAGGAAGGATGGACAATCAAACCAGCCTGCCCTTGGCCTTTGTCTCCATACTGATGAAATGCAATCTCAGGTAATCTAGGGGATCTTGGAGAACAGTTCTTTTACAGTGATTCTTGGTCCCAGGTGTGAAACTCCAGCAGTTATCCCAGCTTTGCCAAAAAGTATAAGTAAATTTGGACTAACTGCTTGCATCCCATACTCGATTTGCCTTGCAGATGTGGGAAGGGAGGAGAACATGCATGGTTGAATTTCTGAATTCCTGTTTTTCAGGAGTCTGTCTTCAGAGGCAGACTCGGACTTGGGGGGTCCCAGACTCATACTTTGGAAAGAACTAGAGTTAAGTAATTTTCCAGGAGACTTCGATGCGTGTTGGTAATAAATCTCAATAAGAAATTGTCTCCCTCCCTCCCTTGGCAGTCAGTGGTATTTACTTAGACTGTTTAGAGGTGGGAAATATCCCCTACTCCATGCAGTTCCCTTCTCCCAAGGGCCGCCATCTTGTAGCCTCAGAGTACAGCTGATAGTCAATGTTATCTTTTGTGTAGGAGTAACCTTCCTTTGATCTCAGTCCTTGACTTTATGACAATCAGCCACATCCTGGAAGGA
This sequence comes from Pseudochirops corinnae, assembly GCA_028646515.1. NCBI lineage: Eukaryota > Metazoa > Chordata > Mammalia > Diprotodontia > Pseudocheiridae > Pseudochirops > Pseudochirops corinnae. The sequence goes on along the minus strand of CM053585.1, from coordinate 510,399,431 downwards.
GCTGAATAATAAATCAGGTCTTTTTTCTACTTTAGTGGGGTGGGCTTACAGGGGTGAATCATGCTGAACAGATGGGAAGGGATCCCATGGAAATGGGTGGAGTGGTAACCTTGGAATGTGAAGAAAAAGGCAAAGATTAGAAGAGAAAATCCCAAAACAACAGTGTTCTCCTTTGGTTCACAGGGATCAGAGACACTAACAGGAAGGCTGCACAGCAGAGAATCCGTTATTGTTATGAGACCTCATGACAGCTGGAGGAAGGATGGACAAGAATCAAAGGAGTCATTTCGTTCAATGGCAAGCCTTCCCAGTCTCTAGCTCCCCACTTGTTATGATAACTTGAGTCAAGCCGTATTCTGCTCAAAGCTCATGCCAGCACATACTGTGCACAAGGGCCAGGCTTCAGAAGACAGTCATTCTCAGACAGCTGTCTCACATCATTTGGGGAAATGAGACTTTATCTAAATCAACAAGAAAATCTCTGTCTGCTTATCTCCCAGGGCTGGGGGCACCTCCTTTACCTCTCTCTGATTAAGTAAAACTGTGGTCAGTCAGGCTGTGCATCAAAGAGTCCTACTCCCTACCCCCACAGAGCCATCTGTGCATTAGAGGCTATGTGGTACATTCCCCTTTGGTGACATAAGTGTGTGTGGGGAGATTATTCTGTTAGCCAGGTCAGTGCACTTTCCCAATGACACTTGATCACACCCCAAGCTAGTTACACTCTCTGATTCTGAAGAATACACTTGATGGTGGCTATTATGGGAGGACACTTTGCAGTCCCCTGGGTTTCTCACTTCCCTTTTCTTTAACTCTTTGCTTCACCGTTAACTCTCTACTTCTCAACTCTTTGCTTTGGTCAGCTTGTAATCTCTGAGATATGTACCTGGTAGGAGACAGTGGTCTCTTGAAAAGGACATTGGATTTAGATTCAGAACTCCTCACTTCAGATCCTGACTCTGCTAAGCACTATACTATGTGAACTCTAGAAAGTCACTTTGCCCCTTTGGGTCTCAGTTTCCTGATATGTAAAATGGACTCATCTGTAGTTTATTGATAGTTTTTTTTTTAAAGAAAATTATTTGTTATTTTTAACTTAAACACCAAAAATAGCATTTCTTTATACACAAAAAACAAAAAGAGGATTGTATATGAATCTCCAATTCATGACACTTGCTTTTAAAAAAATATTCTATGTGTTATTTTTAAAATTGTCTTTCTTATCAGTGCTCTCTTTTGAACTCACTTCTCTTTCCTTATGTAAATTAAAAATATTTTAATGGCTCCCTCTTTTTTGGTGTCACTATTGCTAGTCCCCCTCTACCTTTAAACATCCTTTAATTAAAAACAGAGGAAGAAAGTCATTTTGTTACTAACACGCATAGTCAAATAAAACCAATCCATGCAGTGGCCATGTCTGAAATTTCACACATACACACAGACACACACACGCACACATACACATGCACACGCACACACACACGCACACACACATGCACACGCACACGCACACACACGCAGAGTGTCCCTTAGGTTCATACATCTAGAAGCCATGGAGTCCAACCCCCTCATTTTACAGATAAGGAAACAGAGGTCCAGGACAGTGAAGTAACTTTCTCATATTCACACAGGTAGTAATCATCAGAGGTAGGATCTGAAACGAGGTCCTTTGATTTCAGAGTGATTGCACTCTTCAGACCTACAGTTTGCAGTTCTAACCCTCTTGGTCTCCCTGTCTCAAGCCTCTCCCTGCTCCACTGTACCCTTTGTGTAGCCAGCAAAGTGACCTTCCCAAGGGCACTCTGGACATGTCATCCCCATCCCTACTCAAGAAAGTCCAGTAACTTTTAATTTCTTCTAGCCTAGGATCAAATGAAGTGCCTTATTCAGCATTGGCATCTATTTACAACATGACCCTTTCCTCCCCTTCCTTACCTTCCTCTGACCTATCACTTCCATCCACACTCTATGATTCAGTCCCACTGGCCCATTTGCTGTCCCTCCAGGTGACACTCCTATAGCTGGAATGCACTGACCCCCTTACCTTGACATCTTGGGGAGAGAGAGGGGTTAAGGACTTATGTTGTACCTACTATGTGCAACAAGCCTGAGAAGTAGGTAAGTGCTATTATTATTCACATTTTATAGTTGAGGAAACTGAGGGAAACAATGGGTAAGTGACTCAGCCAGGGTCACACGGACTTGTAACTGTCTGAGGCTGGATTTGATCTTGAGTCTTCCTAACTTCAGGGTCTATGTGCTATCCAATGCACCATCTAGATACCTCTTACAGTCCCTTCTTTTCTCCAAGATTTTGTTCAGGCACCATCTTCTACCTGAAGCCTTTCCTGATTCCTTCTAAAACTACCACACATCCAATTTCTATATGCTATGTATAAAATTCTGGAATGTATATGTTGTTTCTCCCTATCCCTGAGGGCAGGGACTATAGCATGTAGATCTTTTATAATCAGTGCATGGCACAATATCTGTCACATGAGTGCCTAATGAATGCTGGTTGATGGATACAGAATATTCTGTAACAGATGAGTGTAAGATAATTTAAATGGGAGAGCATACTAATGACTTGTGGGGTCTGAAGAGGCTTCCCAATGGGAGGTGGCAAGTGGGATGAGTCAGGAGGAAGGGCATGAAGGACAGTCTCTGCAAAGGCTTGTAGGCTGGAGATTGAATGCTGAGTTGGGGTGATGGCAAAGTTGTTTGGAATATTGAATGTGTAAAGGAGAATAAAATGTAATTAATCTGGAAAGTTAGGCCGGAGTCACAGTGTGAAAGGCTTTAAATACAAAAAGAAGAGTTTGTATTTTTGTATTTTTTGTTTCTGAGATGACAGGCTTCATTAAATCTCCCCTCCAGGCACAGACTCTCTAAATCTCACAGTCTAAATCAGTCTCTCTAAATCGGATGTCTCACAAACACACTATTGTCACAAGGGCCAAGGAAGAGTATGGATGGTCACCTGCAGCTGGTCCCCACCACAGAAGGTACAACTTGGCACAAAGCATGTAGATGGGGGACAGGGGAAGTGAAGTAGACTATGTTTGGGGTTCTCTAAGCCTAGGACCCTTAAATGCTATTTCATCTGACCCCTTCTTTTTGCAGAGAAGGAAGCATGGGCATTAATCACCTGGGGTAGGGTGGGGAGTTTGTGTGTGGTTTTTTTGGGGAGGTAACTAGGGTTAAGTGACTTACCCAGGGCAACACGGTATCTGAGGCCATATTTGAACTCAGGTCCTTCTATCTCCAGGGCCAGTGCTCCATCCACTATGTCACCTCACTGCCCCTCAAACGGAGAAGTTTGGAGGAGAAATATCTATTCATACAGTTGTAATCCACTCAAAGGAAACTCTAATTGATTGGAATCCAAGACTTGAAAAACACATGCAGTATGTGGAAATGTAACAGACATATAATAAATGTTTGTTGGTTGATGTAAGGAGAGGATTTTTGCTTTAAAAATAATTTTTGCCTAACAAAAGAATTAACTGCACAATTCAATTAAAAAGCAAAGCCTCATGGTGGTTTTCAAATGGGATTTGATTTTCCAACAATTATGCAAGCCATGTAGTGTATAGAGCAAGGTATGACTATAACCAGGTATTCCACTGGATGTATCTACCTCCACTCTCTTGCACATAGTTATCCAAAGTCAAATTCTCCTTTATCTAGGTGTTCTCTCGTGAGCTCCTTTCAAACATATACACATGCACACACATACTCACATGTACCACCTCCAACATTTGCACTGGCTTGGACATTCTAGCTCCTTAAAGAAACAGAACTAGGGGTTGCATGTAGAACCCCCCCACTCCCAACCCAAGTCCACAGGAATCTTCCTCGAAGCTAGTAAACTTTTAAAAAGGTCCAGTGAGATCTGACTTCTCTTCAAACTTATGAATGTGTATCATGTGGCCTTAGGGGTGAGGGATGGAGAAGGGGGTAACTCTTCCTTAAGTGCAGGGTAATGTTTTTTTATAGCTGATTCTGTTATCAGAGCTGTCACCCTACTGAAATGATTCCCCAGCTGGGAGAGATCTTCCCTGGCTCACTTCCTCTATAAAGGCTACAGCAAAATGAGCTGTTTGACTGGCTTGCTTTTCTATCATCCCTTAATATAAGAAAGTATCATTTCTAAGGCATTCATGGTTTATTTTTCCTATTCTAGATGTTTGGAGAAAACCTGACTTTCTCTACACAATGCCAAAACTATCTGAATGAAAAGTGAAAGATTCAGTAAATTATGCAGTTTTTTTGTATATAAAATGGCAAACATTGACATGAAAATGAAAGTACAGCATAACACCTGAGCATTTGTCATCAACTTCACTAGGATAAAAGAAAATTGGGGGCCGTTTCTTCCAATGTACCAGCATTACATATCTGTTCTTTGCCTCTCCCGCCTTTTCCAAAAGCATTTGATTCTCATGGCATTTTTATGATGGCAAAACAAAGAGAGGCTCAGGAGGTTGGTGTTCAGGGTCAAAGAGCAGGCTGAGCATCCAACTCCGGGGTGGTGTTCCCTTCCACTGACTTTACAGCTTCGGAATGTTATGGTTATGGGGTTCAATGGGATGGTGATCTATACCAAGGGGTTGACCTGAGCCTTGGCAGGTTGAAATAAGATGAAGAATGAATGGTACAGGGAAAAGTGGGTTGGATTTGGGGTCAGAGGACCTCTACTACTTATCAATTGTATAATCTTGGGCGAGTGACTCAAGTTTTCTGAAGCTCAATTTCCTCATCTATAAAATGAGGGAGTGCCCTCCCTCCCTTAGATGACCTCTAAGGTCCCTTCCAGTTCCAAATCTATGAAAGCAAAAATGGATGTCGCCATCCTGGACTCAATCCATTCTCTGTGGACCACGGTTTTCTAAAACCAGAATCTCCTTTTTTTCATTAATAATAGGTAAGGTAAAGAGCTGAATAGAAGGTGGGAACTGCCTTGCCCTTGAAGATGAGTAAATATTTATAGCAGCTCTTTTTTTTTTTTTTTTTGTGGTAACTAAGAATTAGAAGTTGAAGGGATGCCTGTCAATTGGGGAATGACTGAACAAGCTGCAGTATATGATTGTAATGGAATATTATTGTGCTATAAGAAATGACAAGAAGGATGGTTTCAGAAAAACTTGGAAAGACTTACATGAACTGATAACAAAATGAATTGAACAGGACCATGAGCCTATTGTACACAGTAACAGCAATACTGTATGATGAATAACTGGAATGACTTAGCTATTCTCAGCAATACAATAGTCCAAGACCATCCCAAATGACTTATGATAGAAAATGCTATCCACTTGCAGAGAAAGAACTGATGTTGCCTAAATACAGACTGAAGCATACTATTTTTCTCCTTCCTTCCTTCCTTCCTTCCTTCCTTCCTTCTTTCCTTCCTTTCTTCCTTCCATCATCTTGCACGAAATAACAAATATGAAAATGTTTTACATGATTGCACCTGTATTACTATATCAGATTGCTTACCATCTCAGGGAGGGTGGAAGGGATTAACAGAGAATTTGGAATTCAAAACTTCAAAGAAAAAACAATGACTATTGAAAATTGTTTTATATGTAATTAGGAGGAAAATAAGATAATCATATTAACAAAGGAAAATAAATGGGTTGCTGGAAAAAAGAGTACCAGGTTCGAGTAGTATAGTACAATGGGATTTTGAGGGTACATGGCATTATAGGCATGGTGCACCAGCAGATTCCCAAAAGAATGCTACTGTGAGCAGCTTTTAAGGTTCTGATTACACAGTATAGTGAACACTCCATTTATTCCATTACAAATCAAGGCAAACATTCACAACAAACCACAATATAATATTCACAACATTACATCTTA
>CM053585.1:510307895-510393063 GCA_028646515.1 Pseudochirops corinnae | reverse complement strand
GGCAAAATAGAACTTGAAAGAATTTACCAATCAACTCTTGAAAAAGATCACCAAAAGAAAACTCAGCAATGTTATAGCCAGGTTCTGGAGTCCCCAGATCAAGGAGCAAATATTACAAGCTGCCAAGAAGAAACAATTTGAATACTGTGGAAACACAATCAGGATAACCCAGGATCTAGCAGCTTCTACATTAAGAGATCGAAGGGCCTGGAATATGATATTCCAGAGATCAAAGGAGCAAGGATCAAAACCAAGAATCACCTACCCAGCAAAACTGAGTATAATGTTTCAGGGGAAAATATGGTTATTCAATGAGATGGAGGATTTTCAAACATTCTTGATGAAAAAACCAGAGCTGAGTAAAAAGTTTGATGTTCAAATACAAGAAGCAGGAGAAGGTAAACAGGGAAAAGAAATCATAAGGAACTTATCAAAGTTGAACTATTTACATGCCTGCATGGAAAAATGATCATTGTTACTTAGGAAACTTTTCTTAGTATGAGGATAGTTGAAGGGAATATATGTATGTGTTTGTGTGTGTGTGTGTGTGTGTATATATATATATAGGAGGGTATATATGTTTGTGTATACATATGTGAGTGTGTGTATGTATGTGTACAGGTATACATAGACAGAGGGCATAGGATCAATTGAATAGGAAGGCATGGTATTTAAAAGGTAAAATTAAGAAGTTGGAGAGGAATATAATGAGAGAAGACAGGGAGAGACAGAATGGGGTTAATTCTCTCATATAGAAGAGGCAAGGAATAACTTACAATGGAGGGGAAGAACAGGAAGGCAAAGGGAATGGGTCAAACTTACTGTCATTGAATTTGTCTTAGGGAGAGAATGACATATACTCTAAATTGGGTATCTTGCCCTACAGGAGAGTAGGGGGTAGGGGATGAAAGGGGGGATGATAGAGGGGAGGGAAGGTTGGGGGGTAGGGTTGTTAGAAGCACACACTTTTGTAAAGGGACAGGGACAAAGTAGAGAGTAGAACAAGTGGGTGGCGGGATAGGATGGAGGGAAATATAGTCAATCTTTCACAATATGTCCATTGTGGAGATGTTTTGTGTAACTACACATATACGGCCTGTATTGAATTGCTTGTCTTCCCAGTGGCAGTGGGTGACAAGGGAAAAGAATCTAGAATTTAAAGTTTTAAATCAAATGTTTAAAATATATATATATATATATATATATATGTATCATTATTATTATTATTATTATTATTATTATTTACATGCAACTGGGAAATAAGATATACAGGCACTGGGTTAGGGAGATCCATCTTGCCCTACCAGAAAGTCGGAGAGGTGAAGGGGGAGGATATAGAAGAGAGCAGATTGGAGGAGGGGGTACGGTGCAATTGCTGTTTTGGGGTGGTGGGTAGGGGAAAGACAGAGAGAAAATTTGTAACTCAGAATCTTTTGGAAATGAATGATATAAACTAAAATTATTAAATAAATAAATTTTAAAAAAGAAAAAGAAAATTGTTCAGTGTGACAGAAGACCAAGACCCTAGTACTTCTATAATTCCATACCTCTTTCTCTTATTATTTTAAAAATCACAAACATAACTTATTTAAAGATGGAGAGTTATTCTTTAAGTAGAGTTAAAGGATTTCATTATCATGTCATCAAAGCTGTCTCTAAGGTACAGCAGGAGTTTTCTATGAGAAACCCTTTGCTCATCTAGCAGTTGTATATGTAATTCAGAAAGGCATTTAGGGAAGGGAGAAAAGAAATAATTCTGAAAGTTATGGCTTAAAAAATAGCACAAACTACTTATAATTTTTAAAACTCAAAGCTTTATGGGCGTATAGGTACATATACACTCCTTTTAAAATTAATAAATAATTTGTTGATGCCTTTAACCATCATACACACATGTAATCAGTTAGAAGTATGTTTTTGTCCAACCTATTCCCTTTTTAATTCCAGATGTTGAATATTGGATGTAATCCAGAGATTGTTGTTACAGGTGTTAAGGAGTAAAGTGGTACTTTTAGTATGATAAATTAGACTGTAAAAAGCCTTATTTATAAGAAATCTACTTTGAAAAGTAAATTCTTAAAGAGCTAGTCATATCCATATACATCTTTAAAGTATATTTTTTCTTAACATGACAAAAATTATTAAAGGGAATGATGAGGTTATAACACTTGCTTTCAGTTTTGATTCTTTGAAAATTCAAAAATTTTCCTCTACATACAGATATATTTTATATGTGAATATTTCCTCCAATAGAGGATTTTGACTTTCAGGTTTCCCCTTTTGTCCTTTTTCTGTATCCCTCAATTTCTGCTTTGTTCCCCAGAATTGAATTTGGGAGCGTTTTTGAGCATCCTTTATTTTCCCTTGAATAAGAATATCATATCACTTTTTAGAGTGACAAAAAAAAAAATTTAAGAAAATGTGTTTAATTAAAACACCATAAAATTGTCACTGACATAAAAATTACATTTATAAATGTAATTGAAATCAGTTTCTCTTGTCATGTGAGGGAGTGGTGGGGCTTAAGCCCTCACTATGTGGCATTACAGCTCATGATTCAGTAACAACAACAAGACTGAAACCTACCTACAGTGTCTTGTTTTGCTCTTCAGAAGCTGGGTGACTAATTTCCTTGGAAATCCATTTCAAAGTTTCTTTTGATGTGGCTGAAAATGATGAGTTTTACATTCATCCCTTCATATTGTCTCACTTCATGATTACATAGAGACTCTTTGTACGTGTACAGAGTTACTACCTTTGACCTTTCTTACGATGAAGCAGCTTTCCTTTCAGATTGAGGGTACATTAAAACACATTAAGATCTAAACTTTAAATATATAAAGAAGCTAGTTTTATGCCAAAGAGAGAGACAGACACATTTAACCTTTCCTGGGTATGTTGACAATGTTCTTACTGGGATATCTATTACTGGGAGACTAGATAGGATTGTTTCTGTAGTCAGGATCTTTTTTGTCTGTTACTCACTTATGTAACATTAGAAATCCATTTAAAGCTTTTGCTTTTAATTTTTTGGAGGGAGGAAGGTATGTAAGTATTTTCAGAATTCGACATCCATTTTAGTAAATTTCCCTACATTTAATGGAGCAAATCTCCATTATCACACTGATTTGAAAAGACAACAATGTGTTGTAGGATTTCTTTGTTACAGAAAAAGATGTGTTACTGTAGTTCATTGGCCTGACAACTTGGAATAAATAATAATAGGGTTTTACTATATTTTAATACCTATGGTATAATTGGCTTAGTATACTTCCATTTTTTTTTGTAAGAAAATTTTGAGCATTTAAATTTAATGCTTTGTCCCTATTCCAAGGAGCAAAGTAGATTTAGCTAAAAAGGAGCATGTTTGTGTTCATAGATTGTGTACCAAAGTATTATCTGCCCCCAGATAAGTGACTTTTCAAAATTATAGCAACTTCCATCAGAGTATATTATAATTGACTATGTAAGTGTTTAGAAGAATCTGGATAAAAAAAATTTTATAAAATGCATAGAACCATTTCTAGAACCAAGTTAAAAATGACCTTCTTTGTTAAAAATCAACATGTGTTTTAAATTCTAAGCTTCATCTCCTCACTGCTTAATATACTTTGGGGATATATCACTTCACCACCCAGAAAATGAATATTAATTTTCATGTCAGCCTAACTTAAACATAATTTAAAATGTAAATATCATGCACTGCAATCACATAATGCTTTCCAAACCAAATATAGTAAAACCTTGACTATCAGGAACCTTTCAGAAAATTAGCCATTTTGGAACAGATTTTTCTGTACAACTGATTAGCCATTTTGATGAGAATTTTTTAAAAATATGTTACACTTCTGTTTGTCTTAACAGAGTATCCTGAACATAAAGTAACCTTTGTAACTCAGCCGTCATTAACATAGAGTCAGAGAGCATTAGAAATCATCAAAGAAGTTGAGTAACTTGCCCAAATTCATTACTATATTAGGCTATAAAACAGTGATAGCCTCATAAACCACTTAGAGCAATTTGTCCCTATTCCAAGTGACACCAGCATGATATTTTTTGAGACTTTGTGCCTCTTGTAGCGTTTTTCTCCCTTCTTTTGTTTGTTATCACTGCCCACCACTATCAGTGTGTCTACCTGTACTAGCTTTTCTTCCCACTTCTAATTTGCAACTTTTGATCTATGAGCTTAGATACTGAAGTTTGTTACCATTGTTGTTGTTCAGTCCTGTCCAACCCTTCTTGATCCCATTTTGGGTTTTCTTGGCAGAGATAATAGAGTGATTTGCCATTTCCTTCCCCAACTCATAGATAAGGAACTGAGGCAAACCAGAGTGGCCTGCAGTCACATAGCTAGTATGTATATGGTGCCAGATTTGAACTCAGGAAGATGAATCTCTCTGACATACCATCTGCTATGCCACCTAGCTGCCCTTGTTAAGCATACATGTATTAAAATAAAAAGGCTAATGTGAGGTGCATATTTTAGGTGCTCATGGTCCTATTTTTTTTTTGCTTGATTTATGATTCTTGCTATATTACTAGATGGTTGAGGTGACCAGCCCGATTAAGTTAGTGATAGAAAAAGGTTTAATGTTTTGGTGATTTAAAAAAAAAAATCAGTCACTTATGTTGGAATATGATCCCTTGGAACACCTTTCACTTGTATGGTGAAATAAGTAGTGCAGAGAAGGCATGTCAGTATGTTTAAGGCTTTACCTTTAGTAACATGAAACATTAAATTAAAAATTCTGGAAATTAACTTTATCCATAAACACATGTTAAAAGTCTTGTTTTGTTTGGATTTAGATTTCAGATTGTATTTAACTTCAACTGTAATTGAAATGTTATTCTTTATTACTCCTAGCATGTATCCATTTTCCCAATTCACAGATATAAATTTGACACTCTTGCTCAGAAGCTTTTAATTGGTACTCACTGCCTTACCCAATGAAAGTTCAAAAGTCTTTAGCTTGGTATTCCTGACTTGTTATGAGCTGAAAGGCAGCAAAAGAATCTAGATCTCTGTACCTTAGTTCTTGTTTTGAATCTTACCTCAGATACTTCTTAGCTATGTAACTCTTAGCAAATCACTTAGGCTCTCTGAGACTTAGTTTTCCTTATCAGTAAAATGAGTATAATGATAGTACCTCACAGAACTATTTGTGAGCATCAGTTGACATAATTTATGTATATTGCCTTATAAATCATAAAGTATCATATAAATGTAAATTATTATCTTACTGGATATCAAAACTGAACTAAGAATTTCCTGAAAATAACTGGTTCTTCCTCATATGTTTATTTTCTACAGCTGACATGCTTCCATCTCTTACCCTATCTCTCGCTATTGAAATCCCAGCCATTCTTCCAGGCACAACTCAAACTCCAGCTCTTCCTTGAAGATTGGAATATAACCTAGATTTTTAAGGAACAGCTTTCACAAAGCTCAGGGAAGGACTGAGTGACATCTTTTAGCCTAAATTATTACAGAAGAACTGAGCAAAAGGAGGGAGGGGACGTTCTCAAAAATGAAGTGCTGAAAACAAGTCCAGTGAGCTAGAAGAAGAAGGAATTGTCTAAAGAAAGATATTGATGGAAATAATGAACTTTTTATTTTATTATTTTCAATTGTCAGGCATTCTTTTTTCTCCTTCCCACATCTTCCCATCCACTGGAAAGAGAGACAGAGAAAGAAAAGAGGGAAGGAAGCAGTATTTTTCTTAATCAGTTCTCTGGATTCATGGTTGATTATAGAGTTCATATATCTTTCAAAATGGTTCATTTTCATAAAATCAGTTATTCTTCTGGTTCTGTCCCCTTCACTATGTATTAGTTTAGGTCTTCCCATGTCTCTTTGAAACCATCTTCCTCATTTTTCACAGTTCATTAGTATTGCATTACATTTATATACTACAGTTTGTTCAGCCATTTTCCCTCCATACTTGATTTTTTTTTCTTTCTGTTGTTATCCTTCTTGACCTCAGTGCAGAATTTGATGCTGCTGATCACCTTCATCCCCGGCATACTGTTTCTTCTTAGTGATAGTACTTTTGTAACAGTTCTCTTAAATGTCTAGTCCTCCTCAGTGTCTTTAGCTGGTTTTTCCTCTCTGTCATGCCCCTAACCCTGGATATCCCCCAACCTCTGTCCTAAGTCTTCTTCCTGTTTTCACTCTATACCAGGGGTGAGGAACCTGTGGCCTTGAGACTACATGTGGCCTTCTAAATTCTTGAGTGCGGCCTTTTGACTAAGTCCAAGCTTTACAGAACAAATCCTTTTATTAAGGGGATTTATTCTCTGAAGTTTCGATTCAGTCAAAGAACCACACGTGAGCACCTAGAGGGCCACATGTGACCTCGAAGCCATAGGTTCCCTATCCCTGTTCTGTACTAATTCATTTAGTAATCTCATCGATTATCATCAGTTTAATATCCCTATACAGATGATTTTCAGGTATTTTTTTAATCCAGCCCTAGTATCTCTCCTGAGCTATAGACCCACATTGCCAACTGTCTTTTTGGACATCTTATTCAGGATGTCCCATAGGCATCTCAAATTTAGCATGTCCACCCATAGTAAGCAAATGTTAACTGCATGAAAGTGAATACATCATAGGATCATCAGTTTAGAACTGAAGACTATCATAAAGAATGTCTAGTAATCAGCTAACTTAAATTGGGAAATGTGATTGCTAAGTATAATCCATTGAGCTTTATTTCATGTCCTGTAAGAACAGACTTACCTTATCAAAGATATCCCCATAGCCTAGCTTAATTTCTTTAATATAGTAGGCATTTTAAATGCAAGTTGCTTAAATAATTAGTGAGTAGCCTGAAAAGGAAATGGTGTTCAGAAGAGCCTTGTACAGCTTCTTCAGGAACATCTCATGCTGGAACCTAGTTTAAATGCTCCATTAATCAAAAAAAAATTTGTTAATCATTTATTATGTTCAAGGCACTGAACTCAGCAGTATCTTAGGGTATGAAGAATGGCAAAAACAGTTTCTTCCCTCAAAGTACTAACAATAACTAAATATGTACAAGATACATATAAAGTAAATGGGAGGTAATGTGAGAGAAGACACTAGAAACTATAGAGAACTAAAAAGGCTTCCTGTAGAGGTCAAGATTAAAGTTGACTCTTGAAAGAAAGCAGGGAAGCTAAAAGATGGAGATGAGTAGAGCAGAGCATTCCAAGCATGGGTGACAGCTAGTGCAAAGGCATGGAGACAAGAGATGGTACCCTGTTTGAGCGACAGGAGGTAAACACCCATGCTTCAGATCATGAAGTGTAGAGGGGAGGTAGTAAGGAATTTAAAACAGAGAGCTAAGATGGTTTGCAATGGAAAAACACTAGAGGTTTTCCCATTAGAAATGGGTAAGAAATAGGATATATCTTTCTTTTACAAATGATGTGATTGTATGCTTAGGAGAACCCCAGAGAATCAGCAAAAAAACTAATTGACATGCTTCAGCAAGGTAGCAGGATATAAAATAAATCCAAAAAAATCAGCATTTCTAAACAGTACTAACAAAAACCAGGAAGAGGCAATAAAAGAAATTCCATTAAAAATAACTAAGTACATAAAATATCTGGGAGTTAAGCTACCAAGACAATTTTAAACTTGAATACTACTACAAAATGCTATATATAGAAATATTATGAGACTTAATTGGAGAACTATTCACTGTTCTTAGATGGATTGTGCCCGTGTAATCTAACAAATAACAATACTATCTAAATTAATTTATACATTTAGTGCTCAATCAATTAAATTACTGAGTAGAGATTTTTAGAACTGGAAAAAATTTTAGCCACATTCATTTGGAAAAACAAAAAGTCTAGGATCTTAGGGGAAATAGTGAGGAATAAAATTTTGAGAAGGGGCATAACATTATCCCATCTCAAATTGTATTATGAAGCAGTAATCATCAAAGCTTTTTTATACTGTTTAAAAATAAAAGAGCAGATTAATGGAACACACAAGCTAGAAAACTATGTAAATAAAGTCAGAAGAGGAGAACAGTTACATGTATCAGAAAACATTATAAAAATTTTAAATCCAAAATACATAATGAATTGAGATAATTATATTATGGATTCTAGTTCATAATTATACGAGACAAATGATTAAATCAGGAGTTTGTAGTTTTTCATGTGTGTCATGGTTCACCTCAGAAAAATATTTTTAAATTCATAAAATAGTATTATAAATGATACTGGTTCTATTAAAATAGAGTTGTAAAATATTTTTTAAACAAGTTAGTAGACCCCAGATTAAGAGCTTATTAAATTGTCCATACTTTTTGATCTAGTGATCATGGGAAGCAGACCCACAAAGATCCATTATATAACAAAATAGTCATAGCAGCACCCTTTGTGGAAGCAAAGAACCGGAAACAAAGTGTGTGCCCATCTAGTGCATAGTAGTTGAAAAAAAACTATGAATTCATAGACTGTTATTGAGGAGAAAAAAAACTTATAAATATGGAAAAATCCAGAGAAACCTAGGAAGATTTTTAACAGGCCTAGTGAAATAATCTAAACCAAACAATGTAAGTAATGGAAAAATAATAAAAATCTTAGAGAAAAGAAGACATACATTGTCCTCCAGAGTAGAGAAGTGGGGGATTATTAGGATGAAGTATTATATGCATTGTTAGAGAAGTATTTTATAATATGTTATGCATATGTTACTTAATTGTTTCTCTTTGCTCTGTGTAGTTAGGGATGGAAGAAGACTATAAAGACAAAAGTGATCCATTAACATTTTAAATGTTAAAGTGACCTACAATCTTTAAAGAGACTTTGCTGGCTTTCTTTTTTTTTTATTACAATCATAGCAACTTGATTAATAGGAACTGAGTTATAAGTTGCCTCCTTAATTTGGTCAGACATAAACAGAGTAACTAAATGTTAGAATAGGTTATCTAGAGTAGTGAGATACTTCATTCCTAGATATTTTTAAAACTAGGATTTTTTAAAATCCCCCTTTTAAAAATTATGTAGGCATTCATTTGACCTGTGGCAAAGATTCCAGGTCATATTACCCTTTCAACTACATAATTTTAGAATGTTTGGAAGTTAAATAAAAAAGCCAGCCTCATTTGGAGAAGATTTACAAGATTAAAGTCATTTGATAAAGATGGGTACAAGGAAGGAATTATGTCAGAAGGTGATAATGATTTTAATGTAATAAAAAGTTCTCTTCTCTAAATGGTTCTTCCTCCCCACTTTCCTCTTTACTCCAGCCTTTCAGGGGAGTAGAAGCTTTACTCCTGCTAGTTGGAACAATCCCCAAAATAAATTCTTCCTCTCTACTTATAACTTACCATATACTACAAGAGGACCCTAGGTTACTATGTAGTAGCCCACATTTGTGCTTGATTTTTACAGTAAGAGTGGGAATAAGACATCCTACATTACCTAATTTCTGCAGCATTGAGAAGATAATAGTATAAAAATGCCAAACTAAGTCAGATCGATGGTCAGTTCAAAACTGTGCGGTTGTTCATTGTCATCATTGTTCAGTTGTGTTTCAGTCACGTCCAACTCTTTGTGACCCCATTTGGAGTTTCCTTGGCAAAGACACCGGAGTGGTTGGCCATTTCTGTCTCCAGCTCATTTTACAGATGAGAAATTTGAGGCACACTGGGTTAAGTGATTTTCCCAGGGTCACACAGGTAGTATCTATATTAAATTGTACAAAACTGTCTGATATATATTATAGTTCAAAACTGTATTCTTATCTCTGAGAGTAGTACAATAACCTAGTATATTGTACATTCTAATAATATCTATGAATATTAAATATGATGACTCAAATCACAATGCATTGTATTGCAGTTTAAAATTGCATTCGCATCTATCATTAAAAAGCATTATGTTCAGGTATAATATTATCAAGTAAAATTTTATTTAAATCACGATACTTTAAGAACAGGGAGTGTTTTGTAATACTTTCTTCTAGTTTCTCCCTTCTTTTGTTTTGGTTTTTAATAATTTTCGAATCTTATCTCCCAGGTTAGAATGCAGTTTCTATTATCATTCTTAAATTAAGGTTTTTAAAATTTTCTTTGCACAGAAACAGAATGCCATTGTTAAAGTAAAAAGGTACATCTGATAATAACTTTGAAGTGTCTTTGGATCATGAACTACTCATGCTTTCAGTGTGACTGTGAACTGGTCCAAACATTCTGGATGTCATTTTGGAATTATGTAGGAAAAGTAACTGAACTGTTCATACCCTTTGATTCATGAATCTCACTATCAAGCATGTGCTCCAAGTTTAAAGACAGAATGTTACAACCCCTCTTTACAACCAGATTAATGTCCAGTGTGAAAGTATTTGCAGATCCTATACTTGATTGCAAGCCTCCATGCAGGGAGGGGGTGATGGAGGGGAGAAAATTTGAAACTCAAGAGATTGTGGAACTGAATCTTGTAAACTAAAAGTAAATAAACAAATCAATTAATTTTTTAAAAAAAGACAGAATGTGGAAACATGCTATGGGAAGTCAATAGATTTGTATTGTTGTTAGCAAGTTTGACAACTAGCTAGTTGCTTCATTACCCTCAGTAGGGATATATCAACTTCCATCACTCATCTCTTCTTTCTCTTGCCATTATTAGATCTCTCACCTAACATCACCTGTGCATCCTTATAAATCATTCTTGACTTTACATGAAAACGGGTCTCTAAGACCCTCTTTAGAAAGAGTTGCATATTTGTTTCTCAGTTCCTCTGCTTAGGGGTCCTTCCCTTTCTCCTTTGTGACAATCTTCATTTTTCTTTTTTTAAAATATTTATTTATTTATTTTTAGTTTGCCACATTCAGTTCCACAAGCTTTTGAGTTTTAAATTTTCTCTCCCTCTCTACCCTCTTCCCTCTCCAAGACAGCATGCAATCTGATATAGGTGCTACATATACATTCATATTATACATATTTTCACTTTAGTCATGTTGTAAAGAAGTATTATAACCAATGGAATGAACCACAAGATAGAAGAAACAAAAAAAACAGAAAAGAAAGAGCAAATAGTATGCTTCTATCTGCATTCAGACTCCATAATTCTTTCTCTGGATGTGGATAGCATTTTCCATCATGAGCCTTTTGAAGTTTTCTTAAAACTTTGCATTGTTGAGAAAGCCAAGTCTATCACAGTTGTTATGCAGTGATAACTGTACAGTGCTCTCCTGGTTCTGCTTCCCTCACTCAGCATCAGTTTATATAAATCTTTCCAGGTTTTTCTGATGTCCACCTGCTCATCATGTCTCAAAGCACAATAGTATTGCATTACAATCATATACCACAACTTGTTCAACAATTCCCCAATTGATGGGCAACCCCTTGATTTCCAATTCTTTGGCACCCTTTGTGACAATCTTACAACCTCCTGACACATAGGTCAGGTTTTTCCAGCCTTCTTAAGAATGTTTTTCTTTGTTTTCACATTGACATTCTTTTTTAAGAAGCACCTCATTCCCCCTAATAACTGGAAAGAAGAGACTCCATTAATCAGTCAGCTGCCATTTATTAAGCACCTCCTCTGCTAGGAATACAAATACAAAGAATGTAACATTCCCTGCTTGCATGAGATTTAACATTCTAATGGGGAGATAGAAAATACATACATAAATATATACTGAATAAGTGTAAAAAGAGTAGATACATGTGGCACTTGAGCTGCTTCAAGGAGCCAGAGATAAAGAGGGACTTCATGGCAAAAACGTGACATAGAATTCCAGAGAGGAGAGACTAGACCACGTTGGCTGATGCAACAGTAAATGGAAAAGATTGAGGACTGAGAAAACACCATTTATGGAGGAAGCTCAGGCCAACCCTCTTCATTTCCCAGCCAGCTACACTGCTTTTGGATTTCTCCATCAAGTCACTCCTCCAACCCCAAGCAGTTTACCTTCCCCTACCCCCTTTTCAGCTTTTGCTTTCTCCCATTAGATTATAAACTCCTTGAGGGCAAAGGTTGTCTTTCTTTTTTATATTTGTATCCCCAGTGCTTAATACTGTTTGGCATTCAGTAGGCATTTAACTGACTGGCTACATTTCATGCAATCTCAGTCTTGGTAGTAACTTCTATGAAGAACTGTACAGTTCTTGCTCTCTCACCCCTTCATTCTTTGCTCTCGTCTTTCTCTCCCTTTCTCCCCCCCCCTTCTTAGCCACCCTCTTACTTAAACCTATTTTTTTTACTTAATCATTCTCTATCAATTCTCAAAATAATTTGTATATTTTTCTGCTAGACACATAATTTACTTGTATATTTCTTTTCTATATACATCCCTTTCTCCACCCATCATCGTAGACTCCTTGCAAGCAGAGTGTGTTATAACTATCTTTTTTTCCCCAGACTCTAGCACAGAGCTTTGCACATTGTAGTAAATTCTTAGAAAATGTCCAATTAAATTGAAGAGAATTGGACAAATTATCTTCATTGCTATTAATTCATGGAATTTTAGAACTGGAATAGACCAGATCATTTAAAGATAAGAAAATTTTATTTAATATTTTATTAATATTTATTAAAGTTGAAGAAATTAATTTTAAGAAGTTTAGGGAAGTGCCTTTTAGCAAATCATAGGGAACAAAGAAGCAAACATTTTCCTATCTCAGTTTGTATTAAGAAGTGACAGTAGTAGTTGACTTTACTCTCCTGTATGGAAGTTGCATTATGTGGGACCCATCCAAATAAAATTCACAAGGCTTAGGGCTTAAATTTTACATTTCGAAAAAAAAAAAAGTGAAACCTCTGGGTTATTCCATTACATATTTTTAAAATGTTTCATAGTTCTCCTCTTCAAGTAGTACATTTGTGAATTGTACTGTTCTCTTTTGAAAACAAAAAACCTAAGCTGTTTTAAAAACTATTAGCTACAAAAGAATATTCAAGGTACCCTGTTTTAGAAGAATACAAATATGTTTGACAATCCTTTTTTATCTAGATTTAATCCCTCCTGTGTCATTTTTTTATCTCTTCACTTCTGAATTGTGTTCCCCATGACTACCACTTTGTTAAAACTTTTTTCTTAACCAACCCAGATGCTTTTTCTAAGTCCTCATCACCTTCAGCTCTCTTTGGAGCATTTGACATTGTTGATCATCCAGTCTTTCTTGAAGGTTTCTCTTTGCTTGGCTTCTATATCATTCTCTTGGCTCTTTTCCAACCTCTTTGATGAATTCTTGTCTTTATTCCTTACTAACTCTTCATCCTTCACCCACTGCGGATATTACTTAAGACTTGAGTGTCTACTATGATTTCTCTAATTTTTAAAAAAAAAATTAAACATCTGCACTATGCAAAGCATGCTGGGAAAATAACATAATTCTTGCCCTGAAGGAACTTAGGTACTTAATGAGAAATAAGATATGTCTACAGATAAATAGGATGCAGTGTAGTGAGAGTAAAGAAAAGGTCCAAACAAAATTCTACAAGTCATTTTATTAAAAGTCACTTTGAGACATGAAAAATCAGAGGGAAGGCTTTATGGATCCTATATACATATACATATCATATCATAAATCTTGGGGCTCACTCATGGGAAGAATGCTTCCCCTGAGCTCTTTTTGATTTCCCAGAGTAAACTCTGGGTAGCTGTTATTAACGGCCACCTACCCCCTGCTTTTGTGAACCCAGTTGTTGGCACTCTTTCAGTATGATGACCTATGTAAATAATTCTATTATTCTGTTAAGGCAGTTGGAACCCTGTCTATTGGATTACTAATTGATTTTCTCCACTTTCAGGATGATAACCTTTCCCCTGAACTAGTAGATGATATTAATCTTTCTTGGATATTCACTTCTTTACCTTTACCTTCTACTTATATATCTTTCTGCATTGTTTAATTAAAGTAAGATTATTAATCCTCTCAAAGCTGTCTTTTCTGTATAAAAGCTAGGAGCTTTCTGGTGTGCTAGCATAATTGGTCTTACACCACTATTTGCATAATTACAAATGGCTTTCCAGAATGGTTGTACTAATTCACAGCTTGACCAAAAGTGTATCAATGTACCTAGCTTTTCACAACCCCACCAACATTGACTATTCCCATCTTTTGATGTCTTTGCCACTTTGCTCTGTGAGCTAAAATTTCCGGGTTTTTCCTGTTTGCCTTTCTCTTATTAATAGTGATTTGGAGCATTCTTTCATATAGTTTGTAAGTTTTATTCTGAGAACTCTTTGTTCCTGTCCTTTGATCATTATTTATTGGGGAATTTTGGTCTTCTAGGCAGAGGCATAGGTAGCAAGGTGGCACAGTGGATAAATCACTGGGCCTGGAGTTAGAGGCTTTCTAGGTATGTGACTCTGAACAGCTCACTTAACTTCTGTTTGCCCCAGTTTTGTGTGTTTTTGTTTTTTAATAATAGCTCTACCTTCCTGAGTTGTTGTGAGGATCAGATGGGATAATATGTGTAAAGCACTTAGCGCAGTACCTGGCTTACAAGATATACCTAAATCTTTCCTTCCTTCTGTCTGTTTATTTGTCTGTATATCTTGGGTTTCAATTCTTATCAGAGATATTTGATAGAAAGATTTTTTTTTCCTCAGTCAACTACTTCCATTCTTATCTTAGATTTTATTTCTGTAAAAACTTTTCTTTTTCATGCAATAATAATAATTGCTTCTTTTGTCTTGTGCAATTATCCCTATCCCTTATTTGGTTAAGAATTTATATCCTGCCCAGCACTATGAAGGATATGTGATCTACTTCTCAAATTTATATTTGTATTTCTTTATTATAATTAGAATTACCAAGGGTATTACCAAAAAATTTTTTCAAGTGAAAATAGATATACTGAATATTTGAAGTCATTTCTTACCATATTCTCATTTATATGTGAATAAATATGGTACACTTAATTTTCAAAATATCCTATATACAGTTTGAGGATTTTAGCATAATTTATTCCAATCAGTAGAAAAATTGTTGAAGTAATTCAGAAAGTCATTGTCTGTGCCAGTAAATAAATAAGAAAATGGAAAATAAATTAAAAGTCTAAGTAATTTTTATAGGGAAAATGAGATAAATTCTAAGACCTTAGTTAGAGTAATTGAAAGAATAATATTTATTTGAGAACAGAAGAGAGCATTTCAGAGAAAATTTGTTGTGGCTCGTACAGTTTAGTCATTCAATCACTAAGCATTTATTGCAGGTCCATAGGACCTAGACCTGTGGTTCTCAACCTTCCTAATGCCGCAACCCTTTAATACTTGTATGTGGGCATTATCTGCATGTGGGTGGACTCACCTGGAGACGATAGAGGAACGGTGTCTCAGTACCTAAGACCATCAGAAATATGTGTTTTCCAGTGGTCTTAGGCCACCCCTGTGACCCCAGTGAAAGGGTCGTTCCACCCCCAAAGGGGCCACGACCCACATGTTGAGATCCTCTGACCTAGACATTTAGCATAGAAAGACAGAAGTGAAAATAATAAGCTCCTGCCTTCAAACATTTTATAGACTAGCCAGAGGAGACTGTGTGTGTGTGTGTGTGTGTGTGTGTGTGTGTGTGTGTGAAGAACAGATAGCAAATGATAGATTTGAGGGGGAGGGGGATGACACTAGAAGCTGGAGAGATCAGGAAAGGAAGCACTCCCCATCAGTAATTTATTAAGAGCTCTGTACATGCATATATTGATTTGCTAGACATTCTCAAAGTAAGTTAAATTGACACCTGTAAATTCCCAAAAGGCAGTATAATAGAAAACAGCTAAAACTGAAATAAGCCTTTTTTTCCCCAACCAAACCTGCGATTTCATTGTTGTAGTAATATGCTCTTGCTGTGGAATTTTCTGAAGCAGTACAAATTGGCATCGTCTTTGCAACTTAGATTCTTAGAAAACTGCTTGGGCTGTTGAGAAGTTGGGTGACTCCCCTGGGGTCACACAGCTGTCATAGGTCAAAGTTGGGACTTAGACATAGATCTTTAGATTCTTGGGGCCAGCTCTCTATCCACTATACTTCCTCCCTCACCTAGACCTATATAAGAGACCATAAAATGACTTACTTAGACTTCAAGTCAAAGGTGAATTGCCAGTCTACATCCATAGAGGGAGTTTCCCATACTGAGAGTTCCCTCATACATATGACATAACAAATCTTTTGCTTAACCACTCACCCTTTCCCTAACCCCTTCCAAAAAGAATATGAAACATATGTGACTGAAGAATCATAGGTGAAGTACCAAATGTCTCACTTGAAAGTTTGATAAAATGGTTATGTATATTGTAATGGGAAGGTTTGTTATGGATGACAAAGAACTATTTTTATCCTAATTGAGTTTAGTTGATTTTAAGACATTCAGATTGGTATATCTGGTAGGTAGCATCTGGTAGGCAGCATCATACTGTAAGAATTGGTGGATCTGAAATTGTTCTCGATTTAATGTGTTTTTCAATTCATGTCAGTCATACAGTACAGCATGCCATCAACTATTGTGAACAGAAATATAAGCATGTATGTTTCTATATTATACTGTTCATTTATATAAGAAGTACTTTGGATGTCAGTAACAAACATTTTGAAGACTGGAACATATTTCAAGTTACACTTCCCAGTAAATCAGTACTGTCAAGCAAACATTTACTGTTGTTGCTGACTGTAGTCTGTTTAGTTTTGATAAAGAAATTTTGTAATTTACTTTTGTTTAAGTTAATTGCTTTTCAGATGATTTTTATTATCCTTATTTGTATACTATTATATATTGTACTATTATTTGTATACTCTTGTATCTCTCCAGTGGAATATAAGCAGGGATTGTTTTTCTTTTTATCACTTTCACCTAACATGATGCTTTGTACAGATATGTGTTTGTTGAATTGAATTGATTGCATTTGAAAATTTTTATCTTTTCAGGATATGGCCTTAGTTGCCCCTGAAGCTCCTTCAGAACAAGCCAGAAGGGTTTTTCAAACATATGATCCTGAAGGTAAGAAACTTCATTGTTTTCACACTCCTATTGATATTTATCGTGGTCTTATTGAAAAGATTAATAAATTGTTATATTTAATAAAAAGGAAAATGTACTTCTTGAAAAGTGGAAAATAGTACAGAGAAAAAGACTAAAACTAGCCGAATACTAATTAGGTGGAATTTTTATTATGAGCTAAACAATCATCAACAAACCTGTATATTTCAGTGCACAATAAAGAAGACTGTATATGAAACTGTGCAGTTCTGCTGCATACTTTGTGTTCAGATGTGTGTCAGATTTAATATGATAGTAACAAGATTGCCCCGAGTTTCTTTTTTGTTTTCTTTTGTATATGATTAAGATCTTTTATTGATAGTCTTTTGTTTTGCATTGCTATCAGTATCTACTTACTTACCTCTCTTCCTCCAAATAGAAGACCTGTTCAATTGTAACAAATATAGATAAGGAAAACACTTCAACACATTGATCTTATTCTGTGCTGTTAGTCTGTCACCTTTCGGCCAAGATGTGGATCAGTGACCTAAAGTCTTGATTGTTTTCTAATTTGATCAAAATTCTATAATCTTTCAGTTGTTTTCCTTTTCTATAGTTAACATGTAAATTGTTCTATCCTGATTCTGCTCATTTCGTTCTGAATCATTTGACACAACTCTTTCTAAATTTCTCTAAATTCATCCTATTCATTTCTTAAGATGCAATAATATTTCATTACATTCATATACTATAATTTGTTTAGCAATTCCGTAATTGATTAGCACACACTTTGTTTCCAATACTGTGATAAAACAAAAAGAACTATTACAAATATTTTTATGTGTATCTACTTTCTCTTTTTGACCTCCTTGGTTATGTGCCTAATGATGTTATCACTGGATCAAAGAATACAGACAGTTTGGTGAATTCTTGGCATTGCAAGAATACTAATCTCCAGGAATACTTAGATCAGTCCTTTAAATAGCTCATGCTAATTGTTCTCACTACTACAACTTGAAGGCCATGTTTGTGTTTTAATACTTTGAAAGGGCAGCAAGTCAACAGTAGATTGTTAAATTTGAGAGTGAGCTGTCTGGTTTTTTTTCACTACAATATCACCACAAAATGAACCTTTATGAGATATTTCACTTTCTAGAAGAGTTGGACCAGTTCACAACTCCACCATACCTCTATCAGTGCCCCTGTCCTTCCTACATTCCCTCTAGCTGTGGCCATTTTCCTTTTCTGTCATCTTTGTAAATCTGGTGAATGTTAGGTGGAACCTCAAAATTAGTTTAATTTACACATTTCTTATTAGTAGTAATATGGAACATTTTTTTCCATTATTGTTGTCGATATCTTCCGCGTGATAATTTGAACTTATTCATAGACTTCTATTTATCTATCCATCTAGGAATAGCTCTCATTTTATATTTGTGTGAGCTTCTAGACATTTATCAGAGACATTTGTTTTAAAGGTTTGTTTTCCCAGTTAATTATTTCTCTCTCCATTCTGTTTTCATTTTGCTTGTTAGAAATCCTTTATTTTGTATAATTTGTGTAATTAACTGTTAAGTTGATAGGTAGGACTCTTATTTTGGGCACAGTCTAAGAAGAGAAATACTACATTCTGAATTATATGTTGTCAATTAATATTTTATTCATGTATTACATGTTCAAAGCTACAGATTTTAAGTGAGCAGTTTATAAACTCAAAACTTCAGAAAGAAATTATATAAATTAAAATTTATATGAAATATGGTCACAACATCAGGATTATTTAAATTTGCTAAACATTCAGTGCATTGTATCTATATTTAATCAGAAAATGGTATTTCCAAATGACCTCTGGTATTATGAGAAAGTGTTATTACATAAAAGATATTTGCCATACTATATATGAATGTATTGTGCCATAAAAAGATGATGAAAAGGACAAATCCAGATAATTTGTGTATTCAAATGAACTGGGAAGATTTATATGAACAGATGCATCGAAGTGAGCAGAAGCAGGAGAAAAATATATACAATGATGACAACAATGTAAAAGAGTCAAGAACCAAGACTGATGTCTTGACCATGCACACATCCAGATGTGTAATAGTAAATGATTTCCAATTCATAGAATAGAGATGATAGGCTAGAGGTGGAGAAGGAGATAGATACAGCTATTATGTTCATTTGTTTCACATGATTTATTTATAACAAGGAAGGATTTGGGTGATTGGGCAGGGAGGGAAGAACCTCTAGGGAGAGGAGCAGATAGTGATAAAGGTACAAGGAAAAAAGAAAAGATCATCAGTGAAAATTAAAGAGGAGGTAAAAGAAGGTAGTTCAGAAAAAAGAGAAACAAGCAGGGCAATATTAGGATTACTGTGTTAAATTTAATATATACCTTTAAAAAGGCTGTAATAGAAATTCATTGTGTCAGGTACGGTCTTTTTTTTTTTCTGTTCTTTATGGAAATGTTCACATCTTTTTGAGTCAGTGTTAATAAAGAAATTTTTCAAGTAAATTCCTCTTCCTCCCAGTATCACCAATATCCTATGCATTTGCCAGATTCATAGTCTTAGATGTTATATAGTATTTCTCCTAACTGCTTTTTCCTAACCTAAAGCCTTTATCTCATGAATATTCCTATCCCAGTTTATCTTCTTATCTTGAAGCAGCAAAATATTTTGGAAAGAATCCTAGACTTAGAGTATAAATATATATTCTTACTAGTATAAGTAGTATACTTACTGGTATACTACTTACTAGTTAAACTTTATTTTCTCATCTATAAATTTCATGTAGTACTTATGCTCTAACTACCTAAATAAATTTTAAATATGATCAAATGAGATGATGTACATGGAAGGTCTTTGTAGCATGGCATAATGTTAAGTATGAGGTGGTTATTTGATGAAAGACGTCATTAACATCTACTGAAAGGATTAAATTAAAAACCTTGACACTTAGAATTTTACAATTAAAAATCTTGATGCTTATACTCCCTGACATACTGAAAATCTCACTTTCCCTTATGTGTAAAGAAATAGTAGGGATTTTATGTTGTGTGATTTAGAATCAGTTACTGAATAGTTCATTGCTGCTATGAATGGATTGTTGTATCTCATCCCCAATAATCACTTCTACATTTTCTAACTTAAAATAAGTTAAAAAATAAGATTTCCCCCCATTTAAATGGTATAATGTTTTTACTTAGACATGGGTAAGATGGTAAATTCTGTTTTAAAAGTATTAGAATGTTCAGTAACATTTTTGTGCATTTAACTCATTGAATTCCTTAACCTTCTTAGTAAATCTTCTAGATTCCCCATCATTATATTAATTAATTCTTTTGTCATTCAGTCACCAACATTTATTAAGTAACAGGTACATATAGGCATCATGGAGGTTAAAAAAAAAAACACTGAAAATACAGTCTCATATTAAAAATCCAAGTGATATTTCAGAGAATTAAAAACTTGGGGGGGGGGGTGGAGTCAAGATGGCAGAGTAAAAGCAGGGATTTGCTTGAGCTGTCTCCCAAATACCTATAAAAAATTAAACAAATTCTAGAGTGGCAGAACCCACAAAACGACAGAGTGAAACAAATTTCCAGCCCAAGACAACCTGGAAGGTCAACAGGAAAGGTCTGTTGCACCAGGTGGGAGAGGAGCACAGTCCAGCTCAAAATGCACCAGCACAAATGGGACCCCAGCAAACAGGGAGTAGGCCTCAGGAGACTGAATCACTGGCAGCAGTGGCAATTTCCAGACTTCTCAACCCTCAAATGCCCGAGACAACTTGGAAAGTCAGTAGGAAAGGTCTGTAGGACCTGGCTGAGAAAGAAGTGTGGCCAGCCCCAGCTCCCAAGTGGTAGCAGTAGCAGCTGCTTCTAGAGCTCTCAGCCCACAGAAGGTGGGGGGATGGAGCAGCTGATTAGAGGAGGATTACAGGAATCTCTTTACAGGTGCTAAGGCAGGATTCTCTTGCTTTGCCTGTGCTTGGATCTGGGTCACAGTCATGGGGCAAGAATGAGCACTGGTATGACAGAGCCTGTGGCGGTGGTAGAAAGGGAATCCTCCTCACAGTTCCAAAGCTTGTAGTAACTCACAGACCAGAGCACAAGCCAGGAGAGGAGTAAACACCTCTCTTTGATCATACCACCTTGGAAGAACTGAAAATTTACAGGTCCCTATATCTCTGAAAACAGTTGCCCAAAACCCCTGAAGCTTGGGACAGTACACCCTCCACAGTGAAAGCAGAGTCCTACCTCAACAAAGACTTGAAAAGTCAAATAATTGATGGCGGAAAAGAAGCAAACAGCAGGGAAAAAAAATGAGACTATAGAATCTTACTTTGGTGACAAAGAAGATCGGGACATAAAACCGTAAGATGACAAAGTCAAACTCCTACATCCAAAGCTTCCAGGAAACATATGAATTGGTCACAGGCCATGGAAGAGCTCAAAAAGGATTTCAAAATCAAGTAGGAGATGTAGATGAAAAATTGGAAGAGAAATGAGTGATGCAAGAAACTTATGAAAAATGAGTCAACAGCTTGCTAAAGGAGACCCAAAAAAACACCTTAAAAAATAGACTAACTCAAATGGCAAAAGAGGTCCAAAAAGCCAATGAGGAGAAGAATACCTTGAAAAGCAGAACTGGCCAAATGGAAAACAAGGTTCAAAAACTCACTGAAGAAAATAATTCCTTAAAAATTCGAAGGAAGCAAATGGAAGCTAATTATTCTATGAGAAATCAAGAAATTATAAAACGAAACCAAAAGAATGAAAAAATAGAGACAGTGTGAAATATCTCATTGGAAAAATAAATCCAGGAAAGAGAATTGAAAAATTATTGGACTATCTGAAAGCTATGATCAAAAAAAGAACCTAGACATCCATCTTTCAAGAAATTTTCAAGGAAAATTGCCCAGATGTTCTAGAACCAGAGGAGAAAATAGGAATTGAAAGAATCCACCGATCACCTCCTGAAAGAAATCTCAAAAGGAAAACACTTAGGAATATTGTAGCTAAATTCCAGAGTTCCCAGGTAAAGGAAAAAATATTGCAAGCAGCCAGAAAGAAACAATTCAAATATTGTGGAAACAGAATCAAGATAACACAAGATTTAGCCAGCTTCTACATTAAGGGATCAGAGGGCTTGGAATATAATATTCTGGAGGTCAGAAAAGCTAGTATTAAAACCAAGAATCACTGGCCCAGGAAAACTGAGTATAATCCTTGAGGGGAAAAAGTGGATATTCAATGACATAGAGGACTTTCAAGCATTCTTGATGAAAAGACCAGACTTGAATAGAAAATTTGACTTTCAAATACAAGAATCAGGAGATGCATGAAAAGGTAAACAGGAAAGAGAAGTCATAAGGGACTTAGTAAAGTTGAACTGTTTACATTCCTATGTGGAAAGATGGTATTTGTAACTCATGAGACCTTTCTCAGTATTAGGGTAGTTGGATGGAGGGACGAGGGAGTGAGTATGTGTGTGTGTGAGTGTGTGTGTGTGTGTGTGTGTGTGTGTGTGTGTGTGTGTGTGTAAATAGACATATAGATACAGATATATAATAAAGGGAACAGGGTGAGCTGAAAATGAAGGGATGATATCTAAAAAAACAAAATTAAGGGGTAAGAGGAATGTAATACAAGAAGGAGAAAGGGAAAGGTAGAATGGGCTTAATTATCTCACATAAAAGAAGCAACAAAAAGTTTTTACAGTGGAGGGGAAGAGGAGGGAGGTGAGAGGGAATGAATGAACCTTACTCTTATCAGATTTGGCTTAAGGAGGAAATAACATACACATTCAATTGCATATGGAAATCAATCTTACCCTACAGGAAAGTAGAGGGGAAGGGAATAAGAAAGAGGAGGAGAATAGAAAGGAGGATAGACTGGGAGTAGGGGTAATCAGAAGCAAACACTTTTGAAGAGGGTGCAAGGAGAGAATATAACAAATGGGGAGGTGGGATAGGATGGAGAGAAGTACAGTTAGTCTTTCACAACATGAAGATTATGAAAATGTTTTGCATGACTACGCTGTATAACCTATATTGAATTGCTTGCCTTCTCAATGAGAGTTGATGGGGAGGAAGGAAAGGAAAGAATTTGGATCTCAAAGTTTTAAAGATGAATGTTAAAAATTGTTTTTACATGCAACTGGGAAATAAGCTATACAGGCTGTAGGATATAGAAATCTGTCTTGCCCTATAGGAAAATAGAAGAGAAGGGGATAAGAGGGGAGGAGGGTAATAGAAGGGAGGGCAGATTGGGGGAAGAGGTAATCAGAATGCATGCTGTCTTGGGATGGGGAGAGGGAAGAGATGGGGAGAATATTTGTAACTCAGAATCTTGTAGAAGTGAATGTTAAAAACTAAAAATAAATTAATAAAAAGAAAAAACTTAGAACACAAGGGCAGTATTATTGACAATGATGGGGATATTGGAACAAAATTCCTTTTTTAGAATTAATTTTAGGTTCAGTAGGTTAAATTTTAGGTGTCAGAGAGTCTACTCTGGAAGATATTTTGGCAGGTAGATAAAGTGATGGACGTGGAGTCAGGAAGACCTGAGTTGAAATCCATTCCTAAACATTTATTTGCAAGTCACTTAATCTGTTTGCGTCAGTTTCCTGAACTATAAAATAGGGATGATAATAGCACATGCTTCTTAGGGTTGTTGTGAAGATAAATGAATAATATTTGCAAAGCTCTTGGTATAGATAGTGCCTGGCACATAGTAAGAATGTATAAATGTTTATTTTTTTTCCCCTCTATTCACATGAAAAACCATGGGATGTTTTGTAGCTATGTAGAAATGTAAATATGAGATAGAATATAGAAATGTAGCTATGAAAGTCATCTGCATACAAGTGATAGTTAGCTTTTGATTATTTTTACATTGAATTTTCCAAATTATATATGAAGGGAAATCTTAACTTCTAAGACTTCATCTCTGTTGCCTTCTCAGTACTTTCTAACTAACTGGACCTGAAGGGCATACATATTCCTTATTACTTACCCACTGTCATTTCAGATCCTTGCTCTGCCTTTATCATTCAAAAACATCCTCGTCTTTGAGCTTTATATAGTACTATATAGCATTGTTTTCCATTTGTTGTCACTGCCATGTCATGATTTCCATGTGACTCTCATTTTTCACCATGGCTTTAGCACTTAGGCTCTTTTTCTTCTCTCTATCCCCTGACAACTTTGGTGACTTTAGTATTCACAGATAACCCTTACTTGTCAATCCCTAAGGATCTCATTTTACCTCCAGTGATGGCAGCTGCCCTACTACAAATCCCCTGGCATCTATCACATACCATTCTAAAAGCCTCCTAATTATTTTCCCTTCTTTAATCTATCAGCTGCCAAAATATTCGTCCAAAGGCATAGATCTGACCACATCCTTCTTATGCTCCAAAACCTTAGCAATAAAATGTAGGTTCTTTGACAAGATCTATTTCGTTTTTTTTCTTTGTATCTATAACAATGAGAACAAGATATAGATAGAGTGTGCAGTTGAAACAACTCAACCCTGACCATTTTTAAAAATTAGGAATGTCATGAAGAAGTGTGTAACAAACACAAAAATGATGTCATCATCTATTGCAGTAATTTTATCCAGAACTGTAACTGATAGGAATCCATTGCCATAAAAAGGAGACCAAAAAGAGCCTTAAAAAGCCTTAG
This sequence comes from Pseudochirops corinnae, assembly GCA_028646515.1. Taxonomy (NCBI): domain Eukaryota; kingdom Metazoa; phylum Chordata; class Mammalia; order Diprotodontia; family Pseudocheiridae; genus Pseudochirops; species Pseudochirops corinnae. The sequence continues at coordinate 510,368,439 of CM053585.1, read as the reverse complement.
TCAGAAAACACCTAACTCGCTCTTCAAGAAGAGAGAGATGATGGCCAGAGCAACATAAGTTTCAAAGAGGAGTTTGTTTTGTTTGGCCGTGCTTATTTGATATACATACATACGTAAGTACTTACGTGTGTGTATGCATATGTATATGTGTACGTATGTTTATTTTCATTATTTGGAGGAATGAAGCAAGCTAGTAATAGAGCTACCATAAAGGGAAAGTAAAAAAAGAGGGTCATTAAAGTATTGTTTTAAGCATTAGGAAGTCATTCATAAAAAGAAAGTCACTATATATACCAAAATGTTTGTAGCAGCAGTTTTTGTCATAGCAAAGAATTGGAAATAAGAGGATACTCATCACTTAGAGAAAGGCTAGATATTGTGGCACATAAATGTAGTGAAATGTTACTCTGTGGTGAGAAATGTCAGGTGTGATGAATACAGAGGAGAATAGAAAAAAATCTATAAGAACTAAGGGAGAGCAAAGCAAGAGGAGCCAAAAAAAAATGGTACATACAATGATTTCAGGAACATGAATGGAAAGAGCAACCACAAAGAAATTAAAAGTGAATATTACACAAAGACAAAGAACAAGCCTGGCTTCAAAACGCCTGGACTGAATTGTCTGCAGGAATGTACAGAACTCCTAGAATGACCCTAGACTTCTCCCGGAAACAAAGCCTCTCCCACTAATATCAGTACTCTAACAATGTTATGTATACAAGACGTGAAGTAACATGGGCTCAGAAGAATTGCAAATTAGTATCACGCAGATGGTGGGCCATACTCAGGTCCATGCTAGGTGTGGGCCATCAGGCTGCAACACACAAATGACTTAATGAGAAGCTTCAAAGAGGAATAGGATTAACAAAGCCCATCAAAGACATGCATGACCGAAAAAACATGGGCTAGTCTCATATTTGTGACAGGCAGTGTCTAGTGGATCACTGATGTCTTTGAAACATCAGGAGAAATCAAGGAAGGCTTCCAACATGTTGGGTAGAGTTTTTGTGCTGAAATTATAGAAGACATAAACAGAAGTCACACAGGCCTATGGGCATGGTTGCAGTTTTCATTGTGAGAAGAAACTTCCAGATCAGTGAGATAACAGATTTGAGGATTTGAGAATATTCTTAGTATAGTGCCTTGCCCATAGTAGATACTCCGTATTTTTTAAAATTGAGTTGAAATTAAAAACCTTCACTAGGTCCCTATTATTACCCTCTAAGGTAATATGCAAACTCCTTCCTTACCTGTCATTTAAAACCCTCCATAATCTTACTTTTCTTAACTTCACACAATATGTTCCAGCCAAACTTAGACTACTTAGATGGTCCCTGAATTGTACATGCCATTTACTGCCTCCCTGCATTTCCATAGGACATCTCTCAAATCCATATGCATATCTATCTCATGTCCATATTTTAGTATCCATCCTTCTCTTTCTTCCAGACTTAGCTCAAGTGCTATGTCTTCTGTGAAGCCTTCCCCGCTGGTTGTTAATGATTCCTCTTCAAATTTTTCTTGAGCACTTTAATTTCTACCTTGTAGAAGATAGAATACAGGGGAAAGAGCTGGATATGCAATCACAAGACCTAGGTTTTGTTCCAAGCTCTGCCATCTAATAATAACTGTCACCCTAAATCATTCAGCCTATCTGGTACTGTTTCCTCAGCTATAAAATGGAAGGATTGGATTAGATGGCCTTTGAAGTGCTAGCTCTGTCCTGTGATCTATGTCAAAAATGGAAAACATCTCCAAAAATCCTACTCTTCTAACTTCCCTATCCCTGCTGATAATCACTGACTGTATGTCTGTAGCCATCCTTGACTCTACTCTCTCCCTCATTTTCCACATCTCTTTTGTCAAGTCTTTGCAACTCAGCTATACCTAAGTAATATCACTTTTCCATCCTCTCTTCTCTGTTTGCTCTGCAATCCTTTTTGGCTCTTGTTGCCTCCCATTTCTCCATAAAGGCCTACTTTGATACCTCATACTGACATGGAAATGACCTCAACTTTCTAAGAAGCTTTGGAAACAGAGCACAAGCTCTGTCAGATTATACCTTGCTAGGAAGTAAAACTCCAGCAGTAGGCTGTATCTGTTTTCTAAGGGCTAGCTTAGGTTTATCACCAGTAGCTTGGTCACTTGGTCCTTTATCTGTGCCCATTCAAGAAACAAAAATAAAAACACTCAGTCTTGAGCCACTTCATTTCTAGGAGGAGGCAAAGCAAGAGGGAGGCAGCAAAAATAAATTTCTAGACTGTCTATAAACATTAACTTAGTTATTGGTATGCTAAGTGTTAAAAGTTTGTACAGGAACCAACATATATATACTATTGCAGGAACTTAATTATTTCAATCTCGACATTGTCACTAGAAATGAAACCAGAACACAAATAGAAAGCAAAGCTGAATGGAAGGATGGCTCACAAGTTCTCCTTGAAGAGACAAATTAAGGAGCACAGCACTCCTTATATAACACATTGCATGTAAAGTCTAAGTACAATTCAGTATTCACCATTGTCATGGAGAAACTCCAGCACAGTATCCAAATTGAAGAGGGATTCCCTTTAGATGGTAAGATCCTGCAGATATTCCCAGTGCAGAGAAGGTAAGAATGTACTAATTGCATCAAACCCTGAAGCATTGCAGAGGCTCCTGGATGGGATTCATAATCACTTACAAGAATTTGGCTTAACCGTATATCCAGGAAAGACTGAGTAAATGAAAAATGATTGTGGTCCAAAGTATGATTGAAGGAGCAATCTATAGTGCCAATCTGTTGGTATATAGATGTATGTGCATATATACATATGCATATATATAATATGTAAATATATAATGTATGTATGTGATATACTTGCACATAAATTGTTTCATAGATTGACTTACACACATATGAATAAGAGAATAGGCCAAGTTAACCATTGAGAAATTTCAGAATTAGTTTAATGACTCCCCCCCAAAGCCTTTCCCTGGAGAAAATAAATTCCAATTTTAAAATATTGATAGGTAAAATTTTATGTATAATTAAGTCATAAATACTAATCTTGCTAATGGTTGAAGTTTAGCTGAGACTTTAAGGAAGCCAGGAAATGCAGAGGGCAGAGGTGAGGAGAGAGACCATTTCAGGTATGGGAAAATAGACAGAGTCAGGAGATAATGTCATGTGTAAGAAAAAAATAAGTTAACTCAAATTATTTGAGTTCACAAAGCACATTTCTGTGCATTTTTTATTGATTCTTACAACAATCTTATGAGATTGGGAGAGTTTATTATCTTCACTTTATAGTTGGAATTCCAAAGTGACTTGTCTAAGGTCACACAGTTAGGAAGTAATAATTCTGTGACAGACAAGTAGGTTTTCTTAATACTAGTTCTTTCCAGTATCCTGTACCACTTTTCTCTTCAATTCCAATATTTTTTAAAGCAAAAGTATCCAAATGACTACTTTATTTACTTTTCCCCAATTTACTCGAGTGTAGATTTCACTGTTTTTCTTTACATATTAGAGACTGATTTTAACTCTCAATTTGTCTAAACCAGGAAGTATCTAACTTAGAATCCTTAAAGACTGATAATTATCATAATTTTCTTATCATACTTTTTAAAATAAGGTCAAGATATATATGTGTATAGATATTTTTTGAATTGTTTACTTCTTCATTTGGAATTCTACCAATATTTTAATTTTTAGAAAGGCCTTGGCAGATCACCTTCCTTTACTGACTTCCCAGCCTATGGGGTAATCCTTAATTCAACAGTAAAAATAAACACTATTCCATGTGCTCAAGGTCTAAAGGAAATTGGACAAGTTTAATGAAAATCAGGCTGTGGACCTAAGAGAAATGTAATAGCTTGATTTCCTTGTCTAGTTAGTTACTATTTGTTTCTGTGTTGTAAACTCCAAGGATGTGTTTTCAGAGGCACACTAATATTTCATAAATAGGTAAAATTGACAAATGAGAACAGGAATCAAAAAACATACTGAATAATATAAGTTTGATGGATCTAACCTTTTTTTAAAACTTTTTTCTAGGCTATTAAGATTTATTATACCTTTACTTGTAATGTTCATGTTCTATGAATCTAGAGCTCAATCTAGAACAGGAACCAGAGGAACTTAGATTATGTTTGTTTTATCCCAGTACCTTAGTTCATTAAATTTTCTGGTGAACTAAAAGTTGTCTTACATTCTCTCATTTTAGGGGTGGCTAGGTGACGCAGTGAATAGACCACCAGCCCGGTCAGGACGACCTGAGTTCAAATCCAGACTCAGACACTTAACACTTACTAGCCGGGTGACCTTGAGCAAGTCACTTAACCCCAATTACCCTGCCTTCCCCATCCAAAAAGAAAAAAGAAAAAAAATTCTCTCATTTTTCAACCGTTATTATTGAAAACATTTCTAATAAATAAATATAAATGTGTTTACATATATAGGTATGTGTGGTGCATACATACATATATTGGGGAAGAATGACTGCTTCTCTTACAGTGATTTCTGTAATTCTTGTCATTGCTTTGCTGCTTGCTATCCACATAAGCACTTCTCTTCTCTGCCCTAGACATCATTCTTTTCTTGACACCTTTGTCATTTGCTTTCATCTAATAGTTTTGGATTTGCAAAGAAATCCCTATAGTTTATTTTCACTTTTGTGCTATGCCTGCAAATCTAGTTACTATCTCCATGTGAGTTATAGTCATTTCCATTTAGTTAGGTAAACTCCATGTTTATCTTTTTTTTTTCCAGACATAGATTGGAAATCCAAAACACTGTTTTTTTCCTTTAAAAATGCTGGTCTTAATTAAATTAAATGTAATTATTTAATTTAATTAAATACCGGTTTTAATTAAATAACTTCTGTTCTTAATATTTACTTTTTAAAATTTAAGGTAACCTATAGTAACAGTACAAGATTTAGGGAAATACAAATAGCTTCATTACTAAGTTAAGAAACAATAGCCATTACTTAACTAATCTCATTTTGCTCTCCCAAGAAAACCTATATTTTGTCTCATCCGTAAAGGTTCCAAAAATTTGAAAATCTTTAGATGCGCAACCTTAGCTTCCTGGCAATTTACTAATAGCTTAAATATTTAAAAGCCCTTTCTCTTTCTCCTATTGCATGAATTAATTGAAAGTCATTGATGGCTTGATTTCCTCCTGCTCATGCTCAGCTCTCAGTAATTAGCAGTGGCTTTCTTGAAAGAATCACAATGCTAATCTCAGTGCAGGCCCCAAACATTTCCATACATCCTCTATCCTTTTGATCATTTGTGTTTGTGATTAGAAACAGAAAAGATGGAGGAAAAAAACAGTACATCTCTTCTGTCTTATCTGTGTGAAATCCAACTTTGTGATTTCCTTCTGGTATAAAAGCAGTCACATTCCCAACTCCCCTACTCCATCAGGACTCACTTAGCATTAATTATTCTTTGGCTCTGCAGTTTCTGTGGTTTTTAGTAACTGGATTTCTGCCATCTTTTAAAATTATTCTTTTCTTAAATGGGCTAGGTCTTTTTTTTTCTGTTGGAACTTTTAAAAGCACAATTCTCATAAAAGTTTTTTAAATGTTATATAAGGGTTGCCTCTCATCACCTCTGCCACTTCTTATTTTCTACTTCTGTTCACCCCGGTTTAGCCAGTCTTATAAGACCAAAATTTTAGAGCTAGAAGAGACCTTAGTGAGTCCAACCCCCTCATTTTGCAAATATGGAAACTGAATCACAAGTTAAGTAAATTATCCAGAGTTTCACAGCTAATGAGTGACTGAAGTGGGATTTGAACTCAGGTCTTCCTGACTCCCATGTCCAGTGCTGTTATCTACTATACCACATTCATACTTAATACTGCTTCACTTCTGAGCTCCAGCACCTATAGGTCTTGGCTCTTGTAACCCTATGGTTAGATCACAGACCAATCAGATCAGATCTTCAACTCTCTACAGAGGTTCCTAGTTGGGAAACTGGCCAATATAGTGTGTTTGTTTTTTAATTTTTTTTTGAAATTTACATTTTTATATCTTGGTAGCACAAGTATCCCTCAATCTCTTCCTTCAATTTTTAGTTCCCCTGTTGTGCCCGTCTCTTTACGATGTTGGTTACCTGGCTACTAGATTACTGAAGTTTTTACATTTATATTTTGAGAGATAATATTTCTATTTTCTTTCTAAAAGTGATGGCTCTACTTAAGCCTTTATACATAAGATTGGAAAGAAAGTGAAATAAAGAGAAAACTATAGGCATACTCTGTACTTTCCTTTCTCAAACTATGTTTACTTGAGCTAATGAATTATTACAGGTTATTTTGAGATAGTATATTTTATTAAGTATTTTCTTAGATTAAGAGTAATATATGTGGAAAATAATGGCACAAAATGATGCCCCTTTTTTGTACACTTAGCTAAAGGTTTGCGTATTTATACAAAGCAGTCAGAGTAATATATAGAGGTTGTTTGTGTGATGTTAAGGCTGCAGTCAGTGTATTACAGATCAGTGATGTCAGGCTCAGATAGAAATGGATCTGTGCAGACTTCATCTTGACTTGGAAAACTACAGATTAGCATTATCTGTGGTGCATTGTATTTTTACATATTTCGTTAAGCATGTTTCAGTTCCTTTTTAATCTGACTCCGGCTATACTTAGGGGTTTTGTAGGCTGTGATTTTGGCACTTCTGGTACAGAAGAGGCACGGGTTGTAGGTTCAGTTCCCAAAAAAACCAGTAAGCTTTGTGTACATCAACACACAGAAATTTACTTTAGCATAACTTTGCAGTTTCATAGATAACTGCCATTTACCAAAAAAGAGCTAGGTGATCATGTGTGGATAGTGTAGCGCCGTCCATCAGTTACTAAAAAGATAATTACTAGTACACACAAGTTGTGTTCTCTTTTTTATGTGTCCATGGACAGAAACGTGCTCATTTTCATGTTGAGGTATCTTTTTCTAAATACCTTAGTAAGCTCCTTCCAAGTCTGGAAAATTGTTTAACATATTAGTAGTTCTGAACATAGCTAAGCAGAACAAATAGTTATAAGCCTTTTTCTGCTTAGTTAGAGTTCTCTAAGCCTGAATGGCTCATAATTACTTAACTTAAATTTATTCCTTTTTAAATTTCTGCTTAACTATGTTAAGATACTTGACATGTGCATTCCTATAAACCACTTGAAAGTATATTGACTTTGAATTTTATTAAATGATTCTTATTGCATAATCAGACTCCATCAATATATTTGTTCAGATCAACAAATGGGCTTATTTTTGTATATGAGCCAAAAAAAAAAAAAATACCATATTGAGAGGGAGGCCGTACAGTATGTTCCATATTTTGTTGAAAAGTAGCTAAATCTTACTTTGCCATGACTGCTTTGTTTGATTATAGAAGCAGAGCTCTTAAATACCCTATTCTCCTTGGCAGGATGTAAAATTGCTAAGCAGTATGTTTTATTGCAAGGTAGTTTAAAACTGAGAAAATCCTCAGGAATGAGTAAATAGGTATGGAGAAAGGGCAGTGTACATTTATGGATATAAAATGATGTGTCTGTTTAAAACTGCTTTAATTTTAAAATATCCTAGAAACTTTTCTATGTCATATTCTTGCTCTGCCGGGTATGTTTCACCACTACCCATACAGTTTTCTGCCAAAAAGGATTTTTTTCCCCATAAAGTGGTCTCTCTTTACATTAAATACCACACTGCATTTTAACATTGTGATACTCTTTAATTAGACCCAGTAAAAGATGGGGTAGGGAGGGGGGAGATTTCTATCTGTCTAAAAAATAACACCACTGAATCCCCTTCAGAAGTTAAATAGGATACTAAATTAAAATATATATATACATATGTATTATGAAACAAAGAAATAATAGTATCCTATAATTGGAACTTGTAACAGTTATTTCAACAGTAGTAAAAAGAATGCTTTTTATTAAAAGATATGCTTGAGGACAATGTCAAAGCGGTAAGAAGCAGCACAGTGAATTCTGCTTCACAAATGTCTCCAAGCAGATTGAGAAAATGCACCAAACTATCCTTATAGAGCAATCTAGAAACAATCATGAGTCTCTTTGACCAATTGAGCTCAGCATAGGGAGACAAATATCTGCATACAGTGGGAACTGAGTCTGCCAGAAGCACATTACAAGCAGAGCACCCCAGCACCCAGAAAGAGGCTGTGCACCAGGACAAAAAGAGGTCCCAGGCTCATGCCAGGGCCCCATCAGACCCATCCTGTGATGAAGACAGGTGACAACTGGAAGCTTTGTTTCCCACTATCCAGTTCTGGGTCACAGATGCAGGGAGGACTGGGAAAGGTGGTGATGGTGGTGGTGTTCATCCTTTGTTTTCACTCCATCATAACTCTATGATGTCATATCTTAACTTGCACATGAATTGGATTTAAGTGAGACAGATTTGCACAAAATTGTCAGCCTCTCTCTTCCTGGATCATCAAAGACAGTGGCAAGACAAAAGTCAAGACAACTGGTGATGGCCCTGGATGCAGTGGATGACCTTGGCATCTTCGATGCCTGACCAAGCTCTAAGCACTCTACAATGCGTGCTTTAGCTGCCTTCTTTCTGCCCATTCCATTAGGGGAAAATCCTCACATTCTTAAGGTAAACGTCCCCTAACTCACCAACAGGTTTAAGGTCTGTTGGTTACCCTCAGCCTGTTTTAGCCTGTCTGTCAAGATGGTTTACTGGGGTGTGGTCACTGAACATGCTACAGCTTCTTGGAGCCACAGGTTTGAGTTGGATGAATCAGGTGTATACCAAAAGTAGATGAGTAGCCCTGAAAAGAGGTTGGCATGCCCTCACACTAGAGGCACTAGAACTCCTGAACATACCTGTGCATGGAAGTGGCATCCTAGGTAAGAAGGCCCTGGCAATGCACTGAGCAAGGAAAAAGCCTAGAACCCAGAGGAAGCAGTATTGCTTAGATTCCAGGCATGGAGAAAAGTCTTAATTGAAGCAGCTAGCCCAGTTTGCAAAAGAATAACCAAAACAGGATTCCCAGACCAAAGGGAAACCCCACTCTGAACCAAGAGAGCTTTTAAGCTGGCTGACAGGAGCTGAATCCAACAGCAGTCTACTTTTGTTCAACTGCAGTCTCAGCTCAGGAACTTGTGGAGCTCTGACTAGGAGGCCAGCAACCAGACTTTTCCCTGGACCAGACCACTTTGGGAATACTAGAAGCTTGCCTGTCCTTAAAATCCTGTAAAAATACAACACTTGGTACCCTAAGAAAGCAGCAAAAGGATCAACCCAAAATTCCCACCCTAATGAACCATTATAGTGACAGAGACATTCAAGACACAGACATTGAATAAGAAAATGATTCCAAAACATCTACAAGCAAAGCCTCAGAGAAAAAACACACTTTGGTCACACACTCAACTAGAATTCTTAGGAGAGATGAAGGAAGAGTTTTAAAAAAAGAATTAAAAATATTTTTTTTAATTAATGGAATGAGGGTTCTTGAAGAAAAAACTGAAAAAAAATGAAAGCTATGGAAGAAATAACTAGAAAAGGAATTAATAGCTTGGCACAAGAGATGCAAAATCTTATCTGAGCAATAAACTTCCCTGAAAATTGAAATGGACCAAATAGAAGTCAAGGACTCTATTAGGCAACCAGAAATGTTAAAACAGAATCCACAAGTTGAAAAAAAAAATGAAGAAAATGTAAGGTATCTCATAGCAAAAACATCTGATCTAGACAACAGATTAAGAAGAAAAAAATTAATCATTAGACTACCTAAATACAAAAATTAATCATTAGACTATCTGTATACAAAAAGAGCCTTGACATCATACTTTAAGAAAACTGAAGAGAAAACTGCCCACATCTCTTAGAAGCAGAAGGAAAAGTTGAAAGAGAAAGAATATACCAGTTACCTCCTAATAAAAACCCCAAAATAAAAACTCCTAGGAATATCATAGCCAAAATCCAGAGTTTCTAGCTTAAAAAAAAAAAATACTAAAACCAAGCAGAAAGAATTCAAGAACCAGTGAGCCATAGTCAGGATCACACAGAATTTAATAGCTACCACTTTGAAGGAACAGAGAGCTTGGAATATAATATTCTAGAAAACAAAAGATATGGGCTTATCACTAAGAACAACTTAGCCAGCAAAACTGAGTATGATGCCATGGCCTGGGGTGGAGGGGGAGAGGAAGGGATGAATTTTTAATGAAATAGAGGACTTCCAAGCATTTCTGGTAGAAATACCAGAGCTGCTTAGTAACTTTGAAGTTATTCATTTTTTGCTGCTCAGAAGTAGGAAGAAGGCACACACGCACACACACACATACACAGAGTTGGAGGCTAAAATATATTTCCCACAACAGGGAAATTGGAAGGAAAAGACAGAAGGAGTGAGGCAGAAATAGAAGGAAGATAGATTAAGAAAGGATTCATCCTAAGCAGAACAAACTCTAAGGATGTACATACATATTTATAACTCATTTTTGAGTTTCAAAGGATGGGAATATGAGGGTGTGCCCATAAATTGGGGAATGGATGAACAAGTTATGGTATATAACTGTGGTGGTACTATTGTGCTAAGCTCTTGCCAGCAAAATGACTGATCACTGTGCCAGAGGACTAATGATGAAACATACTACCCACTTCATGATAGAAGGTTGGAAGGCTGAATGCAGAATGAGACAAATATTTTTTTGATAGGGCCAATGTGGATGGGTTTTTTTTTTACTTTTTTTTTTTTAAACTAACTATACATGTTTGTAATAGATTTTGTTTTTCTTGTGTTCTCAGTTGGGGTTGAGGGAAGTACAGTGAGATGGGAGATGAAAAAGTAGATCTTAGATGATGAATACAAAATATTAAAAGATAAAAGATATGTGTAATACTAAATGTTTCCATATAATTTTAAATTTAAATGACAGTTTAAACTATGCCATTTTAAAAACCATTTATAGAAAAGGCTTCTAAGGAAGATCATTTCATTTTAGAGTTTCATGATAAGAGTTCCAAAACTGAAATTATTAAACTTGTTTGTTTGTAATGTTAATCATTAGCCATGAAAAGCCCAAGGTAAGAGAAATAGAAGTCCAAATGAGAGTAAGTCAAGGAACCTAAAATAAATTTAATGTGTTTCACTTTATTGTCCCCTCTCATTTGCTTTTTTTGAGAATTTATGTGACAGCGATGATTTTTGAAAACTACATTTACAAAGGTGATATTGACACTTTCTGCAATGATTTCTAATTTTCTGTTATTTTTGCAGATAATGGATTTATACCCGATACACTTCTAGAAGATGTGATGAAAGCTTTGGACCTTGTATCAGATCCTGAATAGTAAGATAATAGAAAACTAAAATTTTTATTTGACCACAAATAAAGTTTCCATTAAAATCAAAATTTACCTTACCATCATTATTTTATTGATATATGTGTTTATATACCTATACACATGTCATAGTGAACGGTATTATAATTAAAAGAATGATCAGTTTACATGAATGAATAGATGAAAAAGGAAGAAATATTTTGAGACTACACCTAACCAAAAATTAACTTTCCTGTCTATACTCTGTCTCTGTTATTAGGCAAGAGTGGTGTTAAAAAGTTGGGTTATGGGGTTTGGGGTATTTTTTTTTTATTTCAAAGTATTTTTCTGTTAGCTACCAAAACTTAATTTTTGAATCTCCTGTTATTTTTCTATTTTGTCATTTTGAACCTGGTTTGTGCAGATTTGAAGAAAATTATAACAGTTTTCTATATTAATAGATACTGATAATAGTGTTTTCTGTCAATAACCAACAGTCCTTTGACTTTCAGCCTTACATGTTTAAAGACAGTCAGAGATACTGAATACTTCCAGATGACTTAAAATAATCTGGACTAAATTCTTTGAGTGTTAGCACATGAAGAATCCAGTCTTTCTGTTCATTCAGGTTTTACTTTTTTCTTGTCTTTATAACATTGGTGCTATGCAGAGGAGTTTTTCACATATATAATAGCCTTCTCTTAAAAATATATATATTTGCATTTTGTTTCTCCTGGGAGATAATTTGCATTTTACTTTACTAACAGGAATATTAGTTGATATATGAAACTAAATCTGGAAATTTGACGAGTTTCTTCTGAACAATAACATGAATGTCAAGTTCTAATGCTTTTAGGTTCTGTACATTTTTCATCTGACAATAAAAAGCAAACTTTAACATGTAAAGTAATGTAACAAGGGATTTCAGCATACAGTTGTGTTCGCAGTTTTTAGATGAATTTCATATGTGGTTTCTTTGAAAGTAGGCAGCTACATATAAACACTTAGAAACTAATCAAGTCTAAATTAATATCTCATAATCTTATCACCTTGAACTGTGATTTATACATATTCAATAGTTAAGCATAGCTGGACAGGTTTATAACATAAAGGAGATGTCTGAAGCAATCTCAGCTATTGTAGCAAGTGGTAATGATGGTGATTTACCAGGCTTCCTTTCAATAAAGACTGAACTAGTTTCCAAGAATAAGGCTGCCTTATTGAAGCCTAACAATTTGAAGGACAAAATTGGATCTCTTGTCCTTTTGCAATTTTTGTTTTTTTTTCTTTGCCTTGTCCATTCACCCCCACTCCCATGTATAAGTTAATTTTAAAATTAACTCCTATTGCCTATGTCTTACTATAGTATTTGGTCATATGCCTTGTTGTATGAAGACAATAGTGACCTATTTAAATTGTTTTCTAGTTATAATTAGTGGGTAAATTAAAAGGTCCTCATACCCACTCTTGTGACTAGTGGTACATATTTGTAAAATGATAGAGGTCCATTCTGTGGTAGTAGAATGATTTGTTCCCCTCTGTAGTGTTATCATTTTTATATAAAGTCTGACCTCATAAGGCTCCTGTTCAAACCTACTGACCTAATCAGATTCATTAGATAGAATATGATACTCAAATCCTTTACTTCTGGCTAGATAGTAGGTAGAATACTACATGTAAGAGTGTGTGTGTGTGTTGTGTGAAAACAGAGGTTTAAAAACCAAATTAGAATAACTTTTTTACATTTTGATATTTCAGAGCCTAAATTACTGGCTTCAAAACAGAAACTTCAAGTTTGAAAAACCTCATCTTCTACCTCTCACCCTAGTTTCCTTCTATCTTCACTCCTTAGCAATGATGTACAGTGTTCTCCCTCCACAGTAGATAAGACTTACAATAAAATTATAGTGATAGGGAAAAGCACAATGTGGTTTGTCTTTGAGGTCTTCAGCTACTCTCCTAATATATTTCCACCTTTAATCATATCACAATTCTGTTTCTGAACTGAGTAATTCCATTTGTCCACAACAAAATGTTATTGGTTAAGATTTTCTACTACACTGGCTTATTTTTTTGTTCTTGAAAATGACCTTTTTCATAGGTATTATATTTTCTGTAATATGTGGTAAAGTTCACTTCTTTTTATGAAGACCTCACTTTCATATACCACACTAAGGTTATGTTTCTTCTCAACAGCCTTGTGAGGTAGTTAGTATAAATACCATGTCCCCATTTTTATAGATGAACAATAGTCTCAGAAAAGCCTGTCGTCACACAGCTAGTGAGTGTTGGATCTCAGCTGTGTCTGATTCTTAGCCCAACATTTTTTCTACTATACAACAATGTCATTTTTATCCCTAAATAGTATAGCATGATCAAGCCTGAAGGAACTTTATTGATCCGAGTCTAAGCCTCTGTTTCACAGATAAAGAATTAAGGCTAGAGAAAATAACTTGCTCAAGATTACGCAGTTAAATCCCAGCAGAGCCAAGAACAAGATCTCGCACATTCAGTCCAATACACTTTCTACTCTGCCAGGAAAAATGGGGGGAAAAGGAGGTGAATGATTTGTACTCTTACAGGGAAATACAACTCATAAAAATTTTTTCTTTAAAACAGACAAAAGAAAGCAATTCCTCCTGGCAGGGAGCAGTGCTGTGGGTCTAGGCTTATAAACCCTCAATTTTAAAATGACTTTACCTAATAAGGAATGAACCTTCAAAATTATCTTCACAATTTAAATTGTAAATAGTAACAGAGTACTCTGATTTAAAAATAACCACATTTTGGCAAATCAAGTGCCATTCCTATGTATTTGTCATTAAGGTTCTAAAAAGAACAGCTCTTAGAATTTTTGGCAGTGAGATGTGTTGTAATGCCACATATTTTAATCATGTAAGAATAAAAATGTACCAGTGCACTTATTGTTTTTGTATTTTCTGTTATTATTATAGTGTCAACCTCATGAAGAACAAATTAGACCCAGAAGGACTAGGAATTATCTTACTGGGTCCCTTTCTCCAGGAGTTCTTTCCTGATCAGGTAACATAAGGAATTGTGTTAATTAAGTCCTAATATGGTCGAGATCCTCAGAGATCATGCTGGTAATTTTCCTACACATTTAAAATTATCCTACTACTTATAGCTTTAGTTTAGGTCAAGAAAGCTCTGTTCTGTTAAAGCTTCGCATAATAAGAATATATGTGTTTGGTATGTACATACTTAAATTACATTATATTTAATGGGAAGATTGTCTTGAGTTCTGAATATCTGTGTATGTTCACTTAAATTTTTTTTTCTTTTTTTTGGGGGGGGGGAGAAGGCAGGGCAATTGGGAGTTAAGTGACTTGCCCAAGGTCACATGGCTAGTAAGTGTTAAGTGTGAGGCTACATTTGAACTCAGGTCCTCCTGATTTTAGGACCAGTGCTCTATTCACTGTGCCACCTAGCTGCCCCATGTTCTCTTATTTTTAAGAAAGAAATTGCTATTTTATGCTGATTCTATTCATTTTGTGATAAAAATAACATAGTTCATAATTATACACTAAAAGTACATTGTAGCAAGTTAAATCACTGCATAAAGTCAGATACAAGTGAGTTCTACTCAATCTGAGGCTTGGTATCATCGGCCAAGTTTATCACCAGGGTTGTATGGCAGCAAGGTGCCAGTTCCTGTAATCTGGAATCTTTAAAAACTAGACCACCTTTTTGCCAGAAAGCCAAGAGAGGAGGTGATAGGAATTCCTTCCAAGGACCCTCAATCTTAAGGATAACTTCTTTCTTCTTGGAGGAGGAAAGAAAAACACATAGGGAAAGATCGTCAGCTTGAGGATGCATTGGCTGTCATCGGTCTGCTACATACCAGTTTCTGCCCTCCCCTCTCAGTCTCCTATGAGGCACTGAATTCTGGGATTGAGTATTAGGCAGATTAACTCTACTGTTTTATAGATTGTTCCTTTTCTATTCTATAATGTAAGATTTTGTCACTTAACTGAGTTACTCAGTTACCTGAATGAAGTTAAGTATTTTTACAACATTACCCATATCATTTTCACCCGTTTCAAAAAAGAGATAGCTGGCAAGTAGAAAATAACTCAGTAAATAGAAGGGAAAAAATGTTAAAGACTTAATTGCAATTTAGAAGAGTTTAAAAGAATTTAAATTGTTAATCCTATGTGTCAGATTTGAACAGTTACTCTGAATCATCATACTTATATTCCTAAAATGGTAAACAGGACTATGAACATAAAATTTTGATCATTTTTTTAAATGACTAGACCACACATTTTCTAAACCTGCAACTGCCATAGAAATTTGGGGAAGTAAAAGAATGAAAGTTTTTTTTTAATAGGTTTTCAAATCCTAACCTATTGATTGAAAAGATCTTTTGCAGTTACTTAATGAAGGGAATATTGGAAAAGTATTTTCCAATGAATTCTGATGTCTTAAAATATAAATACGTAAAGTGTTAGGTTTCTTAATAAGTATTTAACATTATAGACTTCATCCTCTTTGTTTTCTGTAGTTGAAATAATAATCTGATTTTTAATTAGTGCATTTTGAACATGCTTTTAATAAATGTTACAAGTATGTTTCTCAATGATATAACATCTCAGACTTCCAGTCCAATGAATTTCCCACTCTGCCAGGAAAATGGGGGTAAAACAAAAAATAAACAAAAAAATATATTCCCATCCATGTAATATTACATCTTTTGTGTTAGACTAATAGAAAGATCCATAAAAGAATTTTTTTTTAAGAAGTAGGAGATCCTCCTGTTTAATATCATTAAACTGTACCCTGCTCCCAAAACAGTGCTAGGGGTGTGTGTGTGTGTGTGTGTGTGTGTGTGTGTAAGGAGGGGTGAGTATTTAGGTGTGTTTTTTAAATTAAAGTTTATTAAGAGTGTCAAATAATATAAATTAGATGATTTCATTTATGTAGCATAGTCCCTATAAATTCTCCTATTAAAATGTTAACACACAAGCTACATATAAAAACAATTTTTTAAACCTGTTTGAGCACCAACTGTGCAAGGCACCACACAGAATACAAAGCAGTTAGGAGAGTGCTTGCCCCCAGCAGGAGCTCATAATTTCTCTTTCAGGCAGACATATAACAAGGCAAGAGCTGAATAATTGCCCAGTTAATGCGGCAGACAGTTGCCATGTAGTTGAAAGGAGGAAGAAATCACTTCTAGTGGTCAGTGGACATTTCCTTGAGGACATGGGATGTGACCAGGGACTCTGAAGAAAGTGTTTGTAACCCTAAGGGGAAAGGGATGAACATTCCATTTGTTAGTCTGGTTTTAGCAATTATGTAAATTATACCTCAAGGGGAAAGCATTTTTGAGGGTGAGTAAATAAACTGGGCTGGAGCAGAGTATTCCTGAAAATTAGTCATTGAAATAAAAGCTAGAGAGGTAGGTGGGGACCAGGGTGCAGAAAGCCTCAAATGCAAGGTAAAGGGTTTTGGTCTTTGCCCTTGAGACAGCAGGGATTAATCACAGGTTTTTGCAGGGAAATTAAGGTTAGCTTGGAAGTCAGTTTCCAGATGGCCATTTTTCATATAGAGTAACACTTGAAGTAAATTTTCTTAAAGCTCTAAAATTCTGGTATTCTCTATGCCACTGTTTCTTTTTCGTTATAACTGCTACTCAAGAGCTGATGGCCTTCAAGGGACATTCTGAGAACAAGTTATTTAGAAGTGAATAAAATGTTTGGGTACATTTTTCTAGATACATCTCTTTTAAGTCTTTTCAAGGCTTGACATTTAAAGCTTCAGTTACTAATTAGAAACAATTTGACTTGTGATTTAAATATGTAATGATACTTTACTTGTAGGATTCCAGTGTGCCAGAGTCATTTACTGTATACCACTACAATGGATTAAAGCAGTCTAATTATAATGAAAAGGTATGATTATTTAAATAAATTATCTATTTTTAATTGGATCAATGATAGAGGACATAAGTATTATAAGAGTTCTACATTAGGACATAATCTCAAAATTCTCCTTATTTTCCCTTTATTGCTATCTTCATGATCCTTTGCAGATGCCATGTTCTACTATGAACAGTGCATATAAATTGGTATCACATTTTGGAGTATTATGTTTCATTGTCACAAAATAAGCTATATTTAGGTGTGTGTTAATATCTTGGATGTACATATGCTATTGAGTCAGCATTGAGTTAGTCACATGAAATGAGTTCTGATTAATATAGATGAAAAAATGGCTTGAAAGGAGAAATCAGATGGAATTTAAAGATTACAAGTAGAACATTATTGCCAAGGGTATTTTTTTTTTAATTCAGGAAAGGGAACTTGTATCACACAAAACTGACCTGATTGCATTGAATTGGAAAGTTGTTTTGATTGACTCTTTTTCATGAAATGGAAAAAAAAACAACTATACTTAAAAACTAAAAACAAATTATACTTTAGTTTTATAATGAATCTGTGATCCTGTATCATCCACATGAGCTCTCCGTCCTCCAGGACAAATCATAAGCCCTCTATGCCCTCTATGCCCTCTCATCTGATGAAACTCTTGTCCATGTCTTTCTGTAAATCCTCCAGAAAAGATCTATTCAGTGACGTCCTTTGGTTCTTTTAATATTTCTTGGGTATCATTAAAGCCTTCAGGCTGTATACCTTTATCCCCCTTACTACATGGCCAGCTCACCTCTTTATCCACTCACAGATCAGAGCTTCCTTTATTGAGTCTTTTTATCACCCTTTATAAACAGATGAAGGGAATATATTCACTTATATCCAGAGATTTAGGTGACTTAAACTTCTTCCATTTTGTGAAAATATATTTTACTTCTGTGTCTTAATTCATATAGACATACAATGGAAAAGCCCAGATACTATTTCATATTCTGTTCATAAGTGCTTCATTCAGAGTTTTAAGGTTTGCCTAGTCCTTTGTCACATAAAGTGCTATATAGTCACTAATTAGTCATCCCTGCAAGGAAGATCAGTCATAGTGTCCATATATTCTAGATGAGGCGACTGATAGACAGGGACATTAAGTGACTTCCCAGCCCCTGGGTTCATACAGCAAGTCTGGCAGAGCAAGTACGAAAACTGAGTCCTGGACCCCCAGGCCTGTTCTTGGTCTGCTCACCAACATAGCCTTTCTCCAATAAGTCACACCAGCTCTGCCTATGACAAATGTCTCACTCCCTAACAAAAAAGAGGAGAAATCACAACAGGCAACAAGGAATGACTTGACATATTTTAGAATGGAAAACTCATAGAAATTGCTTTCAAAACACCTATGTTATAAAATCATGGAGGTAAAGCTGTGAACAGGTTAAAGGAGAGAACTAATAAAATCAGAGGGAAAGTGAATGGTTTTAGGGCAGGGGCTTATGGTAGATATTAGTAAGTGAACAAAGGAGTTTTGAACCAAATGGATAGTCAGTGAGGTTTTAAAAAGTTCTTTATGAAAAAGTTCTATGGGATTATTTCTTAAATATAAAAAACTTAGACAACATTCTTTGTGTATAGCTCTTCATGAGAATGTTTAATTTGGGAACTTAAAAGCAAAAGGCCTAAAATTTTTAAGAAAAACAAACAGAAGAAAACAAGTGCTTTAACTAAAGCAAAAATTCATATATATGTCACCTTAGAGCAGACCTGCACAACTTGGCAGTAGGTAAGGGCCAAAATTAAAATGTGTTAAACTTCTTCAAGCCACAGATAGGTTGTTAGTGGCTCACTTTCCAAGAAAAAGTACAAATAATGATTAAATTATTTTGCAAATAAGCCATGTTTTTAAAGGGGAAATTTCAGTTAACATCAATTAATTATACTTATTATCTAAGATTTTTATTTATCATGAGATCACATTAATATTTTTTAAAAATTACTTTGCTGAGCAGTACAGGTTTTAATACATTGAAAACACAGCAAAAAAGATCCAACTCTCGTTCCTTTTAGACTAGAGACAGACTGGCGATGGTTGGCTGCTATGAGTCATGTGACAAACAGGAAAGAGTGCGTAATGGCAACCCACCCGCCAAGTTGCATAACAGGCACAGTGGTGACCGGTGGAAGGTGGTTAAGTGGGGCAGAGAAAAAGCATTTATTCCATCTTTATTTTCTTTTACATCCTCTACATTTTTTGCAGGCTTCTCAGAATCCTTTCGCAGGCCACAAGCAGCCCTAGGGCTATATGTTTGCAGGCCTTAGAGATGTTTCTCAAGCTCTCTACAATAGAATAAACTTGTGCCTCATTCCCTAACCAAGTGATACAGAACAATGCTCTAGTTTATTTAAAGTAGTTCTACTGGAAAGACCCTTTTGAGCTAACAGTTTGCTTCTACAAGCTTTTATACTTATATACAATGATAAATATTTTATGGCTTTTGTATTGCAATAAAATGGCTTTATCATACAGAGGGTCCTAAAAGTAAGACTTCAAGTGTACCTTATATTAGCCATTTTTTCACTTGATAGTATACTTTTAGAAGAACTTCATTATTGTATTATTGTATCTTACTCATTAATGTTAATCATCATGTTATACCTGCACAGAAAGAGGTATAAATTAAAGATATTACATTCTTGATATTGTTTAGAAATGTATACTTAATTTAATAATCCTTAGTGATTAGTACATATTTCTTAGTAGAGAATATAGAGCATTATAAGAACCTGTTTAATAAAGAAATGAAATAATTGGGTTAAAATATTTTCCTTCAATTTTCATTTAGTCTTTTACGCATTAAGAGGTTCAAGCAACTTACCAATCTATCTAGCTGTCTTTCTCTCTGATACACATACATGTGTATACATATTATATAACTATATGTGTATATACATATATATGCATATATAGAATTGTTTCCCCATGTAAATATTTTCTGACTGCCATTTCCTTCCATACAGTTCTGTCTATTGTTATGTATCTTTCTCCATGATACCGTTTTTTTAGTTGCTTCCAGTTTCTTTTTCTTTTTTAACATATTCACCTAATTACTCTTTCTTCTTTTCATATAGTGTTCAAACAAGATATATTTTTGGCTAAAATTTGTAGAAGCATGGCCTAGTAGAGAGCCTTCTATGTCCTTCATATCTTCCCACTCACACATACTAGCCCAGGGGTGGGGAACCTGCAACCTTGGGGTCATGTTGCCGTGTTCCCACCCCTGTACTAGCCTGTGACTTAATTCCTTAGTGTCACAGGCAGTTTTCTAAAACAAGTTAAATATGGTTACTGATCAGTGTCAGTAGATGTGTGTACACCTACTCTCCACGTTTATGAAGTCATAGGTCTATACTCAAAGCAAAACAAAATTACAATTATGAAGGCATTTACTGAAGCAACAGATGATTTCTGTGCCAAAAAGATCCAAGAGCTCCCAAACTTTACATTGAACCTTATGATGTTGAAGGTTGGGGGAGGAAATGTTGCAAAAAAGCCTTTTCAGAATCTGTCAATTGTTACTGCGTGAACATCTAGGGTTTGGAGCTATAGGTTCCATATACATGCAGCATATAGACAGAATGTAAATAAAGTTTTAACAAATGGAAAAAATCTTCATTTGAGGTATTCTTGTTGTGTTTCGCATGTTTTCTATGAGGTCATGTATATTTTTAACTATTAAACTGGAACAAACCCAGAATAGTCAGCCAGCCATACAATTTCTACTAAGACAAAATGAGATGAAAGGTTTTATACCTAAGTGGAAGAGTTTACTTGCTACTCCTAAATCCCTCATGGAGTTATTCTGAACATGTAGGCTAAACTTGTAGGTATCATCTTTGTTTGACAGGTCATGTATGTTGAAGGCACAGCAGTTGTTATGGGCTTTGAAGATCCTATGCTTCAGACCGATGACACTCCCGTGAAACGCTGTCTACAGACCAAATGGCCGTATATAGAACTGCTCTGGACCACAGACCGTTCTCCCTCGCTAAACTGATCTGCCCAAGTGTTTAAAAGGAAGATGGTACATGCAAATACTTATAGAAGGGTTGAAAATAGCAGTTAGATGTAAAATATTATACTTTGGCTAAATGAAGAAATACACTGGTATCACTGATAAATTGTAAATAATTTTAAAACACTTTTTCAGTGTTTGGGATATATTTAATTTATATTTCTTTTTAAATGTCTTCTGTTAAAGTTTATCATTTGGGGCCATTGTGACATTGACAATAAAAATTAATTATAAGCTTTAAATATGTTTACTTGCAGGCTAGGATAATTTGCCATCCCTTACAGGCAGATTATAAATGTCCAGTACTGTAGCATCTGCATACTGGATGTCAGAATTGAAAACTATATTATTACATTACAGTGCATAAAAAAATTGAAAACTTCACTTCTGCTTGTATTTTTAATTCATCCAAGCATGTTTTATTACTTAAATAATACTGGCTTACATCATATCATAGCTCAGCCTAAGCACTAAAATGCATAAAAGTTTGGGTTTTTGTTGGTTTTTTTTTTTTTTTCTAAAATCCCTTTTCAACTAAGTAGCTTGTACAAATGTTGGTCAGATGGTACACAAAGAAATATTCCTATGTAACATAAATCATCAGCTCTGTCTTTTGACAATTGTCTGTTGCTCTGGCTTAATTATCTGGCATGCTGAAAGGCAGAAACTAAGGGGATGATGTATTTATTCAAAGATATATGAGAAGAATATAAAAATAAGTTCAACAGAAAGATTCTGTTCTATAATTGTAACTGTTCACTTTTATTGTATTGCCAAATACTCTTCTGAATTTGTCCCAACAACAATGTAAGCCAGCTTTCTTGTATATTTGTAACTGTGTTAACTGCATGAGAACATCTGTTATTATATTAGTATATTACATTATTTATTATGATCCTAGTTGATGGCTCTAAATAAACAAACTTTTTTCCTGAACTATAACCTAGAATTTCTTTTACATTAGTTATCCAAAATGAATATCTCTTCTTACATTCAGATATGTTGATAATATTTGTCCAACCCAGTGGTAGATCTCATAACCCAGCAAAATGAACCCATTTAGGAGTTTCTAGACTATGGCAGTTCTGATCCGCCTCTAAGAAAATGCCCCTACTGTGCATAAAATCAACATTTTATTTCAACGCTGAGTGGTACTGACATGGGCTTATTCCTTTGGCCTCCCTGATCCACAACGCACTTGATATTCTACAAGGGCCTAGCAACAACAATAATAGTAACAATGGCTAACATTTATATACTGCTTTAAGGTTTGGCAAATCACTTTATGAAAGTTTCATTTGATCTTCCCAACAGCCTGGGAGGTAGGTGCTATTAATAATCTCCATTTAACAGACAAGGAAACTGAGCCAGACAAAAACTTGCTTGATGACATGACTGCTAAGTATATAAGGCCAAATTTAAACTCATCTTCTGACTCCAGGCTCAGCCTGCCACCTACTCCTGGGTTCATGCATTTAAATAGCCTCATTCAAATTATCTTAATTTGCATATACACCCCAATGACAAAACTTTTAGTATGAATTGCTCAGGGCTTTGAAATATTGTCAACCTGTAAGCAATACCTTTTTTTTTATACTTGTTCAGTTAGGAATTATTAACATCTACTATTACCATTCCCTCTTATCATTTTATGCCAGGTCCTAATTACTTCTCACCTATATTGCCTCTAAACCAATCCATTTTATATATACAATTTACCCCTCTTTATATATAGGTCTGATCACTACACAGCTTGAAAGCCTTTAGAATAAAGTCCAAACACCTTAGCCTAGTGATCAAGGCTCTTCACTGTACAATTTCAAGCCTCTACTACCACATCTTCACAAAAAAAAAAATCCTAATCCAATTGAAATAATGGTTTTCTAAAAACACCCCACACTTTCCCTTCTCTAAGACTTAAGTTCACACCATTCCCTATACCTAGAATGTTCACTCTCCTTTCCTCTCTTTGCCACCTCTACCTCTTGAAATTCTTTCCATCTTTGGAGGCACATCTCAAAATCTACTTCCTTCATTAACCTATCTCTGAGCTGCCCTAACAGAAATGACCTCCCTGCTCCATCTGAACACTTGTAGCGTTTTATTCATACCTGTAAAGCCAAGCATGAGCAGCAATCCAGAGGACTCCTGCTGTGAACAACTTTAAGGTTCTGATCACATAGTATAGTGAACTCTATTTATTCAGCAGTAAACTAAAGCAAAACAGTCACAGGAACCAAAGTACAGCATTCACAATATTATAATAACAGATCAACACAGACAGAACAGACAAACAGAGTGCCAGGACAGCACAAGTTTTCTCCTCGGCTCTCCTACCACAAGTTCTGTTCTCAGTTCTGCTCTCTCCCAGCTTGGGCTTCTCCTTATATACAGTCATTAGCTTCTCCCTGTTCCGCTCCTTCCTGTTGCATCAGCAAGTTCCTCCCTGTGGGTTTCACAAGTTCTGTTTCTTAACAAAGACTTGATATAATCAAGGGCAAGGCTCATTGAAACAAGGTGCCAAACAATTAAATAGCTGAAACAAGGTGCTAAGTACTTCTTTGCTTGCCATTACAATACCTTTTTTTTTTCTTGGTATTCTAGATTCCAAAGGTAATGATATGGTATTTGTGTTTACTATCTGATTTCTTCTGCCAAGTCAAAAGTATCTTGAGGGCAAAGACATACCATCTTTAACATTGCATTTCCCTCACTACTTAAAAAAACTTAATTTTAGATGGATAAATGAATGAAACTTAAGCATCCAAAGTTTCTGTCCAGAGAACCCTAAAAGTTCACCTTCAAAGCTACAAATAAATCTGCAATCCGTCTAGCAGATGCCTTGCCTGAGACATTACTTGTTTGTTTTTAGGGCACATTTTCATTGCAATGGTTAAATAGCTGTTAACACAGAAAGAAGTAATGCAAGTCTGTATAAACTTGGAAACATCTCCTATGCCCGAGTTTAGAGCTAGCTCCTAAAATTACATCTGGAAAATGTCAAGAGTTCTAGTTTTGACTATGTTCAACCAAAAATAATGGCAATATTTTGCTCTTAGAATAATTCTCTCAAGTAACACAGTTCCAACTTGAACTTCAGTACCTGCCTACATGAACACAGGGACTAAGAAAGTAATAATTGTGAAACTTTCAAGTATACCTATGGCAGATATACATATTAAATGTATGTAGAAAGCAAAAAAGGAAAAATTTAGCCTAGCTGAGTCACCTTACTCCCAATGGGATACCTCCTTCACTCTATCGTCTGGTATATATTCTCATATGTATATCTTCTCTGATTTCTGTTTTGCTACCAAATTAGACAGAGATTTCTTTGCTACTTCCTTTTTTCAATATGGAACTGGTATTTGGTGGGAAAGGAGTCATGCCTTGGATGTAAAGCTTGGGAAATAATCATACAGTGGTCAGAAGTTAGCTTGAATCTGAAAACTCCTAGACTAACAATATTTAATGGAGAAGATATAATTCTAGCCTGGTACCCCTGCTCTCTGAGCAGGGTGAAGTGGTCAATTTTCTATTGAACCTAACCTGCTTCCCCTCCTGGCAGGAATTATACATCTCCCTTGGAGGAGGGAGTGGGGCGAAAGGAGCTAGAGATATCTATTATGATTCCCTCAAGCCATACAACTACACTCCCATATTACATGGAGGGAATAGCCCCAAGCAATATCTGGGCTCCAGCTACATGAGTATGGTATTAGTGAGAGCTGTCCCACTTAATGTGTAACTGGCAAAATGAAAAGAAGGAATTTATTGGCTGCACAGAATTACAGTCTCATGAAATAAAAAGAGATCTTTGAGGCTGTCAAATCTGACCCACACCTTAACAACAATCCTCTCTATAACACATCCAATGAATGGTCATGCACCCTTTGCCTGAAGACTTCTACTGACAGAAAATCCACTACTTCCCCAAGAAGCTTCTTCTACATTTGGATAGTTTTAATTGTTAGAAAAATTTTCCTTATAATGAACCTAAATCTGCTGCCCTGCAACTTCTACCCATTTCTTCTACTTCTGCCCTGGGGACCAAGCAAAATGTTTTTCCTTGTCTTTGTGACATTTCTTTAAATACGTATAGACAGCTATCATGGCCTGTATCATGGTTCAAAGTCCTCCTCTGAAATACTAGTCTAAGTGTTCTTCATGGGTAAAGAATTTTGTAACTCCTATAGCAGTTTGGATATGATAGATGCTGAATAATGTGCATTGAATTTGCAAAAAAGAAATGGGGTACTGATGGCTATTTTGTCCTCTGTCCTGATCAGACATCTGGAGTACTGTATTCTGTTCAGGGTGCCAAATTTTAGAAAGGACATGTTGGAAGACATCCAGATAAAAGGAGTGAGGACATTGAGGAAACTCAAGAATATGCCATACAAAGATCAGTGAAAGGAACTGGAAATAGATAGCTTGAAGAAGATTCTGGTAGGCCATGGGATTTCAGAGGAGGAAATGAGCTGAAGAAGAAAGAAGGAATTCTGAAGGTACTTTGGAAGACTTTAGAATTGTACATGAAGAAAGGCAGAAATTGATTTTTGAGAATGGGAAGAAAAAATTGAGAGGATTTCAACTGAAGGAAGATGGATAAGGTTAGGTTAGAGAGGAAGGGGGGCTCAAGCAACAACGAAAGGGGAAGGGGAAAGGGAAAGTTGCTAAGATAAAATAAAATGCCCAAAGAGGTAAAGGAAAGAGGAGAGCATGAAGAAAACAGTTTATAAGGACCTACTAAGTGCCATGTTGTATGTTAAGCATTTTAAAATTTTTATTTGATCCTCACACCAACCCTATGAAATAGGTGCTATCATTATTCCTGCTTTACATTCAAGGAAACAGGTGCAGTAACTTGCCCTGGGTGAAACATAGGAGGTTGGATTGGAACACAAGTCTTCCTAATATCACACTCAGTGCTCTATCCATTACACCACCTAGCTGCCTTGTACAGTCAGTAAACATTTGTTAAGCACACACTTCCATTCCAAGCACCATGCTAAGCATTGTAGGTACAAATAAAAACAAAGATAGTCCCTGCCCTCAAGGAGTTTACAGTCTAACTTTTAAAAGGAAGTTAAAAGGTGGAGGAGGGAAAGAAAGAGAAGAGAAGGTACCAATGCTGGGGTATGAGGGAGAGTTCCAAAAAGTGTAGCTGGTGAAAAAAGTAGAGAAAAACTGTGCTGAACTCCCCCCTAAATAGAAACCCTAGAGCCTATGGCCCCACCCTCCTCTGGCCAGAAGTTTTAGTGTTGCTGATGAGAAGTAAGAACCAGGCAGATTCAGTATCTTATGGGATAATGAGATTTTCCAGGAATGAGTTTTCTGAGGAAGCAAGGCATGATGAAAAGTTCCAAAGTTCAAAAGCACTACAGCTGGTGGGGAAAGTGAAGAAAAACTGGGGGGAACCCTCTCCTTAAATGGAGGCTATCATGGGGCCAGGGATGCCCAAGATACAGACCAAGAAGAAGAAAACAATTAACCAACATCTATACAGAGCTTGAAGTCAGGGTAAAAGAAAATTATTGAAACAAGATTAATTTTTTAATGATTTTAAAAGTATAAATGAAATGAGAGCTCTATAGGAAGGAACTGTAAAAGAAATCAATGTTTGGTAGGACTTAGAAGAATCCACAGCTTAGTACAAAGAGGTTGCAAAACCTTACTCAAGTAACAGAATCTCTGAAAATTAGAATAATTAAAGCATAAGCTAATAACTATTAGACAAGTGAATATTAAAATAAAGACTAAAGGCAGAGTCAGGATGGCAGATTAGAGACAGTAACCCAACAGAACTCTTGCAACATTCCCCTCCAAAAAACTTTAACACAACTTCTCAAATCAAATTTTAGAGTGGCAGAGCCAACAAAAAGTCAGAGTGAGACAAACATCAAAAAGAGATTACAAGAGATCCTTTGCTGGCACTGGGTGCAGATGGTACTGATTATCAACTCTGTTGTCCATATACAATTTTGGGCTACAATTCCAGGTTGGAGAGGAGTGCTTCTGCTTGGTCACAAGGGAGCAGGGGACATGGTCACAGTTCCAGGACCAAGAGGAGTCTTAGTGTTTGAGTTTGCAGAGGAGCAGGAGCCCTTCCTGTGTAAAAACCAGACCTCTGACAAGGAGAACAGTGTCCACACCTCTCCTCAGATCACACCAGCTTAGAAGCACTGAGAACTTGCAGTCTCAGAACAGCAGCACTAAACACCCTGAAGCATGGGACTTTGCCTTCCCATTCATAGGTAAGCAGAGCCCAACTTTAACAAAAATTTCAAAGTCAAGAAATAGACTAGGAAAATGAGTAAACAACAACAAAAAAAAAAACTTGAAAACTACTACAATGTTGTGGAAGACCAAGACATAAATTCAGAAGAAGACAATAATAAGAAAACAGTTACAAACATAGTCTCAAAGAAAAAATGCTAAATGAACCCAAGCCTAATAAGAATTCTGGAAAAGTTAGGAAGAGAAGAGTGGTAGGGGAAAAACTGGGAAAAGAAATGAGATTGATGCAAGAAAATTATGAAAAGATTAGACAGAATTAGCCATTTAAATCCAGGTCCTCCTTGTCCCAGTTCCTTATAAAATTACTGGGAATAATATATCAGTGAGCACTTTAGATCTCCCCAAAAAATGCTACTGTTGAGATTTTTATATCCAAATATCCACTTCTAAGTGTGGATATTTTTGCCAAATAGCTATCCCTGTTAAAAACCATAGCTCCAGAAGCTATGTGGGTAAAAACTTTCCCTCCCTTATTGTGACCCTCCGTTCTTGCTGAAGTTTGTTTAAGCTGCCTTCTTTATTCTCTTTATTGCAGTATGACTGATTGAAGATTGTTAGTTTTTAAGAGAATGTTTTGAATTATGTATTATTTGTTATCCATATATTTTTGTTTCATCAATGCCATAAGTTGCAAGATAATTTATTTTCCTGAACCATCAACTGCCTTAACGTCATATGAAAAGGGGTAAATAAAAAAAAAAAATTATCATTGTCTCTCAAGTAAAAATACTGATCAGAATCAGAAGACAAGAGGAAGCAAAGGAATTTTTTTTTTTAAACTTAATGAACATAGCTACGGAGTAGTATAGATTTCATTGTATTCCACAAGAAGTATTAAAAGGGAGAATTGAAAGAGAAATAGAATATTGTATAACAAAGTAGGTAAGGACACAAACTGTATGGTCCCATACACTGCCATAAAGACACAACAACTATTTGTTGTATTTGGATAAGAGACACCTGAAGTTTTGCCTAAATTACTACCTCGACACTCTGGCTTAGATCAAGTAGACTTCTTTGACAAATGTAAAAGTGATTGGTCACTTCCTCTTCTTTCCTGCACTTGAATAGGGTATGTTTTCTCATTCTAATGACAAACTATGCAAGCTGCAAGGCCATCTCCAGTGACCCTGATGTGTAGCCACTGGACCCAGATGGCTCTGGAGGAGAAAGTGAGGCTGGTGAGTTTGCACAGTCCTCTGTTATATTAAATCCAATTCACTTGCACGTCATGGCATCACCTCCATGATGTCATTCATGGTCCTCTTTGAGAATGAAGGACAAACAACATGCCAAATGCATGACAAATATTCCCCTAGAAATCTTCTTTTTCTCCCTTGCTGATTCCCCCTTTCTCCTTCTCTGAAATGCTTTGCTTATCTCTTCTAAGTTGCAGCAGAATGCTGATAAATGGCTGTTTATCCTAACCCTAAATGAGCCTGGAAAGTTATGAAAACTAAACCTGTGCCCTGCATGGCTGAAGTTGCTATTAGCAAGCAGACTTCCTTAGCATACAAATAAATCTTTTCATTTTCAGCTTGGTTGCTTAAGTTTTTTACCATCAGCTCTAGCTCATGGGCAAGATATTCCTGGGCTTTTCAAGGACCTGCACAGAATTACTCCCAACAGCTACTAATGTGATTTTTCAAAATCACAAATCTGATCAAGAAACAACCCCTTCCCCAACATACACCCAATAAACTCCCTAGGCTCCCTATTACCTCCAGGATCAAATGTAAAGTCCACTTTTTGGTATTTAAATCATCACCTGACCCCTTCCTACCTTTCCAATCTTCTTATACTTTACTCCTTTTGACCTACTCTACAATCTAATTACACTTGCTTATTTGATGTTCCTCAAAGCACGACACTGTATGTCTTGTGTTCATGCTTTTGCACTGGCCCCCTTACCTCCCATCTTTCATTTCCTTAGCTTCTTTCAAGATTCAGCTCAAGATTCTGCAGGGGGCCTTTCCCACTTCCTTCCCCAGCTACTAGTGCCTTCCCATCTCAAATTACCTTCTAGCTGCTCTGTGTGTGTGTATGTGTGTATTGTTATTTACATGTGTGTTTTCCCATTAGATTATAAGCTCCTTGAGGACAGGAACCATGTTTTTGCCTTCCTTTGTATATTCAGCACTTAACACCAAAGCTAACATATAGCAAGCAATTAATAAACATTTCTTGACTAACCGAGTGGTACAGCCATGGAGGAAGTATCAAGATGATGAGCACACCATGCCTCAAACTTGGGAGGTGCACCAGAGCACTTGAAGGACACTTGGTACACCTGCCCAAATTTGCAAAGGGCCAAAATCCACAAGAATGAAAGAAAGTAGATATTGAAATGGGGATTGTAAACCTTATCACCTTTATGCTGTTTCTTTAAGTTCACGACTTTGTAGCATTTACAAGATTAGGTCTTCTAACATGATCACAGAACCACAAAAGCTCCTAGTTGGAAGGGATTTCTAGAGTCACCTGTACCTGAAAAGGAATCCCTTATGCAATTTTTGAAGATGGCTTAAATTCACAGGACTGGAGGACTTTCCAGAAGGAGATGAAAGGGTACTATATCCAGAGAAGACTCTAAGTGCCACTGTGTCCTCGCTACATGTTTTTGCTAAGTTAAGATAAACAAACTTCCTTTGTTAAATGTTCAGGGACTTAAGCCATGCCTCATTTTGCCCCAACATCAAACCTGAACTAAGAGGGTGCTTACTTTAGAGTCATGGCTATGACATGTACCTAATCTGTTCCACCAGTTGACCCTTTTATTTTTAAAATCATTGAAATTATTTTACTAAATCATTTCTACAATTAATGCTCTGAAGTATTGTATGAAATCTTGTACTTCTAGGCCCCTTTCTTCTCCACTATTGCTCGCTATTTTCCTTGAGATCATCGATCTTTCATGTTATAGTTTTCAAAGCTATCAAAGATGAAAAAAATCATCTACACAATTCATGAGATCTGGAGAAGAATGAGTGAAAAACATTTTTAATTGCTTGCTATTTGTTGAGCACTATGCTAAGAATTGGGGATATAAATACAAAATCATGGGTTCTTGCCTTCAAAAAGCTTATATTCTTTTTTAAAATTCAATTTTATTGTATTTTCAGTTCTGAATTCCTCTCTCACATCTATCTCCTCATTAAGAAAGCAAAAAAAAAAAATATTTAAAGCATGTATAGGCAAGCAAAACAAATGCTCATTTTTGCCATGCCTAAAAAATATATTTTTAGAGTCTTATTTATATAATGATATCTATCTATCCATCTAGAGTATATCTATATAGAGTATACCTATATCCATCCATCTATCATCTATCTATCTATGTATCTATGTATCTATTTATCTATCTATATGTGTCTGCATGTATATATTTCTAGGTTTCTATGCCTCAATCTGCACTGAGTCCCTTTCTTCTTCATCCGAAGATGGGTAGCATGCTTTGTCATGAGTCCTCTAGAATTGTGGTTGGCCAATGTGTTGATCAGAGTAAGCAGCTTACGTTTTAATGGTAGCAACAACATGTATAGAGAATAGTGGCCAGAAAAAAAGAGCTATCGTCCTTGGCAGTCATAAAAATGGTGAGTGGCAAAGAAAATATTACATCAACAAGCACTTTCCAAAGGCAATGTGGTGCTGATTTGAACGCAGTTCTCAGAGGTAGAAAGTAGAGGGAGCTTGTAAAGGAGAGGTGATGGCAGACCAGAAAATGTCTAGGGTAAAGATGAAGACACAAGGCCTCAGGGGGTGCAATGAGTGCCTTATTTTCTCCCAGACATGGTATAGTTTGGAGGATCGTCGGGGGAAAGGAGGACCATAGTGCAGAGAGTGCCAGACCTGAAGTCAGGAAGACTTATCATCCTGAATTCAAATCCAGCCTGAGACACTTAGTAGCTTTGTGACCCTGAGCAAGTCACCTAACCTATTTCCCTCATTTTCCCCAACTGTAAAATGAAATAATATAGCACCTACCTCACAGGGTTGTTGTGAGGATCAAATGAAATAATATTTGTATAGCACCAGGTATCAAAGGTACTTAATAAATGCTTGTTCTCTCTCTCCTTGTAAGAAATAAATATTATTGACTATTCTTGTAAGTTTTAGCAGAGGCATCCATTTCTGCTAGTAATCACAGGCATAGAAAGCACTTGAAAAAGCCTACCCTGTCGAGTAGAGAAGGTGATATGTCTAAGTCCTAAAAATACTTGTTCCTTCCCTCCTCCCTTTTGCATTTGAGTAACTGGGAAAAATTGTATCTACCCCCCAAAAATATATACATGGTGATGGGTGGATCTGGTAACCGAGGAAGGGAAAAATCAGAGGAGAAACAAGCAGTGGCAACCAGAGCACAATGGGACTATGGAAAGGTGTTTCCCTATCTTCTGGCACTATAGAAATGGCTTTCAAAGACTGGAGGGCTCTAGAGATTCCATTGCCT
Source organism: Pseudochirops corinnae (assembly GCA_028646515.1). NCBI lineage: Eukaryota > Metazoa > Chordata > Mammalia > Diprotodontia > Pseudocheiridae > Pseudochirops > Pseudochirops corinnae. Next base: position 510,336,434 of record CM053585.1, on the reverse strand, counting down.
TACCTGAGAAAGGGAAGTGATTCCATTCCATTCCATTAGGGAAATTCTTATATTTGGGACTATGAGTGACTGGTAATTTACATAAGTGTTTGAGAGTAATGGCTGTTCATTTTGATACTTCTATTTTGTATGCCTCCTTTATCTCTGTACTATTTATGAATCCTTGCAAGTGGGGACTTAGTGTTGTTACACCATGACATACTTGATAGAAGATTTCTCAGGGTTTGCAGGTGGGATTTAAGAAACAAGAGAGGATGGAAAACCTCTTAACCCTTATCCATAGGAAAGGTCTATGGATAAATTTCAGGGAGTCTGTGAATTTGGATGGGGAAACATGTTACATCTTTATTTCCACTAACTGCTAACTAAAATTTAATATTTCCTTCAATTATAAATGTAAGCAACAAAACTTTTTTTTTTTCTGAGAAGGGGTCCATAGACTTCACTAGATTGCTAAAGGGTCTGATACAGAAAAGGTTTAGAACCCTTTGCTTACATTGTATCTGTTCCTTTTAAGTCAGCAGAGAGTTTCATGACTAGAGTTACGGGTTCTTGAAATATCTTAATATACGTACCCAAAAGAAGAGCACATGCTGTGTGTCATATTCCTATGGTCCTAAGCAGGGTTGCTAAACTGAGGGTGGAGGGAAGGGACAGGAGGAGACACACAGCTACAATCTTAGACATGCAACCTGGTCAAATATTTGCTTTGATAACCATGCTTTGAAATGCTTTGAAAACTGAACTCCAGGGTTAGTCACTTGTTTTTCCAGTGACTAAATTAAAATATCTCTGGAAAAGGACATGTTTGTTCCAATTAAGTATTATTCACCTATGAGTGAAGTCCATACTTCTGAGTAGTTTCACAGCAGTAAATAGAAATCAGACATAGCCTGCCTTGTAGATGAATTTGGCAACACAATATTATTCCCATTCCATTCACAGCAGTTCGGTTCATCTCTGCTTCACTACTGAGACGTTTTCCCCATGTAGCCAGGAAAGGGAGAGGGGCAAGAGATGGGCAAATTTGATTTCAACAGTCACAGACTGTGTGGGACTCAGACCCCAGATGTAGCCTGGAGACTCGGTGATAGAGAAATCCTCATTCTAGTTTCAGCCAGGACATCAAAGAAATTCGAATGATCTGCAAAGAAATGAGTTCTGTAGAAATGCTAAGAGAGAATGAAATCCACCACTTCAGTGCCATCAGTTCCATTGATATGATCCTGGAAAAAGCCAGGAAAATTTTTATAGAAAATTGGGAATGTTTTCAGGTTCCTTCCTTTTATTTACATATAGAAAATCTGTCTATTCCTCTAACTTCTTTTCTATAAAATGATGCTATAAGAATGACATTCATGTCTGTCAGGTCAACAAGCATTTTTGTAATCTGCCTACTATGTGACAGAAACTGTGCTAAATTCTGTAGATTAAAAAAAGGGAAAAGATAGTTCTTGAAACTGCTTACAGGCTGACCTTGAGAAGTTTACAATCTAACTGGGGGAGACAACATACAAGCACCCAAATGTGGCCTGGAATGAGAGCAGATACTACCTTCTTGACCTTGTTCTTTGAAGCCAATGATCTTACTTCTAACCTGAGGTTCAGTGTTAAGATTCTAGAATAACTGTCTACAATTATCTAGGGCTTGATACAACCATCAGTGTCATCTACAAACAAGAACATCTGGAGATCCTTATTATCTATAGGGAATTCATTCCTCTTCCACTTGGAATCTGTATTGGAGATTCTCCATGACAAGCTTTGGCAAGCATATCTCTCTGCTTTATGCCTTGCTTGATATTACTACCAGAAGATCATGGAACAAAGTTACTTTTAGTGTTGCATCGTTCAAGAAATCTTATACAGTTCTTATATGCGTAGGAGACACCATGTTGTATGAGAGAGATTAAAATAGCATTTTGTTCTGCTAAATCACCTCATTTTTTTAGCAGTCAACCAAAAATAAGCATGGTGGAATTTTGTATTCTCTTCACCTTTCAGAGAATTACAGTTGTAATTATAAAGATATGGTCTGTTGTAGAATATTATTTGCAAAAGCCTCTCTGTTCCTTTCATATTTTCATTGAGAGCACTCTTGTTAAATGTGTAGCTTGTTCACATATAGTTTTCGTAGACATGATCTTTGACATCTCTTGACCACTGGGTTTCATGAATAATGCTCTCTGTGACTAAATTTTCTATCACTTTGTATCCTCTCTTCTTTCAAATATCTTGAGAAATAAACCCTCAGTGGTCTCAAAATTAGATCCCCTCTGACATAGCCTTTTTCTGTATATATACTTAGACTAGTGAAGCTGCTTTTAACATCATTGTTTTCCTTAGTGAAATTCCACACTGAGGACAGTAGTCTTTCATGTAGAAAAACACCCTTTTTGTAGACATTTTGACAGTTATTTTCCATTTTTCCTCTGTTGTTCCCCTTCCAGATTCATTCTTAAATGCTCTCAGGACAATCTGGTTTAGTTGAGTCTTATGCCAAGCTTTCTGCAAACTCACTTTCTTCCCCGCTGCTTTATTGATGTCCTGTGACACTGCATTGATTATTCATAATCATACACCATCCTCTTCAGGAAAAATTTTGTAACAGGTTTCATCTAGCACTGCCCTTAGATGCCATAGTTTCCCCCCCAGCAAAGAGATCAGATGCTTGCTGCCTGCAGTGGTTTCGAGGCTCTTTTGACTTCTTCACAGTGATTATTGCTTTATATAATTGGGAAATGGGAGTAATGTGTGTCAATATCTCTTCCTTTATACATTTCCCATTGATAAGCATCAATGCTCCATTTAAATAGATCAGGTTGGAGCTATTTTAACTGACCTCTATATCTTGTCTTTATCCTTTCTTTTAATTTATATTTATTATATTAGATAGATTAGTATACTTTCTTAATATACTTTAATTAATATATTAATATAATAAATTGGTATACTTGATTAATAGGTATTGATTTACTGCATTTCACTTTAGATTAACAATATATAAGCATGATAAGAATGATGAGAGACAGAGTGGTATAATAGAGAAAATACCTTGAAACTAGAGAACTCTGAATTCAAATCCCACCTCTGCAGACTGGTTGTGTGGCTCCGAGCAAGTTGCTTGACCCCTCAGCACTCTAGATAATACTCTAAGACTCTAAGTTGAAGAGGAGGTGGTGCCTAGTTTTAGCAGAAGGCTTTTCCTCACCTAGGAGTAGCTAATGCCAATGAAATCACAGGTCTCATCCTTAGCCCTATAAGCATGATAAAAAAAAGTCACAAATATTTACTGAATAATGATTTTTAAGATCTTCTGGTAATGTGGGAGAAACAGGAATAGATAGCTTATCCCACTCCCTGGCATATAGTAAATGATATAAAAACAATAGTAATAATAACAACATAAATGCTTTTTTATTCGTTCATTTTTGTCCGAAAAAAATCTAGCAGTTTCAGTTGACTCAACTCAACGGTGTAAAGTAACAGCCAATGAAGCTCAGGCAATCTCGGGCTGCATCGAGAGGCATGTGTTCAGGATTAGGCAAGTGGCCTCAGACAGAACATCTGGAATATTGGATTCAATTCTGGGCACTGTCTTTTTCAAAGGTCACTGATAAACTGGAGAGTATTGAGAGGAGAAGAACTAAGGTAGGGCAAAGCATGGGGTTTACACCGCAAGAAGAATAGGGATCAGTTGAAGGAACTGTCCAGCCACCATTTTCTTCTATAAAGCAGATTTTTTGCTTTATGAAATTGACAGAAAACAAAAAGGGTCTTGGGAGAGATGCAAGGATTAAGATAATCTCCCCAACCAGATTGTACTTCCCCAGTATCACAGAAGTCTTGTCTCCTCATCTTTTAATTTACTTAATTTTCTGGTTAATTACGGTCTTTCTGCAAGTCTTATGGTCCCCATAGATCACACCATCTGAATGTGACAGGCAGCATGGGCACTTGTTTTAGAGGCAGAAAGTTGTAAATTCAAGTCCTGACTCAGATTTTGACTAACTGTATGAGCCTAGAAAAGTCACTTAACCTCTGTGCATCAGTTTCCTCACTTGTAAAGTAAGGGAGATGGACCCTATGGTCTTAAGGTTCCATCCAGTTTTTAATCTCTGCTCTTATGAGAAAGTCTTTAAATGTGGATCCAAATAAAAGTAAGAATATGGAGCACAGATGCATTAAGGAAGTGTGGCATCATGGGAAAAGTGCTCAATTTGGAGTAAAAGCACCAGGGTTGAAATCCAGATCCTGCTACTTACTATCTATATAACATAAGTCATTCGCTCTCTTTGAGGCTCAATTTTCTCATTCAATCAATTAAGCACCTACTATATTCAAGGTACTATGCTAGAGATCCAAAGGGGAAAAAAAATGAAAGAGCCACTGCCCTCAAGGAATGCTATCAAGGGAAACAACACTCAAAACCAGGGAAATACATACATGTACACACAATTTATGAAAGACAATTGGATAATCCCCCTAACCAGAGGGTCTTGGTTGGGATCCCAGTTTTGCTACTACAACCTGTATGATCTTGGGACAGTTTACTTTCTCTCTCTGGGCCCCAGTTTCTTCATCTGAAAAATGAAGGTGTTAGATCAGCTGGCCCCTGAGATCCCATCCAGACCTGAATCCTAGCATCTACTTGGAAACTTCAGTCATCACCATTCTTTTCTTCAGTGTGAATATTTATAAAGGACAACATTGTGTTCTAAATTCTGTTCTGAAATGTGTGATAAGCCACATATTTGGGAACTGAGTCTTCCCTCACACCCCCAAGAGCACAAGTCCTCAGCTTGGCATGCTCTCTGTGTTTGGACTGGCCAGTTTCCAAAACAGTGCTGTTTGGGAAAAACATGAGTGTTTTTTAGCAACAGAATTCAAGTCATTTGCGTGCTATGGCCTGAAAGAGGCAGGTTGAGAGCCAATTAAGCAAGTGTATATCACAGCTGGTCTTAAATATGAACTCTGAATCTTGATCGTCTTCATATGTGAGGGCCCCAGGTTATGTGGGATACATGTGTTCTTAAAATTTCTCTCATATCCAGAGAAGAAGCTTCATCTGGGGCCACTCTCTGCATATATGAAGTTATCTGGAACACCTGGGCTTGCACATCAATTGTGAAAACGATTAAACCTGAATAAATAATCCTTTCAATGCTGAAGAGAGCTAAAACACACCACACAAAACATTTTGATTTAAAATCACTACTGTATTAAATAGTCTGAAGTTCTTTGTGTTCTTTAAATGACCATAATTTAATTCAATTTAGCAAAGCTGTACTAAGTATGTACTATGTGCAGTCCTGGGAGAGACACGTTCTAGGGAAGATACAAGAAATAAAGTTTAAATAAGTGAGTCTTTGCCCACATGGAGCTTACAGTCTAGGACAAGATATGACACATACTCTCAAAACTACAGTAGAAGTAATTCATCCTAAGTGCATGAGAGAGGTAAAAGCCAAGTAGCTTTCTACTGTATGAGAACTTAGAGGAAACATATAATTACAAACCAGAGGGATTAAGGAATACTTTCAGAGGGAGGTGGCATTTAGTTTGGGATTTAAAAGATAAGTGGGAAATTTACCAGGCATAATCAAGGGGGAAAGTTTTGGGGACAGCATTTTAAGGCTAGGGAATAGTGTGAACAAAAGCAACAAAGTTTGGACTCATTTGGTTTATAGAGTACATGGAAAGGAATAGTGTAAGATCAGACTAGAAAGGTAGACCAGCACCATATTGGATGCTTGGCTAAGGAATCTGAAATTTTCTTGGCTTCCATTAGGGAATCACCAAGGACTTTCGAGCAGAGGAGGGACATAATCAGATCTATGCGTAAGGAAGATAGGTCTGCAGTCAGTAGATAAACATTTACTAAGCACCTACCATATTCCAGGCACTGTGCAAAGCGCTGGGGATACAGAAAAAGAAGCAGAAGACAATCCCTGCCCTCAAGGAGTTTACAGTCTAATGAGAGAGGTAAAAGACAGTTCTTGTTCTCAGGGGGCTCACAGTGTAATAGTATTATGAATTGTGTGGAGGAGGAGAGCATAGGGATGGAAGGAATGGTTGAGAGGATATGGCAGTAGTGGGGGCAACAGAAAGAAGAATGAGATGATAGGAGAAATAAAGAGAAGAGGGATGCAAGAGATAGTTCAAAGGGAGAAGAGATGAAAAGTGAAGGAAATGAAAGATCCAAAGATAATGCCAAGGTTTCAAACACAGGAGATTTGGTGAATGGTAGCGGACTGATTGACAGACACAGTAAAATCAGAAGGAGCAGCAGATTTGGGGGAGATGAAAGAGCAGGACCAGATGATCACTAAGAACCCAATTGGCTCAAATAGACAGAATACCCTTGTTTGGGTCATGCTGAATTTGAGATATCTATGAGTCATTCTTCTAGCAGTCATTAAAGTAGAGACATATGAGTGGTTGGGCACAGAGCTAGATAAAGATCTATCGGTCATCCTTAAAGAGGTGATACCTGAAGCCCCAGAATAACAAGGAATGACTCGGACAAGGAAGAGGATGTAGAGGAGACTAGAAAAGGGATCAGGATCAAAATTTGGGGAGAACTCTCCCTTAAGGAGTCAGGAAGTATAATGAGAAACTAGCAAAGGGGACAGACAAGGAGCAGATAGAGAAGAAACATGACAAATGTTTGTGAACACCAAAGATATGTTATGAGCTATGCCTAAGAACCACACCACTCCCACAGTGGAGGGGAAGGAAGGCCAGATTGGGGCAGACCGAGTTCTTGTCTGCTCTACTAAAGGATACTATACTCCTTGAAAGGCAATGTGGCTTAGCACAGAGTGAGTTGGCCTCAAAATAAGGAAGAGCTGGTTTTTACCTTTGACATACACTGGCTGCATGACCCTAGGTAAATCATTTAACTTGGTGCAACTTTCTAAGATTATCAATTAGAGAGAAGGTGCTAAATTGCATTGGTGGAGGGAGGTTTCTTTTTTGGGAGGAGGGATGAAGTGGAGGAGGAAGAGTTCTCTATACTAATGAAATCACAGGTCCAAATCCCTATCCCTCTAAATCTCCTTGGTGGTCAAAACAAGACCTATTGGCCAAACAGGAAAGGGTTAAGGAAGTGAGAGGACCCAAGTAGTTGGATGGAGCTCTTGGTTCAAGGCCAGCATTTAAATCCAGGAGGAGTATGAGGGCTGTGGGCCTGCTTGAAACACTTTTGGAACTGCACAGCTGACAGGGTCTGGAGGAGAAGGTAGCTGGATCTGTCAAAATCTGCAGCCCTGCAGCGTTTTATTTTAAGCCTGAGAAGGAAAGATCAAGTTGGACCATCTGGTTTTGTAATGCAGTCTCAAAATAAGAGGAAAACCCAGCCTTTTCCATGTTAGAAAAGAGACCACGGGCAGGGGTATCAAGAAAAAGATAATAGATACCTTAATTCAAAACTTCTTTAAAGAAAAAAAAAAGATTCTCTAATTCTAAAGAAGAAGAAAGTAAAAAATGGATGAAAATAGAGAGGGGAGAAAAACTATAGCGATGCTCAAAATTTGTCACAGAGTCAATAAATATTTTAGTGCACAGCACTGTGCTAAGTGTTGGGGGTATAAGGAAAGACAAAAAAAATGATGCCTGCCCTCAGGTAATTTACATTCTAATAGAGAAGACAACCATGTAAATAACTAGGTATATTGTAAGATACATATAAAGTAGATAGAAAGTAATCTGAGAAAGGGAGACATTAGCAGCTGAAAAGACTCACGTGGTGCAGTAGACAGGGTGCCAAGCCGGGAGTTAGGAAGACATGAGTTCAAATTCAGCTTCAGACACTTATTAGCTGTATGACCCTGGGCGACTCACTTAACCTTGTTTACCTCAGTTGCCTCATCTGTAAAACGAACTGGAGAAGGAAATGGCAAACCACTCCAGTATCTCTGACAAGAAAACCTAAATAGGGTCATGAAGAGTCAGATATGACTAAGCAAAAACAAATAAAATGGGAATTTGAGTTGAGCCTTGATGGAAGCCAGGTTTTCTAAGAGGCAGAGGTAAGCAAAGGTATATAGGATCATGCACACCTTCTAAAGAGAAGAGGGAAAAAGGCCTTATTTATTCATCAAGGTGGGTGTGCTCACAGTACTGCTCTTTTCTCGCCAAACTCCTAAGGCTTCTGCCAGAATATGACAAAAAGCTGACTTATGGGGCAGACCCTGCCCAGATGTTGCTTGGCTTTTTCATTAGGCTCCTCAAAGAGTACATAGAAACAGTTATCTGGGGCATATAGCAAAGGAAACAGATCTCTTATTTTAGGGAACTTCATTACATTTAGCACAGTTTTGCATGCTCTTAAGTCCACGGCCCTTTTTGTCCTCAGTCAACTCTCAGGAAAGTATCCTTTTTTAAAAATCATTCCTAATGATTAAACTCTTAATCACACCTAATCATAAAAGTGGTGAGTCTTTCCCTCAGAATTATAGGGATCCAGGCCATTGGGAACTTTTGCTAATGATGTTCACTAGGGGAAATGCTTTGATTCACCTCTAAAGACTAACAGCAGTGTCATCTCACCTGTTTCCTGAAGCTTCATCTCCAGTGGCTTTCCTAAGCACCTCCACCTGGACTTACTGTCAGCACCTCAGACCACACTCATCCTTATCCCCAAAACCTTTCCCTCTGGATTTCCCTAGTTCTGTTCCCATCATTCTTCTGGCTTTCTGGTTGGAAATCACCTCAATTCTTTTCTTTCTTCTAACCCTATGCTCTCACATTAGTTCCCAAGTCTCCTTTGTAATGGTTCTCAGATATCTCCCTTTCTTCCCATTCCAACTTTGACCCAAACCAACAGTTTCTCTACCCTCAAGTTACAGCGGCAGAGCGGAGATTCAACTTCAGATCCACTGTTATTTAACTTTTAAAATATATCTTTGTCTATCCAGTTAGAATGTAATCTCCTAGAAGGAAATGTCTTTAGAGCCTGGTAGAAAGTTCTCTATAAATGTATATTGCAGTTGGCTGCAGCATGCAGGATCAGTTTGCTTAAAGGTGACCCTAAAATTACATTTAGTCTTCTTATCATTTAGGTGATCCCAAGGACAATTCAAAGTTTTTACTTTAATTTTGAAATCATTATATTCTTTGGCTATGGCAACTCATGAAAGGAAAATGTGACATGGCTTTCAGTCCAGAATAATGATGGTGGTAGAGTGACAGAAAAGCTTTTACTGGGGGATTTCCCTATTCAGTAAACTCCAATGGCTCCCTATTACTTCTGGGATCAAATATAAAATCCTGTTTGGTTTTAAAAACCATTTATCTCCTGGCCCCTCCTGATGTTTCCAATCTTCTTATGCCTCATTCCTCTCCATGCACTCCACAAATATGGGACAATGTCCCCTTACAATTCCTCCCACAAAACACTCCATCTTTCAATTCCATGCATTTACACGTCCTGAATTCTCTTCCTCCTCATCTTCACCTCTCCCTCCTGGTTTTCTTGCCCTCCTTCAAGTCTCAGCTAAAATGGAATACCTAAAATTTTTATTCTTACGTGGATAATTACTGAAAACTGACAATGATTTGATCCTAAGATTGAATAGGAAAAGAAGAGCAGATTAGATTTTCTTGAGAAAATGCAGTTATTTTGATGGTCCCAAGTTTCCTCTTGAAAGGCCTATCTTTTAAATACTATTTTTCCCCAGGATTATATAGCTAAGAGGCATGAAACATCACACTCTTGGGAAAGCTGAAATGGAAGACCAGATAACAAGGGAGAGACTTAAGTTGGGTATAAGCAGATTTCAATGTATTACAAAACAATGAACTATGAACAGGAAGAGGAATAAAGAATGTCATCAAAGAAGTGTATGCATGAAAAACAAAATGGCCTGGTCATGTTGGTGAACAGAAATGATAACTGATGAATAGCTCACATTCTCCACTAGCATAATTGCATCATGAAGAGAAAAAAAAAGAATGAGCCCTGCCCCTCCCCCAACAGACTGGCATACTTATTGGAGTGCATTGCTCAGAGTCCCACAGAGTGAGTTTGGAGTGTATGAGTTGTGGTTGGCATTGTTGATTGGATTCCACATGGGATCAGAGATCTTTGAAAGTATTTGATTTGATTTCTAGACGCTACCTCAAGTACGTAGTAAGTAATCTGAACAGACTGCTAAGAATTGTTGCATTCTAGATAGTATCTTTCATCATTCATTATCATGGAAATTAAGAATAAAGGTTTATAATTGCTATTAGTTTCCTAGATCATAATCTGAAGGCAGAAATATTCAGCATTTTTTTGCTTCTGTTTTCTTTTTCTATCAAGGAAAATGATACCCACACTGGGATGTACGGAACAAAAATGCTTAATAGAGAACTGGAGCCCTAGATAAGAGAATAAATGGTAAGAAAGCACTTAGCAGCTTTGAGTGAGTGCAAGCCCTGAATTAATTATATTCTAGGACACTAAAATAACCAGTAGATTGTTATTATTGAGCTGGGCCAATGGTGTTTGAAAAGTAGTCATTTCGAAGGACCAGCATGAGTCTAATAAGAACAGGTCATTTCAGACTAAACACATCACCAATTTTCTAGAGTGCTAGAGTACACTGGTGAATCATGACTCAGACATAGATAATGTCCTTAGACCAGCAAGGTATTTAACAAAGTGATTCTTGTTATTGAGAGAGACAGACAGACAGACAGACAGAGATAGAGAGACAGACAGAGAGACAGAGAGACAGAGAGAGAGAAACAGATGTGAGATGGCTTATAGTGTAGAATGGCAGATTGGCAGATGCAGACTGCTTGAACAATCAGACTCCAAAGAGAAAAAATATATAAAAGTCTCATATAAAAGATAGGGCAGCTAGGTGGCACAGTGGATAAAGTTGAGGAGACTCATCTTCATGAGTTCAATCTGGCCTCAGACACTTACTAGCTGTGTGACTCTGGTCAAGTCCCTTCATCCTATTTGCCTCAGTGTCCTCATCTGTAAAATGAGCTGGAGATGGAAATGGCAAACGACTTCATCATCTTTGCCTAGAAAATCCCAAATGGGATCACAAAGAGTCAAAAAAAAACTGAAATGACTGAACAAAAATGAAAAATTCCCTAATTATAGCTGTTCAAAAGGAAATTCACTACTTTAGAAGGCAGTGAATATCACCATGGATTTCATCTGATGGCTGGAACACTTTTTGTCAAGGATATTATAGAGGATTCCTGCTCAGATGTGGATAGATTAGGGTGATAAGGATAGAAATTCTGATTAAAATAGTCAGCAAGGGATAGGTACAACAACCCAGTCCTATACCTCCTTCTGGCAGAGTCCTTGTGATGGTAATGGGGATTTAAAGATTTTTCCATGCCCTTCATATTGGCAAGCAAACAGGTACTTAGCACCTTGTTTCAAGTTCATGATTGTATCAAGTATTAAGATCCAGAACTTGTGAATCCCACAGTGGGATGCACCTGCTGATGTAACAGGAAGGGGTGGAACGGGGAAGAGCTAATACCATATATAAGGAAAACCCCAAGCTAGAGAGCCAGAACTTCTGAGAACTGCTAAGAGCTGCTGAGAACTTCTGAGATCCAGCCAGAACTATTGGGAACAAGAACTGTTGGGAGTCAGAACTGCTGAGAGCGAGCAGTGTGGAGGCTGAACAGCTACTGTGAGTGAGGAGAGGAGGATCCTTGCTTGAGGGAGCCTGTTTTGTTTTGAAGGCTTGGGAATGTGACTATGTGTACCAACTTCATGGTTACTGTAATGACTTTGACTTTCTGGTTTGGGGATTTGGTTTTCTGGTACTTGAATAAATGCTTTGGTTCTGTCCTCCATGTGGAGAGCCCATTACATTTTGTGATTAACAACTACACCAGCATATTCATAGCTACTGTGGGCACTGTGAATATCATGTTGCTAGTATGGTCCTCACTGCTGACCATTAGAAAGCCTAATCCTTTCAATTTTCTTCTCTCCTTCTAGTAGGTTGTTTTAGCTTTTTTCCTTCTTTTTATAGGAGAATGCTAACTTTCATCTGCTGGCTGTAACTTTCTTTTCAAGAACAAAGATGATATAATGGTAATGTATCAGAAAGACATGTTACCTGAGCATCATTCCTTCTTCCCAAAGAGAGATGGAATCAGTCAAATCAATGACAAAGCCGACATAGAACTGATTATGGCTGATATCACTTGGCTATATGTTTAAGGATTGTCCATGCCAGGGCAGCTAGGTGGCATAGTGAATAGAGCATCAACCCTGAAGTCAGGAGGACCTGTGTTCAAATCTAGCTTCAGACACTTGACACTTAACTAACTGTGTGACCTTGAGCAAGTCACTTAACCCCAATTGCCTTGCCTTCACTCCACCAAAAAAAAAAAAGAATTGTCCATGTTAAAGGAAAGGGAAAGGAAGAGAGGATTTATTAGTACCTACAGGTATTGTGCTAAACAACCCTGTGAAGTACATGCTATTATCATTGTTAATAATTTAGTGCTTTTTGTGTGTCAGATATTGTGGTAAACACTTTACAATTATTATCTCATATGATCCTGACAACAATCCTGGGAGGAAGTTGCTGTTATTATGCCCATTTTTCAGATGAGGAAACTGAGAAAGATAGTAGTTAAGTGACTTGCCCAGGGTAATACAGTATATGGGGCGATTTCAACTCAGCTTTTCTTAACTCAAGGCCTGATCCCCTAACCACCCTACCACCTAACATTAATGGTATTCTGAACAAAATACTTTATTAGAGATAAGCCATAAAAAATAATGGTCTGTGTGGTCTGGTTTGATGAAAAAACGTGCAGTCAATCTAACAGAAAGGCAATAAACTCTCTTTTTAAAAACTCCAGTCATGGCTTGGCTTCCATAGGAAGCTGTTTGAAGGGCACTATACTTGTGCTATGGGCAGACACTTACATTTTCTTTACCTTGAAATAGGACAATTAACAACCAGATTACAAGCTCTTTCAGGGTAGGGGCTATGTTTTACTAATCTCATTGAACCCAGCACAGTACCTTACGCAAAGTAGATAGGTAGTGAAATGAAAGTGCCGCTAGGGGGCACCGTAGTGCATAGACTCCAGGCCTGGAGTCAGAAGACTCATCTTTGTGAGTTCAAATCCAGCCTCAGACACTTACTAGGTGTGTGACACTGGGCAAGTCACTTAACCCTGCTTCCTCATCTATGTAAAATGAACTGGAGAAGGAAATAGCAAACCACTCCAGTATCTTTGCCAAGAAAACCTCACATGGAGTCATGAAGAGTCAGACCAATGGAACAACAAAAGTGAAATGAACTTGCCTGACTTTGGAGTGAGGATATATTGAAGTTCTGAGATACACATCAGGAAAAAGTATTTATTGCTGCGAGTTTAGGAGGTCAGGAGAAGCCGTCCCAGGCCAGATGCCATGATTTGACAAGAAAGTATCCCAAGACAAATGAATGTTGCGGAGGCACGACATTCTTTTACATATTGAAGACTAGATTCCAGAGGGTTGGGACCAGGAGCTCCAGTCAGCCAAATCTTCAGCAGCTGTAGGCTGATAAATTGCTAACCTTTTGATTTGCTCCAGGAAGGGCTCCCTCCTCCACCCCTACCCCCAGGTTTACCTTTCCCTGAAATATTTCCTAATAAATTTCCTTTAAATTATACACACAAATATCAAATTGAAAGGGGAAGTAGAAAGATAGGGGAGGGCACCAGCATGTTGAGACATAGGTATGGTAGAAGGTGGAAATGGGGCTGTGCAGTATAGAAGACCTGTTGTACCTGTAGAATCAGGTTTTAAAATAAATATTATTTTTAAATAAAATATTGCTTGAATTTCCACCAATTAAGTTGAATTAAGTCAATGAAAGGTTTAGACTATTCTTTAAGAAGGGGAAGCTATTAAAAAAACAACATTGTTTTTGCAGGTCAAGTTGAATTTGCTTTTGAGGTGTCAATAATTTTCCACCTATTTTTTAAAATCTAGACTAAATCCTGGGTCATCACCTTTTAAAAAATTTCTTTTGCAGTTAAGGAATTTTTTTTTTGATGGAATATTTCACCAAAGTTGAACAGTGTTATCCAAGATTCCCACGCATCATCGTGACCACTAGAGGGCAGAGCTGGTCACCCCTGGGTCTACTGCAAGTGCCAATTTTTAATAAGCAGTATGCCCTTACTTAAAACCCACAGATTATTTAAGACCCTGAGAATGCAGATTTAACTCCCTAGAATGCTGAATTCAGAATGGTCCCTAAATGTCAGTACCTCCTTTGCCAGTAACCTTCCCCCAAAGGAATTTTTCTTTTTTAGAGGGAGGGTTGAACATAACAAGCCCTTCCTAAAAAGAGAACAGATTTGAGTCTGGTTCTGACTAATGGGAGCTTTCCTTTAGCTAAACCAACTGTTGGTAGTGCCTGAATGTCTGCCAATAAAAGGCACCACTGCTAAAGCGCTTTTAACTTAAAAGTGGCTAATAAAATCATGAAGGGAAATCATAAAAGAGAATTACAAACAAAATCATCAAAAAGAAAAAAAAATGAATTTACAATGATGAGTCCCCTCCAGGGACCAGAAGGGCAAATGCGCAGATGGGAGTCTGTCGTAACACAGGGGCCTTTGACTGATTGAAAAACTGCTCCCCTCCAGAGAAGTTGAACTCATCAGTTATTACAAGGATTGCAGGGAAGGGGAGGGGATAAAAAAAAAAGTTGTGTTTAATCTGAAAAGGCTGAAGTCATATCATATTACCTGGGGTTGGGACAAAAACAGGCTTTCAAACAGCCTTCCCTTTTGCTGTGCGGTCCTTTTTGAGGAGCTGATTAGAAATCTTCAAGAAGGGATTTTCCCCCCTTGGGGTATTTTGTAAATCATTCAAATAGCACTTTTGATATATTGTTAATGTGGCTTCCACCTTGTAATTCACAGGATCATAAATATAGAACTGGAAAGGACCTGTGAGCTTACCTAAACCCCCCCCCCCTCCATTTTATAGTTGAAGAAATCAAGGTCCCCAGAGATAAAGGGACTTACCTAAGGCCACATAGTTCGGAAAAGACAGAGCCAGAACTCAAACCTAGGTCTTCTGATTCCCAAAATCCTACTATTCTAGATTTTGAGGTCAAGTCATATTTGGTCATCTGGAGGGACAGACTGAAATATATTGTTGTTGTTCAGTCATGTTCAGCTTTTTCATGACGCTGTGAACCATGCTGTCCACTAGGTTTTCTTGGCAAAGATACTGGAGTGGTTTGTAATTTCCTTTTCCAGAGGATTAAGACAGAGTTTAAGTGAGCTCCCCAGGACCACAAAGCTAGTAAGTGTCTGAGGCTGGATTTGAATTCAGTTCTTCCTGACTCCAGGCCCAATGTTCTATCCACTGAGTTACCTAGCTTCCTCTTAATAGTCTGAATGAGCTACACATTTGGTGATAGTATCATGGATTTAGTTTGGGAAAGGACCTTAGAGATTCTCTAGTCCAGGGATTGTTAACTCTTTGCATCATGGACTCCTCTGCAGTGTCTGATGAAACCTGTAGACCTCTTCTAAGAATAATGTTTCTAAATGAACAAAATAAAATATATAGGTTTACGAAGGAAATCAATTATATTGAAATGCAATTATAAAAATATATAGAAAAGTTCACAGACCCCAGATCTAGTCTAAGCCTTGATTTTACAAAAAAAAGAAACTGAGACCCAGTGAGATGAAGTGTTCCCCCCAAGACCACATTGTAACTCTGGCATAGCTGGGCACTAAATTCAGCTTCTTTGACTCTACCTCTAGACCCCACTGCTTCTATCAGTAAAGAGTATTCTAACTGGTTAAATGTTGCAAGGCTCCTCTATTTTTAACTGCTTTGTACATGGCCACAACCCAAAGGTGAAGTTTTTCTATGACATTATTTTACTTATTTATTTTTGGAAAGTTTTAGCCAAATCTGTTCAGTCTTTTGAGTTCGGGTTATTTTTTTTCCTTTTTAGTATGTATATTTTTACTGTGTGAGAAAGAAAGAAACAAATATACCTTTCCCAGTATCAAACACACACTCTTTCCAAACAGTTTGAAGATTTTTTTCCTCGCTGACAAGTAAAGCAATTCTAGCTGAAACTCTGGTATGTCAGACTTCTCTATTGGCATGCTCTAAGCAAAGACTAGTTACTGTCTATCTGTCTGTTCCATTTCCTAAGGGCTCAGCATGCCCCAGAACTCACTCACTGATTGGGTGCACTCCAGACTATTAAAATATTCCAAGCCACCTACTCAGACTCAACCTTTCTTTGGAATCAATGCTCCTTTTTTTCTGGTTTCCATGAGAGTTTACTGCCCTCCCAGGTTTATGGTCTCCCAGGGAGGTCAAAGAGTGATTGATTCCTTTTATTCCCCTACCCAAAAGTATCAAGCTACCATGAAGCCTCTTTTCCTAACTGGACCTCCCGGGAAAGCTCATCAAATTTTTGGAGCTCCTGTTATGAATAAACCAATCAGCCAATGGACATTTATTTATTCAGGTACTGTGCTAAGTGCTAGAGATACAAAGACAAAAGTGAAAATGGTCCCTGTGCACAAAGACTTCAGAGTCTAGGGAAGATGACATGTGTGTGAATAAATACAGATACACACACACATATATACATATATATATACACAAAACAGATACACAATGATTAGTAGAAGTAGACACTAGTAGTTGGGGAGGTGAATCAGAGGAAAGATAGAGATCTTTTTCCTACATGTTAATTTTAAGACACAAGTAGAGCTTTACAGTAGATAATTGGTGTAGTAGCTCCCAAAAGGATACAAAGGTAAACCAAAGGGGTGAAAGCCCAATTTAGTTTAACTCAACAATTCAAAAATTATATAATGAGCACCATGCTACTTACCAATGATTTTATAAAAGGAGGAATACCTAGTTTCAAGGAGCTTATAAGCTAATAGGAGAGATAAGACTTGTAGACAAGTTAATGCCATACAAGGTATATTATAGTAAAGATGGAAGAGAAATTGAGATAAGGTCCTTGGAGAAAATGTGAAAGGGAGATATTATTTTGAGCTGGGAGATTGGACAGGGGGAGATCATGTTGGAGAAGGATTAGAAAATACTTCATGGCACTTCAGTGGAGCCTAAAGGAAGAGAAGGATTTGGATAGACATAGATGAGGAGGGAGTCTCTTTTGGCCCTGAAGCCATAAGATCACTATTAGCCAGTGTAGAGTGAGATTGTGAGAACTGCTAAAAGTTTATTTGAGTCGGAATGCAGAATATGTGGAGAATTGGAAAAGTATTATAGAGCTTTAAATGTTAGACTGAGGAGTTTACATTTCATCCTGTAGTGGGGAATAGGGAGCCACTGAGGTTTTAGAGCACAGGAGTGGCCAAAACTATTTATTAAGAAAATCATTTTGATAGCTGTATGAAGGATACACTGGGGAGGGGAGATACTGGAGGCAAGGTAATCTCTATGGTTATGACAATGACCTGGGAAAGAGACAATGATGGACTATACCAGTTAGTGCTATCATGAATGAATAGGAAGGGACATACGCAAGATATATTGTGGCTATAGGGCAAGAGTTGGCAACTATTTGGTCGTGGACTATTATGGAGAAGAGAAGAACCAAAGATAATGACAAGGTTTTGAGACTGGTTGACTTGGAAGATGACAGAACTTTTAACAGAAATGAGAAAGTTACAAGAAAGTCCAGGGAAGGGAAGTTGATGAATTCATTTTGTCCCCTTTTGGAACCCCTAAGTGGGACCTTCCTGAGGGCAGCTGGAGATACAGTCTAACTATACAGATTTAGCATCAACTGCATAGAAATAGTAACTAAAGTCATGGGAATGAACAATTTTCTCCCAAAGGAAAGAAGAGGGTCAAGTCCAAAGCCTTGGGAGATAGCTACCCTTAGAAGATAAGGAGGAGGAGGATGAACCAGTGAAAAAGCAGCCAAATGGATAGAAAAATACAGGAAATAATCAGTGTTGTAGAAATTGATGGAGGAGAAGCAACAAAGGGGTGGGGAGTAATAAATTATTAAAAACTGCAGAAAATTCAAGGAGATCAAAGACTGAGAATAAAAAGCTATCGGATTTGGCAACAAAGATATCATTTGTTACTTGGCACAAAGCAATTTCCATAGACTGATAGACAAGAGAACCAAGGGTTTGGTACAAGAACATAGAATTTAAATGTTGTTTCTGCCACTTACTATTTTCTGGACTGCTGGAAGGTCATTTCATCTCCCATGGCCTCAGTTTCTTCATCTGTGAAACATAGGGTTGGACTAGATAGCCTCAGAAGTCCCTTCTCAATTGCAATCTATGATCCTATATATAAAAGGATACTTGAGTAAGTAGAAATGGTGAGTGCTAAGTATTCTTCCTAGAACTTTACCAGTGAAGCAAAAGCTTGAGGAAGCAGCCAGGGCAAAGAAACCAAAAGGTGTTTGTAAGGTAGCCACCTCAGGCAAGGTTACTCTTGTCTTATTATTATCAAAATGTTTTGGTTATTTTAGCACCTATTTGAATGAAAGGCTTCTCTAACTATTGTAACCACTGTGGTTTACAACAGACATATTGAGAGCTCCCAGATTACCTACTGAGCGTTCCCATCCAGGAAAAGGATAAGCATATACTAATTAAATGGAGCTACCTAGAGTTCCTTCACCAGCTCCCAGACAGCTACAATTATCCCCTGCAGTGAAGTATGTCCAGGGAAATAGTGGAAGGGGCTCAAGGGTCTTTCTAGTTCAAATACTAGTTCTGCCACATACTCCCTGGGTAACTTTGGACATGTCACTCTACCTCAAGCTCAGTTTTGTAGAATGACAGGATTGAGAAAAAATGATTCCTAAAGTCCCTGTCAGCTCTAGGCCTTACATTCCTATCATCCCAATCTTTCTGGGCCTCAGTTTCCCTATCTATAAAATAAGGGGGTTGATTTCTGAGATTCCTTCTAGTTCTAAGGTCCTATGGTCCAATGTTCTTAATGTCTGAGCTGCTCTGATACTGTCCTGCTATATGCAAGCACATCTAATGAGTACATGATAAGATACTCTTACTGTTTTGTGAAAGAAAAAGAAGGCACAGTTATTTCCTTTCACCTGGCAAGGAACCTCCCATTCCAGCTGAGAGGCAGTCCAATATGATAGTGATAGGTTTGGAATCAGGAGACCTGAATTTGCCTCCTGCCTCCTCTGGTATCTATCTTTGTGTTCATGGATAAGTAGTATTCCAAGCCTCAAGTTAAATCTGTAAAATGGAGATAATGTTTGCACTACCTACTCCATAGGATGGATTGTTGGGAGAATTGTTTGTAAATCTTATCATCTTACACCAGTTTATTTGTTCAGCTTTTTCAACATGTGTTCCATAAGAATTATTTGATTGAAGGTTGCTATGAGAAACTCAAAATTAGTACCGATGGCAGATTGACCTCTGGTAACAGCCACTGCATTTCTGAACCCTAGACTTGGGTAAAGGGTTATATGGTCTGCTTTTTATTACCTGCTGAAAGACTGAACAATTTGCAAATAATCCAAGTCATCTACTACTTTTCCATGAACCTTCTATTTTATTTTGATTTTAGCATCTCTACAGATGAAGAACTTCTAAAGGAGAGGAAGGCAAAGGACCCAAATTTTAATTTAGATCAAAACATAAACTCTTCTGAGAGATGCCTGGGAGTAAGAATTTAAACTTTCTTTGAGGAGCTAATTCATTCATGATCAGGATGCAAATGACCAGTCAATCTAATGCTAAAGTGATACAATGATTCAGGAACCCGAGAATGTGGGTTCAAATTCTACCTATCTGTGTGACTTTGAGCAAATCACTTCGACTCCCTGGGTCTGGGTTTCTTCATCTGTGAGATGAGGGCACTGGATGAGATAACCTGAGGTCCCTTTCAGCCCTAAATCTTCAATTCTGTGATCTGACCTCTCACCTACAGCAAGGTTGGGCTTGTTTGTTTTTTGTTGTTTTTGTTTCTTAAATTTCAAGCTGCATATTGGATGTCCATCTGGTGTTTCTATCATGCCAAATTCAATATATTCAAAACTAAACTTGCCATTGTCCAGTCCCCCACACTCATCTCCTTTACTCCATTGTCATCAGTGATCCTAGCATTCCTTCAAGCCTCCAGGTTAGAATTCTGAGAATTATCTGACTTCCTGCCCCTTGGTCTTAGATTTAATTTTTATTCAAGACACATTATTTCTCCTTTTGAAACATCTCTTGAGTTCATCCTTTCTTCTCCATTCCCAGGACCATTAATCTAGTTCAGTCCCTTATCTCATGCCTACCAATATAGTAACCTCTCTGGTAGAACCCCTGGAAGCTTCAATCCATTCTGTATACCATAACCAAACCAGTATCCTTAACACCCCACATTTCTCATGTGTACAGCTGCTCAAGAACCTTTTAGAGCTCCCTGTTCCCTCAGTAAATCTTTGCTGATTTGAAAATAATGATCCTCTGCCAGCCTTCCACAGTCCTCCGCAATCTGGTCTCAGCCTTTTGAGAGACAGTATGATACAGCTGAAAGGACACTGATCTTGGAAGCAGAAGATGTAGATTCCACTTACCTTCTGCCACACACTAGCTTGGTATGCGTGGACAGGACTATGAGCCTCACTTTTCTAATCTGTAAAATGAGACAATAATATTTATGCTACCAACCTGAAAAGGTTAGGGTTAGGGTTAAGAAAACGGTTTTCAAACCTTAAAGTACCATAAAAATGTGAACTGTTGCTGATCGAGAGAGAACAAGTACAGAGCCAGTCTAGGAGTTAGGAAGATCTCTACTCCCCCACCCACCCACCCAAACTGGTCAGATTAATTTCTACTCTTCCTCCATCAATCTTCTCCAGCCACATCCATTTTCTGGCATTTCACTAAACAATTAGATTCAATATAGACTCTGTCCTTTTTCACAATCTTGATCAACTCTTCCTAAACCCAATCTATTTATCCAAATCCTAGATGCCTAAAGTCCAGCAAATGCCCTTTCTCCATGAAGACTTCTCAGACTACTCGAATGTTAGCAATCTCTCCTTTCTCTGAACTTCTGTTGGACATCTATGTCAGCAATCCCACTTTCTCCCTTAATTGAGGGCTAATTACGAATAGTCTATCCTTTTTTCTTAAAGATAGATATCACATGACATATTTTTCCCCTATCCCTTCCCCTCCCCACCCCCAAACAGAGAAGATACATAATGGATCATAGGTTACAGAATTGTAAGGGATGTACAGGTGAAGAAATTGAGATGTGATGTGACGTTACTTGAATAAATTTCACAAAGGGCCCTGCCCAGAACCTAAGGCCCAGAGCTGGAACATATTTCAGAGACAATCTACTCCAACTAGTCTCTTACTTGACAGATTAAGAAACTGAGGCCTAAGGACACAGCTATTAAACATCAGAGGAGGGATTTGAAGCCCTCCCCTCAGTTTCTGTTCCTTCCACTGTGCCAATTTATCTGTTTCCTAACTCCTGGATTTAAATGTTAATCCACGGTCCTGGGGGCAATCAAAAGTAACCTCCCCCGAAGCCCACCCTTCCCTATTCCCGGTAGATTAACAGGCTTCAGAAAAGTAAAATTGGATCCTTTTACAGGGTAAGGCCAGGCTTTCCAAATCCCTTGCACTTCGGGGAAACGAGCACAATTCCTGCTGCAAGATATTTTTGGTGAAAAGTTTGAGCCACGAACACATGCCTGGTGTAAGGCAGCGGCCTCCAGCCCAGGAGATGCCCAGTAGCCCCAAACTCCCCTTGGACAGAAAGCCTTCTGTGGAAGGAACACCTGGGCAACCAACGGCTGCATGCTGGTGCCCTCCAGCTGGCATGGAGCAGGGGCAGGCTCCCGCGCTGAGAAGGCAGTAGCTGCAGGCCAGGGAGCAGCGTATCCAGGAGCAGCGAAGAGGCTCCATCCAGCTCCTGGGACCCGCTGATCTCCGAACCCCCGCGCTCCACGCCCACACCCACGCGCGGTGCGTGCTGCGGCCGCCAGGGGGTGACAAAGAGCATGGAGTGCGCCCCATTCTCCCATGCCAGAACCTACTCTCCCCTCCCGATACCTACCACCAGCCGCCACTGCTAAGAGGCAGCCGGGGGATGGTGGGGGGAGGGAAGGAAGGAGAAGAGGGGAGGGAAGGAAGGAGAAGAGGGGAGGGGAGAGGAGAAGAGGGGAGGGGAGAGGAGAAGAGGGGAGGAGAGAGGAGCCCTGGACGGGATGCAGGCGCAGAGCAGCCGTGCGCCTGTCACTGCTGCTCAGCAACTGCCTGCCCAACTCTCCTCACCGGGCTGCCCTCCTCTGCCAGCCGGGCTTAGGCAGAGGCGCACTGGGCTGCGTGCGCCGTCCCCGTGGCGCCTCGTCTTCTTCTCCTCCTCCATCTGCATCCGCTCGGGGGTCCGGCAAAGTTTGCTGGAGGGCAGGAGGCGGACGAGAGATGGCTCGGAGCGGCCCTGACTGCCCGGCGGCTGGGAGCCGGGAGCAGCTGCGGGCTCCCCTCTGGGGCTTCTGGGCAGCCCTAGGGATGCTCTGCTCGCCCGCCTCCCTGGCATTCAACCTGGACGTGGACAAGCTCACCGTGTACAGCGGTCCCGAGGGCAGCTACTTCGGCTACGCCGTGGACTTCCACATACCTGACCCGCAAACGTAAGTAGTCCTGAGCCTTCGTCCCGGTCCTGTGTCTTCTCCCCGGGAGAGGTCTTTCGTTCCCCGTTGGCCGGAGGTAGCCACGGGACCTCCGCTCGAGCCCTCCGCCTGCCTCTCTCTTTGGGAATGTCCACTTCTGGGAACCTCTAGTCTGAAGGAAAGAGATAGATCAGGAGACGCACTGCCCCTATTCTTCCCTTCTCGTGGCCCGACACCCAAGCTCTCTTCCTTTGAGGAATTGCAGGTATCCCCGAAAGTAGAAAGGCGGCTCTGGTAGAGCCCTAACCTTCGGAGAGGTCGGTGGACCCAGATTTCATCGTACTAATATGACAGCGCCTGGGACCAAACAAAGCCAGACTAGTATAAACTAAACAGAAACCTGCCCCATGAAAAGCTGCTTCTGCTGCCTGTTTACACATTGCTGGGAACTAGATTTAGGGAATGTTTGGGGGACCGGGAGCATGGGGCGACTCTGTGGATAAGAAGCTATGCTTGGTCCTTTGAGTGTTCTTCTCCTTTCATCTCACCATGTGTGTTTGTATACAAACAGCTCCATCTGGAGGGACACCCCACGCCACCCCCAAACCCCAATGTTTCTGATGCAGAAAGATTTTAGGCAAAAAAGAATTGGTCACTTAAGATTTAACCCCACAATAAGAACTTTTCTATCTCTAGGATCTCAGGAGTGTAGGCATTTCATTTCTCTTCTTTCGTGTGCCCAAGATTTTAACTTTGATCCAAATGTTTTGCAGGGTGAGTATCTTGGTGGGAGCTCCCAAAGCCAACACTAGCCAGCCGGATATAGTGGAGGGCGGCGCTGTCTATTACTGCCCCTGGCCGGCCACTGGGGATGTTCAATGCAAGCAGATCCCGTTTGACACTACTAGTAAGTGATTTTTTTTTTTTTACGTTAATTAAATAAACATTCATTTCAAATCACCATTAGCTACAGCCATCATCACCTAAATCAAAATCAGAATCTACTTGTACGCTGGTCGACTTGTTTGATGTGTCAAGATGTGCAGATCCCAAGAGAAGCCAGCTTTTCCAGGCATGCATGTCTGAATGTGTGGGGTGAGGGGTGTTTAGTAGGCTCTAGAGAACTAATACTATCATGACCTTAAGGATTTGAACTTATCCTGGTAGTTGCAGTTTGCTCAGTGTCCTGGGACCAGCGAGGGCATACTCCAGAAAAAGCACAAATGTTATACAACAGCCTTGGCAGAGAACTTGGTTTATTCCTAACCACAAATCTGGGAGCAGACGGATTCTGCAAGCCTCCAGTGTCTCAACTCCCAGGGCAAATCTTAGTTGCTACAGACTGAGACTTTGCTTCATGTTGCCCTTTAATTCCTTACAGAAAGCAGGATTTTTCTTTCAAAATATTGGATATTGGATGCAATCTAGTACAGTCAGAGTGTGGATGGATTACATTCGTTTCCAAAATCCCCAGACAGCTGTTTCTTATTTAATTAAAAGGAAAATACATTTTAAACAACTCAGGCTGGTTCTGTTTTCTGTGGTGTTTTCCTCTTTATGTCCTGAGAAAATAATTTAAACCCAGTGCTTTTGCAAACATTAACACTGAATGTTTTAATTTATGCGGGAAAATCTTCATCTTTAGACAGCAGACATCTACCTTTTTCTCAAGGAAATGGAAACTTGTCAACTATGATAAAAACTCTTAAGTTGAGAAGAGTATCATTTGAAATACCTTGTAAATCATTTACCTAACCCCTGTAAGCAGCTGGTGAATTTGATTCTATAATACATGGGAAAACAGTGTACTGTGTGTGCTTGCTGCCTTTAGAGTCAAAGTCTCTGGATTTGAATTCTCTTTGTTTTACTTCTTCCTTGTGTGACTTTGGGCAAGTTATTCCCACTTTCTGGCTTTCTGTTTCCATTTATGAAAAACCAAGGAGCTGAATGAGATGACCTTTAACATCCCTTCCAGCTCTACCTCCATAATCCTGCATGCGCTTACAATTTACATGTCACCAAGGTGAAATGACATAGGTAATATGTATTGTGTGCTTATAAATAATGTATAGTTAAAACTTTAAGAAAATTATTTATTTCTATTTTCTTTAGTAGATAGTATTTCAAAAGATGAAATCATTCCCATTAGAAATACCTTGATTAGAACCAAAAGAGGAAGTAAATATATACAATATCTTTTTTTAAGTTAAAATTTTCTTTTCTTTTATTAAAAATGATGGAAATCTCTCAAGAAAGTATGGGGGTAGGTTTTGGCTATGTAGATTTGGAAATGTAGGCAGTATAACTTTAAATTCTTGTTAATATGGGCTTTTTATGTCAATTCATTTATTTTGTAAAAAAAAAAAATTTGAATGCATTTATTTCTAAATGCATTTATAATTTGTCCTTAACCCCTGCCCTTTTCCAATTGAACAACTCC
Organism: Pseudochirops corinnae; assembly: GCA_028646515.1. Taxonomy (NCBI): domain Eukaryota; kingdom Metazoa; phylum Chordata; class Mammalia; order Diprotodontia; family Pseudocheiridae; genus Pseudochirops; species Pseudochirops corinnae. The sequence goes on along the minus strand of CM053585.1, from coordinate 510,311,369 downwards.
CCCCCTCCAAAAAAAAGATCGTCATCATAAACACATATAGTCTAGCAAAAGAAATTCCCCAAAAGAGGTAATCTATGATTCTTTCTCCATTTTGAGTGAATCACATTTCTAGCAGAAAATGACTGGTGTGTTTCATCTTCATTCTTTTGAGCATCAGTGCACTGATCAGAATTCTCAAGTCTTTCAAAGTTGTTTTTCTTTATAATGTTGCTGTCATTAAAAAAAATAATCTCCTAGTTCTACTCACTTTCCTCTGTATTAGCTCAAAGAAGTCCTCCCAGTTTCCCCTGAAACTGTTTTATTTCTTATTGCACAAATAATATCCCATTACATTCATATACTATAATCTACTTATCCCTTCCCAAATAGGAGGACATTCCCTTTGTTTCCAATTTTGTGGCTACTAGAAAAAGAGTTGCTATAGTTTGTCTAAATTAGTCCTTATCCTCTTTTTAAAAAAATTCTTTGAAGGTATTCATCTAGCAGTATCACTTTCATTCACATATATGCTCCTTCCCTACCCAACAAGACATTCTTCATAACCAAGAATAAGAAAGGCAAAAAAAGAAAAAAAATCAGCAAAGCTAACAAATATATCAGTCAGATCTGACAGAATATAGAATGTCACATACCTATAGTTCCCTACCTCTTCAAAGAAAGGAGGGAGGAGTGTTTTCTTATCTCTTTCAGGATAAGCCTGATCAGTTACCATTGCCAGTTACCATTAACAAAATAAGATTTGTTGGGGTTTTTTTTGTCCCCTAATTCCCATTCATTTGTTGTTGTTGTTATGTATTACTTACTGGGTTCTTTGCATCAGTTCATGTGTCTTTCCCAGGCTTCTCTGAATTCTTCATACTTATCATTTCTATATAGTTATTTATCAATATTTTCATTGTTTTAAAAGATCTTTTGAATTATTTATTTTCTTTTAAGGACTACTTGTAAACTCTTTATTTTTACCATAGTGTTTCAGCTGCCATATTTGTTAAATGCCGCAGGTATCTTCATGCCATTTGTTGCAAGCTTTCACTTAAAAGATGGAAGTTGGGAAATTAAAATCTATTTACCGACTTTCATTTGTACAGAAAATGTTTCCACCACAGCAATTGTTTTAACAGGACTTTGAAAACTTCCCCAGTTACTGACCTCAGCTTTAGGAATGATCTTTCTAAATCATCAAAATGAAACATTTAAACAGAACAAAGTTGAAGGTTTCATCTGAAAAGCAGTATCACAGAATTTATATTTTAATAAAATTACTTTAGGCTTGGATCTTGTAATAGTGAAGATGCGATGATCAATACTGTCGTAACTTTAGTCAAAGGAAAATAATCATATATGATTTGAGGAATGTATTTAGTTTTACTAAGAAATAACATACATCACAGAAAATATTGAATCCAATTGTCAGCACAAAGTGAGAATTCAAATAGAGAGTTACTTTCATATCCCAAGTCATACATCTGCCTCTAGCATGAACTTCTTTAGCTACAGAGACAATAAATATCTGTCACATGGAGGAGTTATAATTGAATCCATTTCTCATTAATCATTATAATAACAATCTTACTTCAAAATGTGAACAGAGTACAGATTGAGAATGAGAAATGTGTATATGTAGTCCTTAACTTACGAAAGGGTTCTATTCCCAAAGTTCATTTATGAGTTGGCTATTTGGAACCAGAAGCTCATTTTTCCTATACATAGATTGTCATCAGTTATAGTTAGGGTCTCAGGCTATACCACAAAAGCCTAATCAACTCATAATATGTAGCTGAAATATGGCACATTTACAATGAAAAAAAATGGGAGAAAACAATAGTTTCAAGACAAGTTATTTGACGAAGATACAATACAAATAAATGAGATTTCTTGACCACTTGTCCTTGAGGAAAATGCAGTTTTAATTAGAGAAGGATGAGAAAGGAACAGAGACTTCAATGAAGATTTAAAGGGGAATTTTGTGCACTTTCAAGGGCTTTAAAGGTTATTGTATTGGCTTTTAACTGTGGATAATTTGATTTCAAAATTGTGGCTTTCTTTTTTTTTTTTTTGATAGATTTCATAGAGTTGTAGATTTAGAACTGGATTGGGATCTTGGGGCTCATATAAGTCAGAATTCTCATTTTAGATATATGAAAAAACTGAAGCCCAGAGAATTCAAGAGATTTTTGACATTCACAAAGGCAGTAAATAGTAGAGTTAGGACTGGTATCCACTAACTCACATTTCAAATCTAATACTCTTTCCACTGTACCATACTCCACTCTTCCACTTATTATCCATGATCACATTCAGTTTTTGGCTCACAAGTGGAAAGAAGAAAGAGAGTGAGAAATAAAAAGAAGAGAGTCAATTTCATAAGGGAAAAGGCAGGAATTGAGGGAGAGAAGTAGGAGTAAAAAAAATTCCCAGGGTGCAACTTCATAGATTTCATAGAATATGAGATCTGGATGAGAATTTAGAATCACTCAATTTAATCCCTCAGAGAATAAAAGGAAAAAAATCCATGGAAAATAGAAGCAGAGAAGAAAATGTTCACCACCACCCAAGGAGAAGAAAGGAAGTGGTGGGGAAGAGAAAATTCCTTACATGTGCCACCAGGGGGTACTGTTGACTAAAGACAACTTTGTTGCTCTTCATCATGGCCTCCCAGTGGGTAGGAAGGGGCCAGTGAAATACACCTGAAATTCAAATGTTAGGTATTTGTGACTCAGGAGTACCTACATTGCTTGCCCAATGCATACCAGTTATCTTAGTCACCTGACCCTGAGAGATAGAACTCAAAAAAGCAGAAGTGAACACAACAAGAATTTATTAAATACATATTCTATGCCAGGAGTTAGGGCAGCTAGGTATTATGGATGGAGACACGACATTGGAGTTTAGGAAGACCTAGGTTTAAATATTGCCTCTGACACATACTGACTTTGTGATCATAAGTAAGCTACTTATTTCTCAGCAATCTGGGAAAGTCTTAGACTTTAAATTACAGATAAGTTGCTTATCTGCATTGCTAAAGGGAGTTTCCATATTAGGAAGTCTAAAAACAGATGAAATCACGTCAGAATATGTCCCAGGTACTGTAGATTCAAAGACAAAAATGAAACAGTCCCTGCTCTTATGGAATTCACACTTTAATTGGAGGAGACAGTACATAAAAGCACATTCAGCTGCAGGGCAGATGGAGCTCAGAAATCTGAATGATTTGGTGGTGGGATAGATGGCAAGACCCAGGGATCATCAGGTCACAAAATAGGTCAGATAACAGTGCTTGGGGATTTCAAGACACAGCGGCAGGGAAGATGGTAAGGCATGATGGCCTTTCATGTCTGTTATGGGAATCTAAAGATCTTCCCTGCCCCTAGGCCCTTTGCTGAAGTGGCTACCTGACTTTGAGGACCCTTGGATATTTGAAAGTATACTCTGTTCCCTAATAGGCTGAATGTGGTCACGTGGAGCCTGTGGCAC
>CM053585.1:510288299-510307395 GCA_028646515.1 Pseudochirops corinnae | reverse complement strand
AGAGAGAGAGAGAGAGAGAGAGAGAGAGAGAGAGAGAGAGAGAGAGAGAGTGTTTCTGAGGACCTGCCTAGATAAATTCAGAGAAACTCATCACCAATAGACTAGCTACTCAGGGATGATTTTTTTTTAATCCAGGCAACCCACGAAACAAAGAAAAAATATATGTACACACATCTGTATAATGCAGCATGATGCTTTTAAGTGACAACATACATATATATGTATGTACATGCACCTATATATGAAATATGTTTAAAAAAAAAAACCTATACCTTTCTTGTGACTATTCTCTCTATTCAATTGGAGTTTATTTTTATTCAAGACCTGTTGGGCCAGATGGCATCAGTTTTGCTGATTCCTGAAAAGAGACACCTTTAAAAACAGCATCACTAATTTTTCCAGTCCCTTGGGTTCTGTTTGATCTATAGCAGTAACTGTCCAAAGCTGCTCAGCTTAGACAGTAAGGAAAACTGGCTCATAATTCAGTTCAGATCCTGGCTCCTAAGTCTGATCCTCAGTCTGTTCCAGTTTAGTTGCTTTTTCATTTTAGAAATGATTTTCTCAAACAACACCACTAATTTTCCTTTCAGGTTCAGGGCTGCTGGGTTTTATCCAGTGTACGTCAACGGTGTGACCTCAGTGCTCCAAGCTTCTATGTTGTATCTTTTCTACTTCCCACAGGTAAAACCAAGCATACCTCAACCACTCCACATGAATGCATTTCAAGTCCAGCAAGAACTTTGGGGAAGCATATAGTGGTGTGCAGGGTACAGAGGATGGTTCCTTTTTCTGCCCTATTCCAGAATGTACTTCTCTCATCATCCTTTTGCTTACCTTTTCCCTTTTGTTTCAAGCAAGCCACATTCCCCTCCAACATTATGTCCTGCTTTTGTACTCTTGTCTAGGGTTTCTACATTCTCTGCAATGCTTAAAATAACTTTTCATGAAACATCTACCAGTTCATTTCAAAATCCCCACCAAAGTTCACTTCTTCCTCTCCCTATCCATCTGAAGCCAACCTGAGGTCAAAAAAGAATGGAGGAATGGTGATACAGCCAGCCAAAAGAAGGCCAAAGGAAACAAAATCTCTCCCCTCTGGCTTTGTAAGGTTATATTTCTAGAGGGAAAAAGGGGACCATCTAATCTAACTCATTTTACAGATAAGGAAACTGAGGTCTATGGAAGATAAATGATGTGCTCAAGGTCATGCAGGTAGTGCCAAAGACCAAATTCCCATAATAATAAAAGGAGAAATGGTGTTTGCCTGTCACATAAGCTTAGAGAACAAAAGTCACCTCATTTATGTACTCTGAGTAAAATACAAGCACCCTGGAGGCATTCCATGATGTTCAAAAAAATAACAAATCACAGAAACAATAATGATAAGAGAAATTCATTTCTATCTTTCATTGTACTCCCAACACATAATGCAGTGCTTGGTATACAGTAAGTGTTTAATACATGCTTGTAGGCTCACTAACATAGTAAGTGTTGATAGAGTTGGGAACCACTCACAATTAAGGTGCCCCACAAAAAATCAGCAGGGAGAAGTAGGAGAAACCATCACATTTTAAAAACATCTAACTTAGAAAATCCTCCCCTCAACCCCCCCATTTAGAAAAAATACTTAGAACTTGCCTGGCCTTAATTTACAAACTTTAGTTGTCTTTTCCCCTTTTTTGGTCTTAAAATGGAGGCAGGTTGATTTTTTTTCAAAGCTCTGGAAAGGGTAGAATTTTTGTTGGGATAGTGTTTTAGTTTGGAGACAAGAAGGCTTTGTTTTGAGGGGGGTCTGTTTTATTTTGTGCTGGGTAAGGCCACAATAGGAAGCAGAATAAACCATCTGGTGTTGTGACTTGTACATGACTGGAGTCTGATAATGCTGGGTGTGTCCATGCTCTCTTGGGATGATGAGGGTGGGATTGGGGGAGGAGGGGGGGAACATATTGGTCACAGAAGCCTTTTTTTTTTTTCCGCTTTTCTAACTCACTTAGAAAGAAAGCAGTTTCTGTTCAGGACAATAAAAGGAAAAAAAAGAAGAAAATGTAGGTCAGAGCTTCTCTGTTGAACAATGGAAGAAATGCAAGAATTATATTAATTGGGGTACAACTGAAGGGAAGAGAAGACGTTTTGACCTAGAGCCTTAATAGGAAGATGGGAGGGGAGGGAATTTGAAAGGCTCCTCCAAGGAGCATTCTTTTTGCTCCTAAAAGGTGCTTAGAAGACAAAAGCTTGTTGGAATTTACCATACCATCAAAAGAAGATTTTAGACATTCATAGGAAGCATTGGGGCCAAGAGGTTTCCTTTTTCATGTAAATCCCCATGTTTCACCAAAATGAGTTTATCTTTTCAGGTATAATATAAATATAAATAAATATCATTCTGTGTGAATCAGAAGCAACTCAGGATTGGTAAAATGAATAATAGACTAACAAATCATCTGTAGTGGAAAGGGAAAGGGATGTGGAAGCAAAGCCCATGTAATCTAAGAGTTAGAATGAATTGAAGAGGCCTTCAAGACGTTCAGCATGGATTTATGGGGTGGGCACTATGCCAGTTACAGGGATTATGAATACCAAGAAGTGACTTTTCTTAACCCTAGTGCTTAGCACAGTATGTAGTAGGTGCTTAATAAATGCATGTTGACTTGTTGACTTTACTTGACAATCCTTATAAAGAACTTATGTTCTAATGGGGGAGACAACAATTTTTATATCTAAATATATAAAAAGCATATATTAGAGGCCATATAATATGATGCATATATTACATAAGATATACTCTACTATATATTATATATATATATATATATATATATATATATATATATATAAACACATGTATGGTGTGTTCATATATGTTCAGTCATGTCCACCTCTTCCTGACCCCATTTGGTGTTTTCTTGGCAAAGATACTGGAATGGTTTGCCATTTCCTTCTCCCATAGATTAAGGCAAACAGAGGTTAAGTGACTTGCCCAGAGTCACATAACTAGTGAGTATCTGAGGACAGATTTGAACTCAGGCCTTCCTGACTCCACACCCAGCACTCTATCCCCTGAGCCATCAGTGGATATGGACAGGATGTGTTGGGCTTTAAAAGCTAAATAGCATAGTTTGTATTTGATTCCAGAGGTAAGAGGAAACAACTATGATTTACTGGTGGTCAGATGGTCAGACACATGGCCAGATCTTCACTTAAAGAAATACTTAGGCAGTAACATGGAGGGTAGTTTAGAGTGGTGAAAACATTGAGAGAGGGAGACCAACTTGGAAGCTGTTGCATTAATCTAGGTAAGTGGCCAATGAGAACCTCAATTAAGAACTTAACACTGTGAGTGAAGAGTAAGTCAGGTGAAAGAAGAGATTGTAGAAAAAGGAACAAGGAAAATAAGGAGCCCAGTATGATGCTGAGATCACATACCTGAGACATTGGCAAGATGGTGGTGCCTATGGCTTAGCTAGGGAAATTTAGAAGAGGTGACGGTTTCTTTGGGGGGGAAAGAACATAAGTTCAGGTTTGGGTATGTTGAACCTAAGATGTAAAACAAAACTTAAGAACTGAACCAAAATTTCCTTTGTAACAACCCTGAGAAGTGGTCTTCAGTTTATGTTTAGAAAAGTTAAATGATGGCCAATTTACTAACTCTCAAGGCAGCCCACCCTGCTTTGGGGGTGTTATGAGAATCTGAAGATATTCCCTGCTCCTAGGCCTTTTGCTAAAGTGGCTATGTGACTCTAAGAACCTTCCCCTACTTGAAAGTATACTCTGTCCCTTATTAGGCTGAATGTGGTCACAAGGAGCCTGTGGCGGGAGGCTTGTTCTTCAGGAATGCCCTGCGTCTTGTTGCTTTGTGATTGGGCAGTGGATCAAGAGGGCTGTGACGTTCTCCGAGCCAGGAGAAGTCTATATATACGCTCTGATATGAGGTTTTGCTTTGGGGCTCACTTTGAGAAGAGTTGTGTGATTTGGCCAGATGAGACAATGGGAAACCGTTGAGCCCCCTGGCTTTGAAAAACCCAGATGTTGGTGCTTCCCTCTTTGGTAACTGAATAGGTAACTGATGTAATGGTCAGATGATTTGGAAGCCCATCTGCTAATCTGTTTCTCTGTCTGCTTGTAACTTGTGCTTATAATTTGTGTTTGTATTCTGTTTGTATTCTCTGAAGTTCAGGGTGCTGACTTTTTGCCCTGAACTAGATAAATGATATATGTTTGATTGATTAAAGTGAGACTGTTAACCCATTTTGAGTTGCTTTCCTTTAGAAAAGCAGATCTAAGAACCTGTGCTAGCAGCCACCCTGGGTATACTAGGGACCTGGAGTCTTCTTAGAAGACTCATCTTCCTGAGCTCAAAACTAGCCTCAAACTAGTTTTGTGACCCTGGGCAAGTCACTCAACCTGTTTGCCTCAGTTTCCTCATCTGTAAAATGAGCTGGAAAAGGAAATAGCAAACCACTCTCGTATCTTTGCCAAGAAAACCTCAAATGGGGTCCTGAAGAGTATGACACAACTGAAAAATGATAGAGCAATAACAGTTAGGAAGTTTTTCTTTATATCCCATCTAAATATTACTCTTTGAAGCTATCATTCATTCCCCATACTTCCATTCCAGGGAGGCCAATAGATCAAGTCTTGCCCACTTTTCAGATATTTTAAGGTAGCTGTTACACCTCTCACATGTCTCTCTTGTAGGCTTCACAGCACCAGTTTCTTTCATCTTTCTTCCAAAGTCAAGATCTACAGACCCTCCAGCACCACCCTGTTTATTTCTTCTACATACCCTCTAACTCAGTGGTTCTCAACCTTCCTAATTCTGTGACCCTTTAATACAGTTCCTCATGTTGTGGTGACCCCCAACCATAAAATTATTTTCATTGCTACTTCGTAACTGTCATTTTGCTACTATTATGAATTGTAATGTAAATATTTGATATGCAGGATGTATTTTCATTGTTACAAATTGAACATAACCCACAGGTTGAGAACCATTGCTCTAACTTATCGATCAATCCATGAGCATTTATTATGTACTTACTATGTTCTAGGCACGGTACTACATGGTAAGAACACAATGATATAAAAATAGTACCTGTCCTCAAGGAACTTACATTCTATCAGGGCAAATAACACGTATTCATATAAGTAAATGCAAAATAGACCCAGTAAATAGAAAGTAATTATGCAGAAAGCCTGAGGGAGTGAGGTATAAATTAAGATAGGGCTGGTGTAAAAGGGGCCTCCTGAGTGGACCTTGGAAGGCCATGAGAGATTCTAAGAAACAAAAGGGAGGAGAGAATGCATTCTAGGCACAAGAGAGAGTGCAGAGATGAGAGATGATGTCCTCATGCAAAAGGGACAGCAGATAGACCCATAGCTGGAGTCCAGAGTCCATGGACTAGAGTAACATACAATAAACCTGGAAAGGATGGTTGGAACCCAACTGTAAAAGACTTCAAATGCCCAATGTGAATTTGTATTCTCTCCTAGAAGGTATAGGATGAATAATCATTAATAGTTAAAATGTTTATTGGATTGTGGGGAGCCACTGGAACTTTTTTAAGCAGGGGAGTGACATAGATGAACTGGTGAGTAAGGAACATTTAGGATAGATTGGAGTGGGGGAGAGACTTAAGGACCAATTTGGAAGCAATCACGATACTCCTGGCAAAAGATGATCTGACTTAGGGTGCTAGTCTCATTAAAGGAGATTAGGGGATGGGTGGGAGATGTTTTAGAAATAGAAAAAGCAAGACTTGGCAAACAGTTGGATATAGGCGGAAACCAAAGGTTAAGAACCCCTTGCCTTAGAGGTTACCTAGTCCAACAACCGGACAGATGCAGAAATTGAAGTCCATATAAATGATAATAACTGGCATATATAGTGCCATATTTGTACCATGCGTTGACAAATATTATCTCATTTATCCTCACAACAACTGTGAGAGGTAGGTACTGTTATTATTCCCATCTTAAGGTTGTGAAACCTGAAGCAGACAGAGGTTAAGTGACTTGCCCAGGGTCACAAAGCTAGTAAGTATCCCAACTGGATTTGAGCTCAGGTTTTCTTGATTCTGGGCCCAGCTCTCTATCCACTGAGCCACCTAATAGAGATTAAGTGATTTTTCCAAGGCAGCAGGCTGCAGAACCTGACCATCCGACAATAAATCTCACACTCCATGCCTTCCATGATGTTTGTGACAAAGGAATGCTCCTTTGGAGACAGAGGAGATAGCAGTCACTCTAACATACACTGACTGAGGAAGCAGTTAGAAGGAGGAAGTCCTTGAAACTCCAAACAGAAATGGGAAACAGACCCACTCCGAGGCTAGTTGTATTGTATGAGCGTCAGGCGCCTGTTGCTTAATCTGCAAAATTCTTTCAAGGAGCTGGACGTCTGTGTGATGGAACAGGCTCCCAGGCACTTGGCAGAACTCTTCTGCCGAGCAGCTGCTGCCGCTCTCTGGGAGAAAGGCACAAAGAAAGCTTGATATGGATCAAAACCCAGCTCTCGGTCCTCATCTGGACTGGCAGGGATGAGCTCACAGAAACCTTACCTGTTGGATGGAAAGTGTAGGGGGTGTGGGCGCTGTGCTGGGCACTGACTAACAAAAATGAAAAGTCTCTGCCCTTGGGGGGCTCACAGTCTAGCCACAGAGCTCTAAGTAAACCTAGTCATGGAAAGTCTGGATTTCAGAAGCAGGTAAATGAGTTGGTCTGAGAGAAATTACCCTAGTACAGCCATTTGCTACCCTCAGGATCCTTGACAAATCACTTAACCCTCCCAGGACTCAGTTTCCTTATCTATAAAATGAGGAATAGGTCAACATAGCCTCTGAGTTCCCTTTAGGACCGTTTCCTATTATCTTTCTCTCTGTTCCTATGATCTGTGACCTCAAAGCTCCCTTTGCAAATCTGTGGTACCACAATCCAATGTAAATGAGAGCAGAAAGGCCAACAACTTTTCTAAAACCCATATTTGTCACAGGGAAATTTGCAGTGAAAAATAAAAAAAAAAGTTAGGAGGTTAGCAAACCAAGAAAACATCCTATACAATAACAGAAATATTGTTTTAAGGATAACTTTGAGTGAAAATAGTAATTTTATTATAAATGCCCAAATTAAGTATAAAAGACATGTGAAGAAAGATACTATCTGCATCCGGAGAAAGAACTGATAAATAGAAGTGTATATAGGATAATTTTACATATATATTAATGGTAGCCATCTCTAGGGTGGGGGAGGGAGGAGGGAAGAAAAAAAGACATTTACATGATAATTTTGTTCTATATTTGAAAGGAATAGAAAGTTGTGCATAGTAGAGGTACAGTTTCACGTACAATTATCTTTTTTATTGTACTATGTTATGGGAATGCTTGTTTTGTTCCAGAAATTAAAAATAAAACTTAAAAATAGAGGTTAGCAAAATAAGTATCCCTGGGTTCACTTCTCAAAAAAGTCATTGGGTGGCTCTAAGACTCTTTGGAGTTAAGCATCAGATAAGTCCTTCTGAATTTTCTGATACCCTAGAGCAGTGGTTCTCAACCTGTGGGTTATGTTCAGTTTGTAACAATGAAAATACATCCTACATATCAGATATTTACATTACGATTCATAACAGTAGCAAAATTATAGTTATGAAGTAGCAATGAAAATAATTTTATGGTTGGGGGTCACCTCAACATGAGGAACTGTATTAAAGGGTCACAGCATTAGGAAGGTTGAGAACCACTGTCCTAAAGGATTATAGAATTCACCTCCAATTTGTTGGAGTTAAAACAAGGGAGGAATGAAAAATAAGTTAACCTCAAACCTCAGAGTTTACATTGATAGTATAGCTGATCAAATACTGTCCTTTATGATTGATTGCTGAATGGCCCTATTTAATTTGTGTGTTCTTTCTAAAATTTTTATCCCATATAATATGTAGGCATGAAAAGCTTTGTGGAATAATGAATAGAGAGCCAGCCTTAGGAGCAGAAAGATCTGGGTTCAAGTCTTAACGCCTGATTCCTTTCCAAAGCAAGATTTTACGACTCTGTGAATTCAGTTTTGAAAATGTTGAGTATAATGTGCCAACCCAAATTCCAGGTGGGAATATCTGGAAGGCAAATGGAAATAGAACTCAGTGAAGGAATTTGGGGCATGAGATTTTATTGTTTATATAGATTTGGGAGTAGTTTAGATAGAAGTAACAAATGAAGTCACTGAAGTCAATAAGATCACAAAGAAAAAAACAGGTCAACAAAAAGGGTTGTGAGATACTCCCAGGGGGAGGGAGAGGTGAAAAGCAGGTGAAAAAGACTGAAAAATAAGACTAGGAGGAGGCAAGCCCCAAAAGATAATTATTATGGAAGTCAAGGGAGAAAATGGACTATTCAAGCATCAGATGTTCTAGAAGGGTCAAAGAGGTGAAGGGCAACGTCTATTGGACTTTGATATTAAAATGTCACCAAGGCTGCCATGAAGAGCTTCAGCCAGGTGGTGGATGGGGAGAGGAGCTAGGTGTCAGGGCGCTGGAGAATGAGTGGGTAGTGAAGCATTGGAAGCAGTAAATAATGATGCCCCTTTCTAGAAGTTCTTTAGTGAATAGGAAAGGGGATAGAGAATAACAGCAGGAGAGGACATCAAAGTCAAGAGATTTTAATTTCTTTTGTTTTTTGTTTTTTAAATTTTTATTTATTTTATTTTTAATTTATGAAATAAGACAATCATTCTATAACATAGTATAATAAAAAGGTATTAGTAATAATAATAATAATAATGAAGTATATGATTTTTTAAAAAGATGATTGGACATAAATCTGCAAATTTAGTGTGTACAAACTGCATAAGTAAAATTTGAGCCAAGAAAGAAACTGCTACCTAGAGAGAGAATGAAGGTGAGAGACCATGAATGACTGGAGCAACAGCCCGGAAGGTAGAGAAGAGGATGGGATTGAGGGTATAGCTGGAGGAGTTAACCTGGGTAATGATGGGGGCCACCTGATCCTCAGAGACAGAAGAAAAGAGTTAGAGGGAGGGCCAAGACACCCAGAGGGGCAGCTAGGGAGTGCCATAGTGCACAGTGTCAGTCATATAGTTAGGAAGATTCATCTTTCTGAGTTCAAATCTGACTTCAGACACTCACTAGCTTTGTGACCATGGACAAGTCATTTAACTCTGTTTGTCTCAGTTTCCTCATCTGTAAAAATGAGCAGGAGAAAGGAAATGGCAGACCACTCCAGTATCTTTGCCAAGAAAGCCCAAAGAGGGTCATGAAGAGTCAGACACTACTGAAAATGACTCAGCAACAAAAGACACAGAGATGTTTTAAGATGAATGATCGCATGATCAAATGGCAATGTGATGGATGGTGTCCAGTGTATTATAAGAAGGCAGTGAGGTGTAGTGGAAAGAGGATATTAACCTCACTTAGAAGGCCTGGGTTCTAATCCTAATACTACTTTTTGACTCTAACCAAATCATGTAATCAATCTGGGCTTCGGTTTCCTTGCTTATAAATTGCAGAGGTGAGAGTACATGGTCTTTAGTGGCCCTTCTAAACCTAAACCCTACATTCTTGATTCCCTGAAGGAGGTGAAGTTATCTGCTGAGAGAGAAGATTGTTTGGCTAGAGCTGTGAACTTGGTGAAGGAGGAGGTTTGAAACATCCTTTGTGTACAATGTAATAGGAAATGAATCAGAGATCAATAAATCCTTGTGCAATGGCAAGGACCCTGTTAATGTTAATTAGTAGTATGAATGTGTAGTGAAGCCAGAGAGCTCAGTCTTATGACTTCCTTAGAAGTTGTTGGCAGTTTAGGAGAAAGAGCAGAGAAGGTGGATGGTGGGGAAGACCCAGGATTGGAGATTAACAGGGTCAGAGCAGCAGAAATACAATGTGGGGGGAGGACAGAACATGGTTGATATTGTTTATGATAGGCTCCTCTGTAAAGTGTGGGAAATGAATGCACATTCATAGTACCTTTGCACGAAATAAGCCCTCTGTTAGTGGGAAAATTAACTATGAAGCGTGAGGATAGTAAAACCGCTTTGGCTGATGTTCCTAAAGAGGTAACAACTCTTAGTAGATTAATTAGGACTCTGTTTATAAACCTATCAAAAAGGATAATCATTTCTTCAATCAAGACTTTTGACATCTCTCTTAAGCTATTCTGAAAATATTTCATGGTGAGACAGACCTTAATAAAGAATGCCAGGCTTAAGCAATTCACACATCCTTGGGAATTTCACACATCAGATAGAGAGGGAGGAAACTTCCTTTCAAATAAACACATGGTCATAGAAAATGGTAGAAATGTAAACATTGCTTTAATCAATTTACTAATAATGGTTCCCTGTTTGTGGATATTAGCCCAAGTTCATTCTTTAGCTATGATAGCTGACATATGTTGGTTAAATGTATATCCATTTAGATAAATACTTCAGAAATGAATAATAATTGTTAAATAAAGAAATTGACTTCTCAAGAAAGTGTTACTGAGGATTAATGACAAAAGGATCAATTTAACCCACTGGACGATGGATTACACACTCAATTATACCCTACTCTATTTAAAACATAGTGGATGGGTCTTCATGCTTTATTCCCTCCATTGAAGTATCATTTAGTAGTTGAGAGAAGGCTGGACTAAAGAATTTTCAAAAACAGCAATTTTCCCAGGTTCCTCTGAAAATCCCTTTGGTCTATTTCTTCATTTCTTATAGCACAATAGCATTGCATTTCATTCATATGCCATTTGTTCCCCAAATGGTGGACACCCCATTTAGTTTCCAGTTGTTCAAACATGTTTCAAGGATTTCTCTTCTTTTTGTTATCAGTGCGGATGTAGGGTAGGAAAAGGAGGGGAAAAGTGCTCCTTCAGTGTTAGAATGGATAAGAGCACTGGACCTGAAGTCAGAAAGACCAAAGTTCAAATCTGACCTCAGACCCTTAATTGCTGTGTGACCCCAGGCAAATCACTTAAGCCCTGCCTGAATAAAAAACTTGAGGAAAAAATGGCCAACCACTCCAGTATCCTTTTTATGAAAACACTATGGACAGTTAGTTGGTCCAGTAGGTAATGAAGAGTCAGACGTTATTGAACAACTAAACAACTACCTCTCTCTCTCTCTCTTTCTCTCTCTCTCTCTCTCTCTCTCTCCCTCCCTCGCCCCCTCTCTTTCTCTCCATCTCTCCACATATTTGTGTGTGTGTGTGTATATATATATATATATATATATATATATACACACACACACACATACACACACACATACATACATATCTCCATGTATATGAATATATATACATACATACATATATATTTATAAAAGAGTAGTTTGGTTTATTGAAAACATTTCACTCATGGATATTCAAGAACATCACAAGATGCAATCAGAAAAATATCCTATACAACAGAAGTTTTCCTAAATTATAAACTCACAGGTGTTGAGAGACCACAGGAGAATGAGAAGCTGGAGAATGGAGGCACTGCACTGGATAAACAGTCCCTCCCCCACCCGGTATTACTAATTGGGTCAATTTCCTAGGCCCCATCCTGCTGCTAGGGCAAAAACCAGGTATTTGGGCATTAACTCAGGCAGCTGGCAGAGGAGACAGGAGATTGTGCCAAATGGTGCTTAAAAAAAGACCTATAGCTGTAGCTCCTATACATAAAATTAGCTGCTGGCAAATCCATGCATCTCTCTCCCCAACCTACCCAACTAATGCGTGCATGTAACCTTTTAATATAGGTGAAGTCAAGAAGAAAACCAAGGGGAAAGGAAATTACAAATGGGCAGCAGACAAGCCTCAATCTTGGGTCAAATCTCACTGTAACCAGCTTGTGGTTTCCAGGGTTTCTAGATCTGTATGTTTGCCCACAGGTGGAAAGAACATTATTCCACTGGGAATTAACAAGCCCTGTAATAAGAGGGTGCAACAGAAGGATCTATGAATTTCACTAACATAACTAGGCAAAATGGGCCACTTGTTGCTATTTTTCAGTTCATCCTTTGTTCTCAAAGAGGACCAATGACATCATGAAGGTAATGGCATGAAGTGGACATGACTAGGATAGCTGTGCAAAGTCAACAGCCTCACCCTCTCTTCCAGAGTCACCCACAATCCAATGGGAAGACATAGGTCATGATGACTGTTGATGGCCAAGGATGCAGTGGGTGATTGATGTCCATAATTGTGTGGTTACTGATCTAGAGCCAGTCATCCTAGAGAATGAAGTCAAGTGGGCCTTAGGAAGCATTACTAACAGTAAGTCTAATACAGACCAGTAACCATCTCTATTCAGATGAGTCCCAGATCTATGTGCCCAACTCTAATCTTTCTTTTTAGCTTATACCCCACACCAGCAACTGCCAACTGTATAACTTCTCTTGAGTATCGCATAGATATCTCAAACTCCACATGACTGAAACAGAACTTTCAGAAGCATTGGGTTTAAAATCGGAAGATTAGGGCTCAGATTTAGATTCTGCCACTTACTACCTTGGCAACTTTGAGCAACTCAATTAACTTTCCTGGGCTTCACTTTCCTCACATATAAAAGAAAAGGGTTGAACTAGTAGGTGACTTCCAAGATCACTTCCAGTGATAAATCTACTATCCTGTGGTTCCCATAACCCCTTCCCTACCTTCAAACTTTACTATTTCTGTTGAGGGAAACCATGTTCTCCTCCCTGTTCAACTTTATAACCTCAGTGTCATTCTTGACTCTTACCTATTCTTCATACTCTATATCCAGTTAGTTACTAAGCCTTACTCATTCTTCCCTCCACAACATCTCTCTCATCTACCCTTTTCTCTCCATTCATAAGGTAACTAACCTAGTTTAGACCCTCATCTCTCATCCCTGGGCTATGCAATCCAATAAGAATTTATATAATAACCACTTAACAAGGCACTGTGATAGGCACAGAGGATACAAAGGCAAAGGTGCGAAATTTACATTCTACTACTATAATTGCCTCCTGATTTGTCCTACTCCTTCTGGCTCTCCCCTCTCCAATTAGTTCTTCACACAGCTATCAGAATAATCTTCCAAAGACCCAGCTTGAACCATGGCAATTCCCTGCTACAAAATCTTATCACCAGGATAAAATACAAACTCTCAATCTTTGCATTTAAAGCCCTCTATGATTTGGCTTCAATCTCCCTTTATAGCCTTTCCCCCCTTCCTATTACTCCCCCTCATGAATTCTTTGTTCCTGCCAAACCACTCTACAAGTTTCCTAACCTTGACTCTCTTTGGCTTCCATGCATCACTCAAGCTGACTCCTGTGCCTAGAAATTGCTCTCCTGATCTCTGACTCTCTGAACTCTTACCTTACATTAACGTTCATGCCACGGGTCACCTTGCTGCTGAAGTTGTCCTGACCCCCTCCCCCCCCCCCGAGGTAGGAATATTTTCTCCTTGCTTCTATTCTCTTGTAATTATTGACTTGTGTACATGTTGTAACTGTCCACTAAAATGGGAGTTCCTTGAGGGCAGGAACTATTTTACCTTTGCATCCCTGGTGAGCAGCACAATGCCATGAAGTTTTTGTTTTTCTTGGTTGTAGTTATGATTTTATTGGTATAGATAATTCCCATGAAGGCAGGTCAGCCACTGCTCTGCAACTTAAGAGTCTGAGAGGTTAAGTAAATTATGCTGGGTCACTCAGACAGTCCATGTCAAAACCTAGGGCTTCTCAATTAATCAGCAAATCATTTATTTAGCACCTAGTATGTGCCTGACATTGCTAGGAGATGAGGATATGAAGACAAATTTGAAATAGTCTCTGTTTAAGGAGTGTACAATCTAATATGGAAGAGAATATGCTTTTATAAAGATAATACTCAAATCATGGGCAAGTTCCCTTTGGGAAAGGAAGGGAGGGAGGAATGAAGAAAGGAAAGAAGGAAGGAAGATAGAAAGGAATATTTATTAAGATCTCAGATCTCCCCCTTTCCGTGTCTAGAACCAGAATTGTCTCAGTACGCTACAGTTTTGCTACTGGGAAGGGCATGTTCGTCTACTTCTCCATTGTTCCACTTATCATCCCTCTAACTTTCAAAACC
The DNA here is from genome assembly GCA_028646515.1 of Pseudochirops corinnae. Classification (NCBI taxonomy): domain Eukaryota; kingdom Metazoa; phylum Chordata; class Mammalia; order Diprotodontia; family Pseudocheiridae; genus Pseudochirops; species Pseudochirops corinnae. The sequence goes on along the minus strand of CM053585.1, from coordinate 510,293,333 downwards.
AAAACATTCCTCTCCTGCCACCATTCCCCTATAGGAATTCTCTCCCCAATTAGGACATAAGTTCCTTTGGTGCAGGGACTCAATTAACTTTTGTATCTGTTTCCCCATCCCTTAATATACTATTTGTAATAATTTTTTAATTCATTAAGGATCCCTAAAGGAGAATGAGGAAAGCAAAAGATCCCAAACTCAGGGAGAAGCAAAAGTTAGTCTCACATAAACATTCTTCATAACTGGAGCCTCTTCTAGTTTCTGTGTCCTTGATTTTGTGGCAACAGCTACAATGCCTCCTCATTACCCTCTTTTTACCCTGTTCTGATCTCATCATGATAGCATCACCAGTCCTCAGTCCTCAGCATGGGGTCGTATTTCCTACCAAACATGAGTTTAGGTGGGAATAGGTCAGCTTTTATAACTTCCCTTAAACAAACAGATATATTTTCAGACTCCATGCTCTTAGACCAGAGGCAGTATGATGTCATAAATAGTACACTGAACTTGGAATTAGGAGGACCTGGATTCAAATCCTGATTGGACACTTAGTAACTGTATGACTGAGCAAGTCAATTAGCCTTTTTGTGCCTTAGCATTCTCATACGTAAAATGAAAGAATTCGACTTAATAGTATCAAAGACACCTTCCACATCTAAATCTACCTCTACTCAGACCACATCTGATTCTTGCCTAGGCTCCCTTGCTCATTATTTTAAACCTGTTGGCATCATAAAAATTCCTCTTTAGACTCTTTACTAACTTACTAAGAGAATATGAGAGGAAAGGGAAGGTAACTATTATGTGATTTGAGCCTTGTGGTCCAAGTGTCTGATAATTATTTCAATTTCTAATTATGCATTAGGGAATTAGATTTCATGTGCCATAAACTTCTAGCTTCCCTTTATTGGGGATTTATTTCTTAGACCAGAACATTGATTGAGTACCTAGCACTCAATATTCACTGTACTCAGTGCTGGCAATACTCCATAAATACTTAGTCAGTATTTCCAGTACTTGGAGTACCCCAAAAGGAAAGCTTTCAATACTAGCAAAAAAAGAAAAAAAAGCCCACCACAAGGTGTCATGAAGATGCCCACCATTAGGTGATCTTCCCCCAGTAGTAGGAAATTTTCATCAGTCATGGAAATTCTGGCATGTGGCTCTCAGGTCAGACATGCAGATAGATCTACACTACTCAGATAGACCTATTCAAATGTAGTTTTAGCCAGACTAGAGCTGCCCAGAACTTGATATAGGATCATAGATTTGGAGCTAGAAGGAAACCAGTTTTAACTTCATCTTGTTAGAGATGAGGAAACAGAGGCACAGAGAGGTTAAGTGATTTATACAGCTAGTAAGTGTCTGGGGGCATGGGGGAGAAATTGGAACCAAAATCTTTCCGATGTCAAATCCTATTCCTTATTGACTATGCCAGATATACACCTCACAAAATCTGAGAGGCACAGCATGCAAAACACCAAAAGGAACAGGAAGAGAAAAGCCAGATCAACACAGAAATGCCATTGCAAGTACTTCACACCATCTCCCTGATTTTACTTCCCCTTCTTCCCGTACAATACACTGATTCTCTCACAAGGACAGATGAACCGGGGTATACCAGCCCTAAATGTAGTAGGAGGTTAGCTTCAATGCCTACTTCTTTCCTAAATTAGATATTGGTTGAGATCTTGATGCTCGTCTCCCATGCCCAACCCCCTATAGCCAGTAATACAAGATTGGATCTTAGAGATCATTGAGTTCAGGTCCTTCCTTTTAGAGTTGAAGGTCCTGACCACCAGATTAGTGCAATGACTTTCCCAAGAAGTCATCACTGGCCCAAAGTCACACAAGTGAGTATAAAAGCTAGAGGTGGGACCCAGGATTCCTGCCCCCCCTCCCCCAAGGAGGACTTTTTCAGCTATAATGCGCTACTTTTTGGAAAAATTAAAAGCACCATAAAATGTCAATAAGCACACTTTTAAGGTTTTTTTTTTAAAATGTATTTGGACAGTTCCCACAATATTTAAAGATCATCTATAGGTAATTCCCCCAGAAGAATACATTTGAACTGAGGACTTGGTATCATGTGGGAATTTGCTAATTTTTCAACACAAAGCTCAGGGTCTTATAAACACTTTCTGAAAATCATTTAGTCTGCCAAATATCACTGGCCTTGCTTACCTTTATGAATTTCACCCCTTCTCACTTCTCCATCATGAACTATCTTCATTTCTTGGGCTGCTCCCCATTTCATTGAGCTAAGAGAAGAGAAGAAGTTGTCTGCAGACCACATGTTCAACGTGCTTTTTATGCTCCCAGGGAAAAAAAGGGAAGCACAGATTCCCATGAAAATCAAACCAAAAAGAAGTAGAGTTGCCACCCAAGATTCTCCCATAGCCTAGAAATTGGAGCATCCATTGAGGACAGCTTTCTTTAAAGTCTAGTAATGAAATCATGGTAGGTCCCCTTTCCCTGACCCACATCAGAAGCTTCTTCAGATTTTCACAGAGAATGACAATAGAGCTCAACTGTTTAAACTTTGCAGCTGTGGCTTTAAACTCTTGGTAGCCCCATAAGGTCAACATCTATTCAGGATTCACCTGAATACCCCCAGAGACTGGCAGGGTAAGTCCAAGTTCTGGACATGATCCTGTGTGCTTTGCCTTGAATCAACAGAGATGACATCCAATACAGGTGAACAATAGGGACGATTATGAACAATAATTTATTTTGTTGTTTTTACTGTTCAGTCGTTTGAGTTGTGTTCAACTCTTTGTGACCCAATTTAGGATTTTCTTGGCAAAAATACTGGAGTGCTTTGCCATTTCCTTCTCCAGCTCATTTTACAGATGAGTAAACCAAGTCAAGCAGGGTTAAGGGACTTGCCCAGGATCACGTAGCTAATAAGTGTCTGAGACCAGATTTGAACTCCATTCTTCCTGCCTCCAGACCCAACATTCTTTCCACTATGGTGCCACCAACAAAATAAAGTTTAGTCTCACCACTTGTTTTTCTCCCAGCACTTTTGAGATTTGCTCTACATATGATCAGTCTAACTTATTTTCACAACTGCTATAAAAGTCCCTTAATACTTTTCATAGGGAGAGTACAAAGATTTGGAGTCCATATATTTTTCCTGTTATATGCATTTTTGCCTTTCCCTTTCCCAGATCAACTCTCACAAGCCTAGCCTGGTCCTTACCCAAAAATATGTCATCAGTCCTGTGAGGGCTACTTTGAATGTAAGGTACCACTGAGGCAATGTTATCCCATTTTCATTAGAGGTTGTCTAATGGTTGACTCCAGGTTAGATTGTTTATGGTGTAAGTTAATGAAGGAGCATTTGAAAAAAAAAATTATCTTAAGGAATAGTGGCCAGATCTGGAAGATGTGTGTCAGTTCTGCTTAGAATTCTATTTATTTTATCCTTATGCTCCATAGTGAGATAGCAGGTAAGGACAACAGGAATCTTGCTTGTCACTGTTGTTGTTCAGTCATTTCATTTCAGGATTAAGTGACTTGCTCAAGGTCACACACCTCAGAAGTGTCTGAAGCCAGATTTGAACCCAAGTCTTCTTGACTCCAGGCCTGGTGCTATGCCACCTAGCTGCCTCCAACAGATGCTACTGAATTGGAAAGGCTTTGAATATGGGCTCAGGGATAGTGCAAGGACTGGTCTAGCTACCCTTGTGGAGATTTATCACTAGAAGCTGGGTGAGAAGGTAATGGATATTTTTGTATACAACAACTGATGAGGCCAGATCTAAGGATCTACTCTTTGCCAGTGCAATATGTGTGCATTGGTAAAGGGAGCACTTACAGCAATCAAAGATCCTTCAAAATGTTGACATGGACTGTACCTGTTACCTATGAAAGGTAGGTAGGTCCTGGAGTCAGGAAGACCTCAGTTAAAAGCCAGTCTCTGAGACCAGCTGTGTGATCTTAGGCAAGTCATTAAACTGCTACCTGCCTCAGTTTCCTCAACTGTAAAATGAGAGCAATAATAGCACCTACCTTCCAGGGTTGTTGTGAGGATGAAATGAGGTCATCTTTCTAAAGCCCTTAGCGCAGCACTTGGCACATAGTAGATACTTCATGCTTATTCCAAAAAAATGTGCAGAATGTATGAATAAATACTTTTTTTTAAAGATACACATTTTTGTTTTGTTTTGTGCTAATGAGATGGAAAAGTAGAAAAATATGGAAAAGGTAATTACATAGCTTTCTGCTAACATGACCAAAAGGCACATCTTGTAAAATTTAATCTTTTAAGTTTAATCTGTTTATAAAACCCATGAGGTGGGGGGGGGGGGGAACTTTCAAGTTAAGATACAACGACATGAATGCTTTTGCTTTGCTGAATTTGAGGTAAAAATTCATTTTAGGATGTATTTTTTTTTATAAAAATGAGAAATAAAAGTAAAAGAGCATGAACACCAAAGGATAATCCCACAAACAAGGTGCCTTAGAACTGGGGCACTAAGAAATTCATGACTTTGACCAGTGAAGGAGGAGCTCAGCTTTGGTTAGAACCATGTGGGAAATCAGTTTACTTTAGGGAACTGAGGGTGAAAGCAAGGGATATCTGCTTTTTATTAAGACCTGAAGTGTATTAGAATTGGGCTGAGTTTCTCCCCAGATGGCCTCTCTTATGTTGACATCTGCAACATGTATATAGAGCAGTGTGAAAGGGCTGTCTCCTGTGCCAGGGTGGACACATGTAATGCAGTTAAACCCGAGTCCTTGGCTGTCCTTAGCTGTCCTTAGCACTGGTTCTTCAATGATACACACTGGAAAGGACTTCACTTGTCTGACCAAGACAAGATTGTTGTGTGTTTCACCAGAAGAGGAGCCTAATAACATTTAGAAAAGTTCAATATGAGTTACCTTAGAATATCTTAAATTAAAAATTGAAAGAACTAAGCATGGATGCAAGTTGAGCTGTCCTTGTCTACAGTAAGTGTTCACATGTTTATCACTTGAAATGAGTAATGTATCTTTTTGGTTTCTTTGAAATTGAGTCAGAAAAATCATTTGTGA
>CM053585.1:510210568-510288199 GCA_028646515.1 Pseudochirops corinnae | reverse complement strand
CCTTCCCTTCCCTGCCCCCTTCCCTTTCCTTCCCTTCCCTTCCCTTCCTTCTTTTTCTATAACATATGCTTAGTAAAACTGAAATATATAGTTCTGAAATTAACATTTGAGTACTCATATATAGGCTTTGTCTTATTTACAAATGTGTATTTATTTTCTTTGGTGCATTAAAGATTGCTATGTTTCTGAAGCTAATAACCCTCCTTCCTCTTTTATCAGACAACAGAAAGATTAGAGTCAATGGAACCAAGGAACCTATTGAGTTTAAATCAAATCAGTGGTTTGGAGCAACAGTAAAAGCTCATAAAGGGAAAGTGGTGGTAAGTCTTGACTCTACCCTTATTATGTTTTCTTTTCTTCAGAAAATCAGCTGCACATCTCTTCTCTGTCACATTTTAAAAGCAAGATTTTAAGAAACAAACTCATATGCAAGTTGTATTCTATAAAGTAAGATTCAAAAGCTTAAAGGAAACTTTGTTGCCATTTTAGAAATAAAATTTGGTGTTTTTCTCACAAGCAAAGTAGTATATTGCTTAGAGTCACAAGTCAGCAAACATCTACTGAGTGCTTACTATATTCCAGCCACTGTTCTATAGGAAATAAAGCTGCATTTCTAGATAAAACTTTGTCAAATTGCTATTTCTCAACTAAAAAAAAAAAATTCAAAGTGATTAAAAAATAAGTAAACATTTTAGAATCATAGATGGTCAAGATATATAGGATTTCTGGTGAAAGGCCTATTACCCCACTATGTTTGTCATGCTACTATTGGGATTCTGTTACTCTGACAGCTGAATGATCTTGTCAGAACAAGCCTGTTTTGTTATAATTCAGATCTCGGCAACGTTAGTGGTTGGTTTGTCATCGTTGTTAAGTTCAATGATCAGCCCTATGGAAACCTAATTCAGATGAATCATGTTTTTAAGACCTTTTGCCTTTCTGATATTCCATGGCTCAATGATTCTATCTCACTTTTACCCTGACTATGATATATGTTTGAATTATTTATTATTTACTGTCTATTCTCTCATAGAAATACTACTGAACGATTTTCTGTTGGATTTTTTAAAAAGCTAGTTAGCTTTAATTTTCCTTTATGAGAATGTAGAACTAACTTTGGCTTTGAGATTTGTTTAAAGCTATTTCAATTATGATTTAATAGGAATAAGTGCCTAAAGGAAATGCCTTGCTTTATTTGGTCTTGTGGTTAACCCCCAAAAGGGATTTTGACATAAAACAGGTAATCTATAAAATACTGCCCTCTCTGGTTACAAACTGAAAATTTACAGTACACTCTCTCTAGTCTCACACTTGAGTTATCACAGTTCTCATATTCCAGAATCAGTCCATTTCTTTCTTTCCTTTGGGGGCAGTATGACATAGTCATTTTTAATTGAAAAGGTCATTCTGTCTAATAATTCATTTTTAAAAAATCTAACTCCCTTCACATAGCTTTTTTTGTCTGTGTATATTGATTTTTTTTAAGTGCTGAAAATGCCTGTAAAATTGCTAGCACTTATGAAATCCTTAATTCATATGTAATCATCTATGAAATAGTCTCAGAAAGCACCAAAGGAGACATACTTCAAGAGAATGGGGAACAAAAATAGCACACATGGTCCATTCTGAAAAAAAAAAATGACTGTTGGTCAATGCTGGACCGTAATAGAAAAGTTAAAGTGTATTTTCAAGAAAAACTTGGAATCACTTTCTTAGTATGTGAAAACTTTCCTGTACAATGTTTTGAATTCAGCTCCACAAAAATTTTACTAATCAAAAGACTCAAAATGTTGACTTGCACAACTGGTAAGGTGGATTACTGCTTGGGTACAGGGAAGCAATTTAGTGCGGTGGCTAGGACGTTGGTTTTAGAGTCAACAGACCTGAGTTCAAATCTTGCCTTTAACACTTCCCTTGGGTGACCTTGGGTAAATCACCTAAGCTCCCTGGGTCTTCTTTTTCTCATAGGTAAACCTCATGAGGGACCTGTACTAGATGGCCTCTGAGGTCTCTTCCAGCTCCAGATCAATGATCCTACTTTCCCACCAAATGCTTATTACACAAATGGTGATCATGGAGGGTAGGTAAACAGATCTACCAAAGTAAACAGTAAACCATTCATTGGGGAAGTCACATGGATTAGTTTAGGTGATAGAATACAAAAAAATCCAAGGTTCCATAACTTAAGAGCTGGATGGAATCTTAGCTCAACCACAGAGAAAATGATCACCTGAGAAGTGCACCATCAGCAGTCTCTGAAGACACAAGCACTGGAAATTCAGGGACAAGTTGGAGTATTGGCTCCTCCCTACATGCCTACAGCCTTGGAGGCCTCCCATTCATTATTCAAAGTCTGTGCCTTCTCTTCCTCATCTCCATCTCCCCCACCAATACATTCCATGCTTCTGTCCCTGACTCTCTAACACTCAGGAATCAATCATATCTCCCAACATGCTCAGCACCCCAGGACTATTTTCAGAGGACTGCCAAACCCACCTGGACAAGGGCAGGGTTACAGAATGACCTATATCATAGATGGGAGCAAGGTATTGTATAAATCCTAACTCTACCTATAAATGTGCTACAAAGACCAAGGCAGAATTGGCCCTGCCTTCAAGGACTTAACAATCTACTGGGAGAATGTAGTGTGTCTACAGACAAGGAAGCCATCCCAAGCTTGATATGCTAGGGACAGATCAGGAAAGGATTTGTGAAGGAGAGACAATTGAGCAGAGTCTAAGAGAAAAATAAAATAATAATAAATTTCTCTATTTGATTACAAACTCTCTGTGAGGACAAAGTCTATTTTATGTTGTCTTTGTAATTACCAGTACTAGCACAGTGACTTGAACACAATGGGCACTTAACATTTTGCTGAATTCAATTGAAAGCAGGAACACAAGTACTGTGGTTCAAATTTTGGATGGCATAATTCAATGTGACCTTGGTAAGCCAGTAAAGTACAAGGACACAAGTTCACAATGTCTAAGTATTTGGAGAGGTCTTACCTAAAGTAGAGAAATAAGGGATTCTTAGTCTATGGAGAACTTGCACTGTGGTCTAATTGATTGGGGCTAGAATATAAAAGTCTTCTAGGATGAAGTCGGTTAAACGCTGGAATGAATTACCAAGACATTGTGGACACCATGTCTTTAAAATTAGTCTATGTCTTCATCCATCTGGAATCACTTTAAGTGTTAGCCTGCCCAAAGAGGGAAGATAAATTTGATGACTTCTCAAGTTCACTCCCAGGCCTACAGTTTCAGGATTTTGGGTTCTTAAAAATAAATATTTGACTAAATAAGGTAGAACACATTCATCCGGTATTAGGCCTGGCAAGTGGGAATAAGAAACAAAAAGTCTATGGAACAGATAGATAGATTCACATATATGCATGTATATTTTATATATGTGTATGTGTGTATACATATATTTTATTATGTGATACATTTTCTAGAAAAATTTTACTTTATCAAATCTACTGAATTCTAGATTTAAAATATTTTTTCTGTTTTTTAAAAATGTTTTGGGAGAACCAAGTAAAATAGTTTGAGCAAACATTCCTTATTTCTGCTATGATGTACATTATTTTGTCTAGAGAAATTCCTGAGCTTGGCCAAAATAATCCATAGGGAATGGCCACTCTTCCTCAGAATGCATTTCTGGAAACCATGGAATAAAGTAGGTCATTTGCAAAAGGACCAGATTTCCCCATCAAAATAGTGCCTTTGTTGCATTGTTAATGGAGAATCTGCTCTCAAAAAAATGATGGGTGTGGTCAGCAATGTTATAAAAACAAAAGTACTACAATTATGAACTCTTTGATCACTTAATATAGTAAAATTTTATTCCAATTCCTATAAAGTGAGGAAATTGTTCTGCACTCAGAGAACATGCAAGGATCCCCCACTGTATCACCAATTGGACATAAAAATGAATGGAATTGCTATAAAGATGTTCAAATGTTTAATTAACAGTAATTTTGTTGGACTTTTTAGAATTAGAAAGGTTTTAGAAGTGTAGTTTTGGTGTCCCAAACCTCATAAAAAAGCTCTACCAGAAACTTTGAGTTAAGCCTTCTTTTCTTTATGTAAATATCCCTCAAGCAAACAGAAACCTTCAAAAATCATTCCATTGATCTTGGAATCTTCGCTGAAGCATTGGATTGACTCTGTTCCTACTAGATGATATGTTGACAACTACTGACACAGTCTTACATTTCTTTGGAAATTCACTTAAATCCAACAAACATTTATTAAGCACTTGCTGCACATGAAGCACTGTAAGAAATCTTACAATTATAATTACCAAGATTTTAAAAGGGAGTTTCAAACAATTTCTCACTAAACTACTGATGCCATGGTGTCCTTTGCATATTCAACAACCTTACATAGCACTGAGATAAGACACTCATTTAGATGACAGTTAATAAGTATAATTCCAATATTAAAACAAGTAAAACCAGTGACTATCTGTACAAATTAAAGTCATTTTTTAAAAAGCCATAAAATGCATTTTCAATATCCAAAGATGTATCTATTTGACTCCATTCCTTGGCCTGAAATAATCCTAACTCTAATTAACTTAGCATAATTTTTAATGATCTTCTAGGTCAGCGGTTCTCAACCTGTGGGTCACAACCCTTTTGGGGGTTGAACGACCCTTTCACAGGGGTCACAGGGGTCACCTAAGACCATCGGAAAACACATATTTCCGATGGTCTTAGGAACCGAAACAAGGCTCCTCTGTCTCCAGGTGCATTTGCCCACATGCAGACATGCCCACATACAAGTATTAAAGGATCGCGGCATTAGAAAGATTGAGAACCACTGTTCTAGATTCTTTCTAGCGCTAACTCTGAGGCCTTGAGTGTTTGGAAACCAAGACAAGAGAGAGCAGAGTATGGACTTGGTTCCCATATTAAGACATCAGACTGATAGTACTCTTTGTCAAAGTCATTGCAGGGATCCTCTAGTTAAATACATTCATTTTATAGATAAGGAAATTAGTGCTCAGAGAGTATAGGTAGAAAGTGGGAGAGTTCAGCCTCAGAACCCAGGATCAACTACATCGAATCAACGACATCAAATTCTTTTTATTGTATCACATTTATGCAAACCAATGAGGCATTATAAACTATTTCTGCTTTAGGGAACATTTTTTATCTTAAGTATTTTTCTTTAATAATAAAAAGATCTGTTTAAATTTATTTCAATAGACGCATAGTCTATTGTTTATTTTATCCTAACCCTTTGGGTTAAATAAAATCAGTAGGATTTGCAGTGTGCTAACTATTAAAGCTGCCCCAAAGTGTAATCTGTTACCCCACCAAAGGGTTTTCAGGTAGAATCATTTGTGTGAGCCCTTTGAGTCTCCTTTCTCTGTATACCCAGTGTTTAGCACAGTGCCTGGTGTGTATTGATTCACTGATTATTTACAAGCTAAACTAAATAACCTCTGAAATCGTTAGAAATTTCAAAAGTCAAGAATTCTACAATAGATTGGCAAGCGTTTATCATTCTGGAAGAGCTGCTAAAGACAATCTCGAATCAGTTACCACAACTGATACTGTAGCTATTTCCTTATTTATTGTGGTTTGCCATAGATTCCAGTCTGTTCCAGATGTAACAAAACAAGGCAGCTAAATTCTCATCCAAGTCTTTGATGTTTTAACAGGCCTGTGCTCCATTGTATCACTGGAGAACCCTCAAAGCTACCAGGGAAAAGGATCCTGTGGGCACTTGCTACGTAGCAATTCAGAACTTCAGCGCCTATGCAGAATACTCCCCTTGTCGGAATAGTAAGTCGTATTTGTAATGTCGGCTTGTTGAAAGTAACGTGGGGGCCAAGAGATTGCTCCTTGTATGTGTGAAAAGAGACAAAAACCTAAACAACAGTGTCAGATGACCTCACCAAAAAAGCCTCTACGAGGAGCATCTTGCTATAAAAATGCTGGAACCATTAGGGGCAGCTAGGTGGTACAGTGGATTGAGTGCTGGATCTGGACTCGGGAAAACCTGAGTTCAGATCCAGCCTCTGCTCCTAGAAGTGTGATGATGGGCAAGTAACTTAACCTCCCTTAACTTCTGTGTCCTCATCTATAAAATGGGGGTAATTAATAATGTTAGCATCACAGGGTTATTGTGAGAATCAAGTAAGATAACAAGTTCTTTGCGAACTTTAAAGTACTAGATAAATGGGAACTATTATTATTATTATTATTGATTTTAAGTAGGATTCTTAATCACACACACACAAATATATGTGTACATGTGTGTGTTCTTTTTCAAAATATACCACAGCAAAAGTGCATGGTTGTATATATCATCCTTCATTTTTATTTTGAAGAGAGAAAAAAAAGATGAAGGTTGTACTAGGTGACACTATTTAAATGTGAGTTAAGATTGGCCAAACCCTTTCTACTCAATAACTCTATAAAGTCAGTGGTTTGGGGTTTGCTTTGTCTAGATAAATTATTTTAACTCCCAGTGTGTGATTTCCACTGACAGGAGGCAGGATCAGGGTAACTTAGAGCCTTAGAAAGCTGCCTGAGGGCACTGACATATTGAGGGGCTTGCTGCTTCCAAAGTTAGCCGTCTCCCCACTAGGCCATACTGCCTCTAGAGATAAGGAACACAAATATTATTATCCCCTTTTTACTGATGAGGAGACTGTAACTCAGAGAAATCCAGTGACTAATCCAAAGTCTTACAACTCACTGTGTCAGGGTAAGATGTGAATTCAGGTTTCCTGCCTGCAAGTCCAATACCCTTTCTACCAGGCTACACAGTCCCTTTATCCAAGATAAGTTTTTCTCTAGCTCTAAAAATATTTTTATCTTAAATTTATCTATCCTAATAAAAATTATACCTTGAAGAAACGTGCCTGTGAATAACAAATTCTTTATAAGAAAAGACATTTTTTATTTAAGCATCTTTAATTGGAACAATAGAGGATTTTCTTTCTCCACCAAGCATTTTTCTTGCATCCTAACTGATGGCCATCTGTTGAGATTCTCCTTCAGAAGGTCAGGGGATCAGATAGAGCATGTCAGGAAGAAAGTAAGTCAAACTTCATGAAAAATCAATGGAGATAGGTTATTTACTGCAAATAGCCAATGTTAATAAGTACTCTGAATCTTGTTTCAGATGAATTCACACTCATGTCTATTTGTATTAAATTTTAATGCTAATGAGCTATGTGGGTATAATGTACATTAGCTCCAGTAGGTTCCTAGAACTGGAAATGGCCAGTCAATATTCCCTTCTATTGAGTGATGTATCTTTTTTTATTTATTCCATTCTTCTTGACTGACTTCTTTCTCTACTAAGTCTCCTCACATTTCTTTTTTCTTATTTCTCAAGTTAGCTACAACTTTCTTGATGGGACTCTGAAGTGAAAAGAACACACAGGAAAAGGGGTCATAATGGTTATCTAGAGGGACCATTCTCATTATGACTGTTTGACCTATGATAATGGAAAGAATCTCATGTTTTGGTCATGGCTTTGGTCCAACAGACCCTTCATAGCACTGCTTGGATCACATCTACACCTACTTCTGAGTCTTTAAAATCACTTTTTTGGATCATGTCATTACATCAGACAGGGCTGTATTTTCATTAGCATATATGAAGCTACCCAGTTGTATAGAATCAATTCTATAAGAGTTGTTCATTTCCCTTTCTCTCAATTTAAATTAGCCTGATATTACTATCACTGGTGTACATCTACCTTTGTTTTTATTGTTCAGTATGATTTTTTGTGACCCCATGTGGGGTTTTCTTGGCAAAGAAACTGAAGTGGTTGGCCATTTCCTTCTCCAGCTCATTTTACAGGTAAGGAAATAGGCAAGAAGGGTTAAGTGACTTGCCCGAGGTCTCATAGTTAGTAAGTATCTGAGGCCAGATTTTAAGTCAGGTTTTCCTGATTCTAGGCCTGGCACTCTATCCACTGAAGCACCTAGCTGCCCCTATATCTAGCTTTAGGCTGTATCTATTGACAACAAGTAGCCTGAACCAGAGACCTAAGAACAAGTCAGACCTGGTCTGATGCACTTAAGTGACATATCAGATCTCCAAAGGCACAGAAAAAGAAACATAGATTTCTCTGGGTACATGACTGTACATCTCTGGATGCTGAACTCTTATAGCACCCTGAGTGAGGATTACTTGTAAAGTGTATACATTCTGCCTTATGAACTTTGTGGCATCTATTTTGATAGTTAAAAGGATTGAGAGTAAGAACAATTACTCAGCAAGCATTCATTAAGTGTTTGCAGTCAGATACTGTGCTAGGTACTTGAGATGAAAATACAGTGAAATACAGCATCTGTCTATCCTAAGCGAACTTGCATTCTAGAGTAGGAAACAAGTTCATAAATAAATACATAAAGAATAGTTAATTCTTAAAGTAGTTTATGATAAGGTAGTTTGGGAAGGAGAAGAGTAGCATTTGAAGGGATTAGTAAAGGATCCGTGTAGAAGATCATGTTCAAGTTGTATCTTCAAGGGAAAAAGGAGTCCTCTGAGACAGAAGGGAGGAAGGCATGCATTCCAGGCATGGCGGATGGCCAGTACAAAACTCGGAGATAAAAGATGGAAAGTTCTTTCTGTGTGAGGCTCAGAGAAGTCAGTTTGACTGACACAGAATACAGGAAGGGGACCAATATCTAGTGAAGCTGAAAGGATGAATTGGGGTCAGATTTGTATAGAACTTTAAAAAGGAAACAATAAAATTTATAATTTGTCCTAGAGACAACAGACACTTGAGTATATCTCATAGAGAAACAATATGTGTGGTCAGAACGACATTTAAGGAAATCACTTTCACAGCACCAGGGAGGTAACCAGAAATTAAGAGGCTATAAGAGATTATAAGTGATGCTAAGCCAATTATAAAATTATAATAATTTATTATTTTAAAAATATTATTTATACTAGAATTATTTCTTTTTAATTTTGAGTTCCAAATTCTCTTCTTCACTTCCATGCCTCCCCCACCCACTGAGATGACAACCAAAATCTTAATAACGGTTTATACATTTGAAATCATGCAAAAATACATTTCTGTAATAGCATATCATAAATAAAATTCCAAAAATAAAAATAAAGGGAGAAAATCATGCTTCAGTTTGCACTCAGAGTTCATCAGTTCTTTGTCTGGAGATGGGTAGCATTGTTTCATCATGAATCCTTTGGAATCATCTTGGATCATTGTGTTGTTCAGAGTAGCCCAGTCTTTCTCAGTTGGTCAGTATGACAACATTGCTATTACAGTACACAATGATCTCCTGGGTTTTCCCACTTCACTTTGCATTGAGTCTTGCCATTTTTTTCTGAAACCACACCCTCATTGGTTCTTATATCATAATAGTACCCCAGCGCAATCATATGCAACAACTCATTCAGCCATTCTCCAATTGATAAACATCTGCTCAATTTCCAATTCTTTGCTATCAAAGAATTGAACTGCTATAGTTTTGTAGCAATAGGTCTTTTTCTTTTTCCTTTGATCTTTTGGGGTATAGACCTAATAGTGCTATTGGTGGGTCAAAAGTATGTACGTGGTTTTTCTATAGAATGATTGGACTAGTTCACAACTCCACCAGCAGTCTCTTACAATACCTTCCAGCATTTGTCATTTCTGATAGGTGTGAGGTGGTACCTCAGAGTTGTTTTAATTTGCATTTCTCTAATGAAGAGTGACCATATGACTATTGATAGCTTAGATATCTTCTCCCCCAAACTCCCTGATAATATCCTTTGACCATTTATCAATTGGGAAATGGGTCTTATTTTTATAAATTTGACTCCATTCCTTATATATTGGAGAAATAAGGCCTTTATCAAAGAAGTTTCCCATTTAATGTTTTTTATATCACTTCATTGTCTATGGTACTTTTAGTAAAATGTGGTTTCCCTGATTATCTCTTTTAATTAGGTCTATTTTTGCTTTTTCTTTGTCTGAGATCATGCTTGTTACCCCTGCCTATGTTTTACTTCAGCTGAAGTATAATCGATCCTGAATGTCTTTGTGTTTCAACTGTTTCTCTTGGAGACAATATATTGTTGGATTCTGGTTTCTAATCCATTTTGCTATCCACTTCTGTTTTCTGGGTTAGCTCATCCTATCCACATTCACAGTTATGATTACTGTGTGTTTCCCTCCATCCTATTTTCCTTATATCCTTCTGTTTTCTTCTATGTTTTTCTTTCTCTTTTTATCCTGTCCCTTCTCAAAAGTCTATTTTGCTTCTAACCATTGCCTCCCTTAATCTGTCCTTCCTTTTATCATCTCTCCCACCCCATGTCCATGTTTCTTATCCTCTCCCCTCCTATTACCACACTGGGTAAGACAGATTTCTTTACATGAATGAATATTTATATATACCATTCCCTCTTTAAACAAATTGTGATGAGAGTGAGGTTTAAGCATTGCCTGCCACCACCCCCCCAATTTATTTATCCCTCCGCTACAAATGGTCTTCCTTGAGTGTAAGAAAAATTTTTATATAAGAAAATCTCTCCCATTCTACCTTTCTCTTCCCCTTTTTCCCAGTGCACTTCTCTTTCTCACCTCTTCATTTTTTTGAGATCACCCCAACATAATTGAGTCATACTCATACTCTCCTTCTATGTAGTCTCCTTCTAACTGCTCTAATAATAATAACTAATAATAACTCTTAGGAGTTATATGTATCATATCCCATATAGGAATGTAAACAGTTTAATTTTATTGAGTGTCTTATGATTACTCTTTCATGTTTACCTTTGTATGCCTCTTTTGAGTCTTATACTTGAATGGCAAATTTTCTACTCAGCTTTGGTCTTTTCTCCGGGATTGCTCAAAAGTATGCTCGTTAAATATCCATCTCTCTCCCCACCCCCAGCCATCCCCCGAATGATTACTCTCAATTTTACTGGGCAGACTATTATTACTTGTAACCTGAGCTCCTTTGCCTTCCAGAACATCATATTCCATATTCCAGGCTTTCTTCTCCTTTAATGTGGAAGCTGCCTTGTGTGATCTTGTGTGATCCTGCCTGTGGTTCTATGATATTTGAATTGTTTCTTTCTGGCTGCTTGCAATATTTTCTCCTTGACCTGGTAGCTCTGTAATTCATAATATTCCCTGGAATTTTCATTTTGGGATCTCTTTTAGGAGGTTATTGGTAGATTCTTTCCATTTCTATTTTACCCTCAGGATCAAAGATGTCAGGACAGTTTTCTTTGATAATTTCTTGAAATATGATGTGTTATGATTTTGATCATAACTTTTAGGTAGTTCAATAATTTTAAATGATCTTGCCTCAGTTTGTTTCCTAGCTCTGGTGTTTGTCCAATGAAATATTTCATATTTTTTCCTATTTTGTCATTCTTTTGACTTTGTTTTATTGTTTCTTTAAGTTTCATGGAGCCATTAATTTCTACTTGGCCAATTCTAATTTTTAAGGAATTATATTTTTCCATGGAATTTTATGTCTTCTTTTCTATTTGACCTACTGCGTATTTTAAGTTCTTTCCTTCAGTGGATTTTTTGTGCCTCTATTACCAAGCTGTTAATTATCTTTTCACAATTTCCTGCATCACTTTCATTTCTTTTCCCAATTTTCACCTACCACTTTTTTAAAGTTAACTTTTGTTTATTTTTAGTTTACATCATTCATTTCCATGAGATTTTGAGTTACAAATTTTCTCCCCATCTTTCCCGTACCCACCACCCCAAAACAGTGATCCCATGTTTATCCCCTCCCCCAATCTGCTCTCTCCTATGTCCTCCCCCATCACCCCTCTGACTTTCTGGTAGGGCAAGATGGATCTCCTTACCCCAGTGCCTGTACATCTTAATTCCCAGTTACATAATTTTATATATATTTATATATATTCAATATCCTTTTTTAAATGTGGCACTCAGAATTTAACACGGTATTCAAGGTGTGGTCTGACCAGGGCAGAATACAGCAGGACTATCAGTTTGCTATTCCTGGAAGTTATGTTTTTAAAAATACAATCAAAGATGGGGCAGCTAGGTGTCAAAGTGAATACAGCACTGGGCCTGGAGTCAGGAGGACGTGAGTTCAAATCTGATTTCAGACACTTGTCACACTTGGGCAAGTCACTTAACCCCAATTGTCTTGCCTTTCTCCCTCCAAAAAAAAATTCAATCAAAGATTACCTTAGCTTTGGGGACTTTCACGTCACATGCTGTTGACATATTGATCTTGCAACCCACTAAAACCCACAGATTTTCAGGTAAGTTGCCTTCCCTTCTAGGATGTCAACTAGCATTTCATTTATCCCATAGTCTCTGCAGCTCCCATAATGATAACAAAAACAAAAGCAGCTTGTTTATATTGTGCTTTGAGATTGAAAAAAAATCTCGCCTCACATAGTTTTTGAGGTACAGAGAATGAAGAACACACAGAACAAGCATCTAAGATGTTTCAGGACTGTGGACACTTCCTGAATTTATTGTGATAAATCCTATAATGCTAAGCTACTATGACTGTAACTACCCTCTTTCCTCTTAAATCCCATGTCCCCTCAGCTCCAATGACCTCCTTTTCCACTTCATTCGGTTATACACCAGCAGTGTCACACTTTAGACCTCAATATCCTCAACCTTTGGGCACAATGGATACAGTACTAGGTCTACAGTCAAGGAAGACTCATCTTTCTGGGTTCAAATCTGGCTTCAGACACTTCCTAGCTGTGTGACCGGGGGCAAGTCACTTAACCCTGTTTGCCTCACTTCCTCATCTGTCAAATGAGCTGCTAGTTCCTGGATTATCCTGATTGTGTTTCCACAGTATTCAAATTGTTTCTTCTTGACAGCTTGTAATATTTGCTCCTTGATCTAGGAACTCTGGAACCTGGCTATCACATTCCTAGGAGTTTTCTTTTTGGGATCTTTTTCAAGGGGTGATTGGTGAATTCTTTCAAGTTCTATTTTGTCTTCTGGTTCTAAAATATCTGGGCAATTTTCCTTGAGAATTTCTTGAAGGATGATTTCTAGGTTCTTTTTCTGATCATGGCTTTCAGGTTGTCCAATGATTTTTAAATTGTCTCTCCTGGATCTATTTTCCAGGTCAGTGGTTTTTTCAAGGAGATATTTCACATTGCCTTCTATTCTTTCATTTGTTTCGATCTGTTTGATTTTATCTTGATTTCTCATAAAATCATTTGCTTCCATTTGCTCTGCTCTAATTCTAAAGGAATTATTCTCTTCAGTAAGCTTTTGAGATTCTTTTTCCAAATGGCAAATTTGACTTTTTAAGGCATTCTTCTCCTCATTGGCTTTTTGGGCCTCTTTTACCATTTGAGTTAGTCTATTTTTTAATGTGTTTTCTTCAGTCAGGTTGTTGACTCTCTTTTCATGATTTTCTTGCATCGTTCTCATTTCTCTTCCCAGTCTTTCCTCCACTTCTCTTATTTGGTTTTCAAAATCCTTCTTTAGCTCTTCTATGGCCTGTAACCAGCTTATATTTTTCTTGGAAACTTTTGGTGCACAAGTTCTAACTGTGTTGTCTTCCTTCTGTTCCATGTTTTGATCCATTTTGTCCCCACAAAAGGAATCTAAAGTTGGATTGCTGTGCTTACTTTGCTTCTTTTGCCTGCTCATGTTGCCAGTCCATTACCTGACTTTTTAGCTTTGTGGAACTCTGCTTCCAGAGGGGAAAGCTATGTCCCAAATTACTGGGGTTTTCACAGCTGCCGGAGCTTTTAGGAGGCTGCTGCAGCCCCCACCAGCTTTGGCTAACTATTCACATACCTCAGGACCACCACCCAAGATCATGGTCCCAATCCAGGTAGCTTAAGGCAAGAGCACTTAGCCTCTCAATGATTGCTTGGCCCCCTGCAATCTGCCGGCCACAAGCTGTGAAGCAGCCACACTTCTGCTCCTTTCTTGCCCTGGGGGGTGGATGGCTGGATTCGCTTTTCTCCCCCAAATTTAGCTGAGTTCCACTGACCTTTCACTTTGTCCTTGTTTCTTATGGGTTGGTAATTCTGGAAACTGCCACAGCTGCCGGTGATACACTCTCCTAAAAGCTCCAGCTGAGGCTTGTCCTCGCCACCCCAAAGTCAAGCCATGGTTTCAGGCCTGGATGCTTTTGGCTCCCAGCACACTGTGATGGGCCCTTCCTGTCTTGTTTGCCAGGCTGTCTTCACTTTGTTTCTCTGTACTTTTGTGGGTTCTGGAGCTCTAAAATTTGTTTAGAGTCATATTTTATAGGTATTTGAGATGGTTATGGGGGGAGCTGCAGAGTTTTCCTGTTTCTACACCACCATCTTGGCTCCACCCCACTTTTTTTTGTTTTGTGGAGGGGGAAAGGCAGGGCATTTGGGGTTGTGACTTGCCCAAGGTCACATGGATAGTAAGTGTTAAGTGTCTGAAACCGTATTTGAACTCAGGTCCTCCTGACTCCAGGGCCAGTGCTGTATTCACTGCACCACCTAGCTGCCCCTCACCTACCACTTTTATATCTTTCTCTAACTATTGCAAGAATTCTTGTTCGGCTTTGGTCCAATTAGCATTTTTCTTTGAGGCCTTGCCTATAGCTTTTTTCACATTGTTGTCTTCTAAGTTTATGTCTTGGTCTTCCCTGCCATTGTAGTAGCTTTTTATGGCCAAGTTCTTAATTGTTGTCATTGTTGTTTGTTCATTTTTCTGCCTATTTCTTCACTTTGAACTTTATATTAAAGTTGGCTCTGCTCATCTGGGGGTGGGAGTGGAGAGAAACTGTGCCAAGCTTCAGGCTTTTTCATGTTATTGTTTTCAGAGTTAGTTCTGGGAGGTCTGCAAGTTTTTGGTGTTTCCAAAGTGGCATTACCCTGAGATAGGTGAGGTCACTACTCTCCTGGTCTGAACTCTGGTCTTTACCCAGAAAGGGCCCCTGCTCCTTTACTAGTGCTCCTTTCCACTTAGTAACTTTGTTTCAGAATTGTAAGGGCAATAGGTTTGATAATCAACACCAGCTGCACTCAGTGCCAGCAAAGAGTCCTCTGTAATCTCTTTTTGACCAGTTGTCTGACTCTTGTACAGTTTCTGGACTGATTGCTTTCAAAGTTGCTGCTGCTTTTGTGGCCACTTCCAAGGTCTACCACTGGTCCTCCTGCCATGTTCTGGGCCACCCACCCCCCACCTTTCAGTGCTACAGCCCTCTCCTGTGGACGTCCTAAGTTGTCTTTGGCTATGAAAATGTCTTCCTCTAAACTTTTTTGTGGGGCTCTGTACCTTCAACATTTGGAGAGATTCTTTTTTTATGTTTTTGTTTGTTTGGTTCTTTTTGGAAGGGGGAAGGCAAGGCAACTGGGGTTAAGTGACTTGTCCCAGGTCACATAGCTAGTAAGTGTGTCAAGTGTCTGAGGTCAGATTTGAACTGAGGTCCTCCTGACTCCAGGGCTGATGCTCTATTCACTGTGCTACCTAGCTGCCCCAAGAGATTCTTTTAAGGTTGTCTGGAAGGGAATATTGAGAATTCAGCTTAGTCTCCACCTGTACTCCACCATCTCGGACTTTGCCAGAAGCTGATTCCCAAAAGCTGAATTTTTTAAAAAGTAAAATGAAGTTGATGAACTCATGAACTCATGGAAGGATGATTTAAACCATAGAGTATAACCCTCCGTTTCTGTACTTCTAGGGCTTCTCTTCAGTTATTGGTAGTTCTATTGTCCTATAAATGCCTGGAAAAAAATCCCTTTTGATTCCTAATGTGCTCCCAGGTCACTAACATGAAAACAGCCACTTTTCATGGTCATCTAGTCATAGAGCTGAAACATCTTCACTGACATTTTTCAAACAGAAGTCAAAGAAGCTGGACTTGTTAACTTCTCCAAGACAGTCTTCAATAACATCATTACCACATTGATCAATATGGAGTTCATTTTCTCCTTAATATGGAGCTTGTTAACAACTTAAACATATAGCCCTTCAGTGAAGTCATGATGAAGGAATAAAGTGGCTCACATACTCTTTGATTCCTGTTTTGCTTGGGTATGAGGATGTTGCTTGTAGCCTGGGATACAGAATGGTAGAGTGGAAAGGACTCTGACTTGGGAGTTTGAGGACATGAGTTTTAATCCCAACCCTGTCACTTATTACTTGTATGACTTTAAACAAATCACTTAACAACCTCTCTGGGCCTCAGTTTCCCCATCTGGATATCCATCATCTGGATAGCCTCTACAGTTACTTCTGACCTCTAAGTCAGTGATCCTCATACAGAGCTGCAGAACACACTGGTCTTTTGGGAGAAGTAGTATTTCCTTTTATGGACCGCATTCAATACTTTTGTTGTTGTTGAGCCATTTTTCAGTTGTATCCAACTCTTCCTGACCCCATTTAGCATTTTCTTGGCAAAGATACTAAAGTAATTTACCATTTCCTTCTCCAGCTTATTTTTAGATGAAAAAAACTGAGACAAACAGGATTAAGTGACTTGCCCAGGGTCACATGGCTACTAAGTGTCTGAGGCCAGATTTGATCTCAAGAAGAGGAGTCTTCATGACTTTAGGCCTGGTGCTCTATGCACTTTATCACCTAACTGCCCCACAATATAAGGTGTCCCAAAAGACTAAGTACAGTTTTAAGCTATGAAAACTTCAAGTTGCATTGGTTTTTAGGACACTGTAAAAACTAAATAATAACTCATCTTTTTTGCAAAGGAGAGAATTTATATTTATTATCCAATGTCCAGTAAAAACTTTTTTTCCATGGGACTTTTCCTTTTTATACTATTTGAAGTGCAGTTTTTATATACACACAGATCATCTCACACGCATTCATACTCACACTCATACTCACACACTCACATATTCTCACTCATACATATAGTCACACTCACACAAACTCATAAGCACACTCACATACATTCACAAACAAATGCTCTCCTATACACACACACACACACACACACACACACACACACACACACACACACACTCAGTCATGAACTCCAGAAAAATGGCACCCAGAAGTCAGAGGCCGCCCATTTGCTGTGCTTCCCACACGTATACCATAAAAGTCAATCTAGGGTAAAGATGAAAAGTGGTAAATATAGTCCACAAGATAGGGAATTATGGAAAGAAATTGGAGGAACATCTGGAAAGAATGGGAGATGAGTGAATGTCAGAAGTAGTTCTGGAGCGCCAGCAGAGTCTGTCTTCAGAAAGGACGGGAAGACCAAGCCCAGTTGGAAAGTCTGGGAATGGCCCTACATGCCCAACCTATAAATTTTTTCCCTGATGATGTGATGATGATGTGTGCTTCCTTCCTGACCCTCTCATTTCCATTTCTATCCTGACAAAAAAAAAAAGAATAATTATTCACATATTTGCCACACACTCTTTAAAGAATTCCATTTTTGCCAGTGCTGAAGCTACTTTCTGGTTACAATTTAGACACCTTACGAAGCTGTGGTGACTCTTTCAAGTTACAATTTATGAGTAGTTAGAATTTGGGAGGAGGGACTCTGATTCCACATCCTCTGAAGCCTTGCAACAAGGCTGGCTTTGGGTTCCATGTGTGAGGTTTCCTGCTGCAGGGAAAGCCCTAGTGGGCACTGCTTCAGGAGACAGAGGACTTGAGTTCAAATATTACCCCTGGCTCTCCCTTAACAGCCAAGTTACTTATCCTGGCTCAGTCTCCTCGTTTTAAAAGTGAAGTGTTGGACCACATGGCCCCTGAGGTCCCTTCCTGCAAGTCGGCCTCATTGGTAATTCACCCCTATATATGCAAGCTGCTGCCAAGGCCCACTGATTTCACCTTTCCAGTATCTCCTGAATATGCCCCTTGATATCTCCTGACACTGGCCCCACCCTGGTGCAGAGTCCCAACACCTCATACTTGGACTATTGCAAGAGCTGCTGGTGAGTCTGCCTGCCACAAGCCTCTTTCTGCTCCAGTCCATCATACACTCAGCCACTAAAGCAATTTTCCTAAAACCCAGGTCTGATCTTGTCACCTCCCTGCTCAGCAAACTCCAATGGCTTTGTAATGCCCCTAGGAACAAATACAAAATGCTGTTTGGCATTCGAAGCCCTTCCTAAACCAACCCCCTGCTACTTTTCCAGTTTTCTTGCCCCTTACTCTCCAATATACTCTTTATTCCAGTGACACTTCTGACTGTTTCACAAACAAGCCTCTCCATCTTTCAACTCCAAGCATTCTCTCTGGCTGTCTCCCATGTCTGGAATGCTGTCCCTCCTCCTCTTTGCCTCTTGACCTCCCTGGCTCCCTTTAAGTCCAACTCCAATCCCACCCTTTACAGGAAGCCTTCCCCAACCCCTCTGAATTCCAGTGTTTTTTCCCTTTTAGTTATTTCCTATTTGTCTTGTATATAGCTGGCTTTGTATATATTGGCTTGCATGTTGTTTTCCCCCATTGGATTGTAAACTCCTTGAGGGCAGGGACTATCTTTTACCTCTTTTAGTATCCCTAGCACTAAGCACAGTGCCTCTGAATAAATGTTTATTGTGTTGTGTTGTAACTCATTAGTTAAATCATCTTATAAAACCACAAATCTATTCCCTACATAGTGAATTTTACTTGAGTGTATAAAATGTGTTACACTATGGTGTGAACCTTATGACTTGAAATGTAACTTCCCATACTGCCTAAATCCTAAGGCCATAGAATCACTGTAGTTAAAATTTTTGGGAGCATTATGACCTCCTCAGATCACAGACACTGAAACATTTGTGCACCTATTGCAACTGGATGTGCATTCACAGTGATTGTCAAATTATTCTGTTCCTACTCATAACAAGACATATCCTGCTAGTTTTGACATGTGAGTCTTCTCTGAGAACGAACAATTCAATGCACTTCAATTCCACAGATGTCTATTCTTACCGAATTACATAAAACTAGTACTTTTTATATAATGACTTCAGGTTTCCAAAGCACTCTCTATACCTTATCCCAGTTGGGAATTTGAAGGCACTCTGGTATAGAGAAAGGCATGCTGGCTTGGGAATTAAAGGACCTGGCTTCAAATCCTGCCTCTGCTACTTACTACCTGTGTCACATTGGACAACTTCAACCTCTCTGGGACCCAGTTTTCTCTTCTATAAAAGCCACAGGTTGGACTAGCTGACCTTTAAGGTGCTTTCCCAACTTTTAGTCTTTGATCCCATAACCTTTGCAGCAGTACTATGAGGGAGGTGATATTATTATCACCATTTTGGGCTTAAGTTATATGACTTATCCAGAGTCACACAACTAGTAAGTAAGCCTCTGAGGCTGGACCAGAGCTCAGGCAATTCCAGGATTTTACCAAAGGCCAATAGCTTTACTTAGAAGACTTGCAATAACCCTGCAAAGGGGAACAAACCACAAAACTACCTTTTATTCTCCATAAATATGTTTTGTGAAGCCAGAGATAGTGACTTGCCTGGCTGATGTGCTCGATTACCCATAGCAGCCCACTGATATTTAGACAAACAAATCCATTTGGAAGTGCCAAGAGATTATTAACAACGAATGAAAGAAAACAACCAAGTCAAACCTATTTCTTGTGTTGCTTGCAGTCTCTTTAAAAAGCAACAGGGACATCCTAACATGGGCAGAAAGAAGACGTCCTTTGGGGGCTCCATATTCCAACAGTTCCCTGTTTTGATCTTTGCAGGCAATGCCGACCCCGAAGGCCAAGGTTACTGTCAAGCAGGCTTTAGTTTGGATTTTTACAAGGTGAGATTTGCTTCACTTGTAGCTTGCAGGCAATACTTAATTTATCTGTTTGTTTTGGAAACTCTCCCCATCTCAGGTACCTTTCCTACTAGCCTGTTCAGATGCCATTTATGTTCCTAGTAGAAAAAAAAACACATTGTATATTTACACTAACTCCTAAATCAGAATTTTGAAGAGATCACCATCTTTGTCTCTGAAACTTTTCTGGGCTGCCTTTAATAAATATTAAATATATTATGTATGAGTACCAAAGTCCATAACCTCTTTGATAAGCGTTGGATCAAAGTAAAATGCAGCTGGAATGGGGGCAGGGAGGTAGCATCCAGATAACATTGAGAATGCTATCAGCCTACGGACTTTTTCCTTATAGATCTTTTCCCGTTGAATTTGGGGGTGATTGTGATTAGAGTCAGGAGGGGCTGAGGGCCTGAGGAGGGTTGTCACTCTGGAGAGTCAGAGCTGCCTGGTGTAGTGATTGCAGATATCAAGAAAAGAAGAAAAAAGAGAAAGAAAAGAAAAAAAAAGTGGGAGCCTGCGGTATAGCCTCATTCATTCTCACCGCACAAGCCTGAGATTCACTTGAGCCTCCTTTTTGAGATTCAAATGATCATGTGTATTATTATATGGAGTGAAGGTGTTACAAAGACTTTCGTGGTTTGTTTTTGTGACACAGTCCCAGGAAGCAGAATTCACTCATTCCTAAGGAATGATCCCATTTGCCTCATTAATTCAAATTTCTTTAAAATATAAAACTTAGCCGTGTTCTTAATGACAATTTAAATTTAAATCTGTGATATGAATCTTTCTTCTGAATAAATCAGAGCCAAAGAAAAGAGAGAAAATTAACCTAGATATCCATAGTGGGGCCAAGAGTAGCCATGTGCTAGACACTGTACTGAGACTTTTACATTTTTAATAATTTGTTATGCATTAGTAATTTTAAAACAGTAATGTCAGTGCTGTTTGTTTCTTTTTTATAGAATGGAGATCTTATAGTTGGAGGACCTGGCAGTTTTTACTGGCAAGGTAGGTTTTGTTGGCATAGAGGAAACCCAGCATTTGGTGGATACTGATAAAGCATAATTATGAGGTACAAATGACACCAAAAGTTGGACTTTAATAACATTTCGTTTTCTGTCTGCATTCATAGAGTCCATACTTGACTATGCAAATGATATTTTGAAATCATGTTACAATTAAGTAAACCATCTCTTATGATCATCCCCGTAGGATTACTAAAACCAAATAAATTGACATCTTGTGTTTTCTTATTCATTTCTTTATTTTTATAAAGAAAATCAAAATATCTGAGGCAACAAAAGGATTGGAAAACTAAAGGAAAAGAATTATGTTCTGAGCTCTTTTCCCAGTCATTGTTTTCCCTCAATCAACTCCACATTTCCATTATTTTCACTAAGCAGACCTAAAGCCCATAGAGATGCTTTAAGGAAACATTGCCTTGGTGAGAGCAATCAAGGTAGCATGGCATCTCATCTGGAGGACTAGACCTCTGAAGATCTGAGTTCATGTCCTGTCTATACTAACTACATGTCTGGGGCGGGGTGGGGGGGGTAGTTCTCAACCTCTCAGGGCTCCTAAAAACTCTTTCAGACTATATTGTACAGACAGTGGTCAATCTGGGAGAGAATTTTTATAGTACTAGTTCTCCCCACCCCCCCCATGAAAGCATTTTTTTTTCCTGAGAAAATTTACAGTTTTGAGTTGGTTTTGTTGACTGCATCCCAGTTTAATGTGAGAATTATTAGGAATATCTAAAAGTAAGCTCCCCACCCCCACCCCCTACCAAGGCCTGGGAAACTTGGAAAATTCTATAGCATTGTTCTCCCTGGACAAGGCATGAGTAATCACCGTTGTCTGACTCAGAACAGTGCCTTAAATCATAACCATCGAATCAGGTTTATGGCCCTGTTTCCTTGT
This sequence comes from Pseudochirops corinnae, assembly GCA_028646515.1. NCBI lineage: Eukaryota > Metazoa > Chordata > Mammalia > Diprotodontia > Pseudocheiridae > Pseudochirops > Pseudochirops corinnae. Next base: position 510,266,572 of record CM053585.1, on the reverse strand, counting down.
TTTACTTGCTCCAGTCCCAAGTAGTGTGGGAACCATGTGTTAAGTCACTGGGGGGAGAAATTTGGCTTTTAAATTAATTATTACATGTTGGCCTTTAGAGAGCATATCCCCAAATTGACAGATTTAATATCTTCCCTCTGAAAGTCAGGAAATTACCAGATCACATTCTTCCTTTAGATGCTCATCCTAAGCTCAGTCTGACCAAAGAGCAGGCTTCCCACTCAGTCAGAAAAGTATGGTTAAGTTGAGTGGGTGCTGCCATGGAATAGAAGCTTCTCAAGAACAGGGACTCTACGCCTCTCTCTCTCTCTCTCACTCTCTCTCTCTCTCTCTCTCTCTCTCCTCATTCTTTCTTCCTTTCATCCTTCCTTACTCCCTTCTTCCCTTTCCCTTCCTTCTTCCATTCCTTCCTCTTTTTCTTCCTCCCTCCTCTCCCTTCCTTGCTTCCTTCATTACTTCCTTCCTTCATTCCTTACTTTCCTTCCTCCTTCCCTTCTTTCCTCCCTCCCTTCTTTCTTTCTTTCTTTTTTCCTTCTTTCCTTCCCTCCTTCTCTTTTCTCTTCTTTTCTTTTCTTTCTTTCCTTTCTCTTTGTATCCCCAGTAGCCAGCACAAATGCTTATTGACAAAGTGATTGGTGTTGACTTTACTAGCTTTGTAATCTTAAACAAGTCAAGTCCCTAAGCATCAGTTTCCTCCTCAGTTAATAGCTACCATTTCTATAGAGCTTTAGGCTGGCAAAGTGCTTTACAAATATGATCTCATTTTATCCTCATAATAACCCCAAGAGGTGGTTGCTATTTTTTTCTACATTTTAAAATTGAAGAAACCAAGGTAGAATGAGGTTAAATGACTTTTCCAGGGTCACAAAACTAGTTAGAATCTGAGACCAGACTTGAATAAATGTTATTCTTGTCTGTGGGCCCAGCATTCTTTACAAAAATGGGAGGGGGAAGTTGTTCATAATAGCTGTGCGGTCACATGAGACTATTATGCAGTATGAAGGAAAGTAGAAGGCTCTATAAAGGTAAATGAATAGTAATACAGTTAGTTGTTTTGAAATGGGTATTTTAAAAAAAGTCCTAGTGGAGAATTGTTGGATGTCTGAGATGTTTCCAAGTAAAATGGGTACAAAGTTATACCTGGTAGCCCAAGGTAGCTCAAGTTGACTTAGCAGATTCAGAATTAGAATAATCCAAAATACACTGATTTACTCTCTAGTAATTTATTCTAATCAGAATTCCTGCCATGTGTATTCTGTGGTTGTTGCTGTGATCCCAGAGATCACCAATAGTTCCCTCCATGCATGGAGAAGACTAAGGATTTCCACAGACTGCATGGCTTTTTCTTGGACAGGGTTATAGGAAACATGGTGCTTCCTTGCTTTTTTTAACATGTGAAGTTATTTGACCGCAGGCCAGGTGATTACAGCCAGCATTGCTGATATCATCGCCAATTACTCATTCAAGGATATTCTAAGGAAACTAACACGAGAAAAACAAACTGAAGTTGCTCCAGCATCCTATGATGACAGCTACCTTGGTAAGATTCATTGACTCTTGAAGGTATTTGCAAATTGCTCTTGGCTAGAGATGTAAGTCTCACCAATGACCACCTGAAATTCTTTGACTTTTTGGTCATGTCAGGGAGAGGCTTTTCCTATTAGATCTATTGACTTGCCTTTTCCAAAAAGTATTCCTAAATCAGTTGGGTCACTCACATTAGGCAACATGTACACATTCTGATATAATGGAAGATCAGCAGCATGGTAAGTGGAAAAGACACTAAGAGGCACTGAGATTAAATCCCAGCTCTGATGCTGTAATGTTAATGTCATATAGGATCTTCCTGCCCATTAATAGTCCTCACATAGAACCCATTAAGGGAAGCTTGATTAGGGGAGACTTGTTTTTCAGGAAGGCCCATACCTTTTGTTACTTTGTAATTAGGCAGTAGATCAAGAGGGTTGTGATTTTCTCTGATCCTATAGAGGGTATATATACTCTGAGGTTAGCATTTTGCTTTGGGGGCTCACTTATGGAAAAGTGTTCTTGTGATTTCACCACATGAGACTCTGAGTAGCTGTTAAGGAGCCCCCCAGCTTTCAAAAGCCCAGATGTTTCTCTCTCTGGTAACTATGTATGTGTTGCCTTGGTCAGACAGTTGGATCTGTCTGTTGATCTGTGCTAATTTCTCAGACAGTTAGAAGCCCTGTCTTTTAGTCTTTATTTCTCTGCTTGTATTTGCTCTATTTTCTTTGTTTGTATTTTCACTGAAGTTCAGGGTGCTGATTTTTCCCCTGAAATAATGAATTTAATTAAAAAGGTCGTTGACCCCTTGAACTGCTATCTTTCCTAGTAAAGCAGATCTAAGAACCTGTGCTAGCAGCCATCCTGGGTATGCCAGTGTGATTGCTGCTACAGATGATGCTACAGATGCTGCTGCTGATATGACCCTGAGGAATTCTCTTCATCTCTCTGAGCCTCAGTTTTCTTATTTTACAGATGAGAGGATTGGAGTAGAGAGCCTCCCGGGTTCCTTTTGTTATCATTAATTTAAAAGATTTGACACTATTGACTATGTAACATCCCATCTTTTCCTCTGTGTTGTTGTACACATTTTCCCTCATGTCTCGAATGCTAATCCTGCTCACCTCCTGGAATCTCTAACTTCCTTCAAGGCTCAACTCAAGTGCCAAATACATGAGGTCTTTCCTGATCTTCACTCTTCCCTTCCATGTTAGAACTCTTGCCCAACCCTGAGATTACTTTGGATCTCTTGGTATTTGTGTGTGTGTGTGTGTGTGTGTGTGTGTGTGTATCCAAACTCCAGAATTGGAGTTCAGAGATTGCTATAGCTTTTGAGAATCCTATCGTTGGCTATATGAGGCCATATTGAGATAAGTAAAAATGTGGCCAAATATTTCACATGTGTACTCTCCTGTGATTGCTCAGCTAGGTAGCACAGTGAATAGAGTGCAAGACCTGAAAGCAGGAAGACTCATCTTCCAGAGTTCAAATCTGGCCTTAGACACTTACTAACTGTGTGACCCTGAGCAAGTCACTTAATCCTGTTTGCCTTAATTTCCTCATCTGTAAAATCAACTGGAGAAGGAAATGGCAAACACTCAAGTATCTTTGTCAAGAAAACCCCAAATGGAGTTGCAAAGAGTCATATATGACTGAAAAATGACTGAAAACCGTTCCGTGATTGCATTTCTTACATGGTTCCACATAAGAGTAGCCTTTGTTGTAAATTTTTGTAATGGAAGACATAAAATAAAAACAACAGGTCTTAATGGTACACGTATTTCTTGAGAAATCAATAACTCTGGCTGTGTCTTGTTAGCAGATACACCACTGAATTTTTCACTTTGTTTTTAAGTGAAGAAAAAGTTGAAAAAAGTCACTTTTAAGCTAAGAAGGAAATCTGAGCCCCTGCTGATTACCTGAAATAGGGAAAACCTAAGTACCTTTGCATGGTGTCACTGAGAGAATAGTTGCTAGCACCTATCAACACGATGCAACTGCAATTAAAAAATGTAACTGCTCTGAAGCATCTCTGCTCTTAGCACCTTGGACCTTAGGAGTCGTGATGTTGCTGTGCTCTTAATACTGATCAGTAGCCTGGTTTTATTGCTTTTTATGGCGGGAACACATACAAATGAATTTGACTAATGCTTTTCTTTCTCTAGTCTCAGACTTCCTCTTTTGTAAAGTTTCTAGAGCTCTCCAAATAGAGGAGCCTAGAAGTGCTTAACTCTGTACATTTCACTCTAAGTAGTTTATTTGTAGGTCTTCCCAGCAGAGACTCGTTCATTCATTCATTTTGTATTTGTTTGTTTACAGGATACTCAGTCGCTGCTGGGGAATTTACTGGAGATTCTCAGCAAGGTAGGAAATATTGCACTGGTTTTATTTTTTATATTTATTATATATATTTTTGCATTTATTATATTTATTTATATTTTATATTTACTATATATTTTATAGTTATTATAGTTATATTTATATATTTTATATTTTTATATTTATTTATATTTTACTGGTTTTATCATGCCCATTTTACAAATGCAAAAAAATCTGAAGGCTAAAAAGGCTGAATGACTTAGGCTCATCAGAATAAAGACCTAGAAGAAGAAGGGACCTTGCAGGTCATTTAGTCTAACCTCTTAATTTTGCATATAAGGAAAATGAGTCCTAGAGAGGAAAAGTGTTGAAAGTTGCCCAGGTTCAGGTCACATAGCTGGTAAAGGTTAGAGCATTTATTATAAAAATCAAATTCAGGTCTCCTGACCCCAGGACCAAAATTCTTTCCCCTACACTAATGAAAGACCTGGGAAGTAAGGGCATCTTTCCCAGGTTCTGGATAGTGGATTTACCAAATATTTAATGACTTGGACAACATGATACATTTAATAACAGATCTAAGATGAGAAACCAAGAGCTTTCATCCAATCTAGGTCATTGATATATTGCCTCTGATGTATAGTAACTGCTGTTCATGTCCCTGCTCTAATTCATATTCTTCAAAGAATAAAATTTAGAACATGTTAAATGTAGTAATCTGGTAGGAAGGCAGATAGTCCTTTTATCAGTCATATGTTGATACTGCACATAATGCAAAAACATTAAAAGTGTACTCCAATTAGCTAGATTTTAGTTGGGTGGAATTGTTTATTTTCTTAAAGATATCTGCTTAATTCAAGCCAGTTCTTATATCGGAATTTTTTGGTGGTTTGTTTCGTGGCCAAGAAGAGACAAAGCTGGTAATGGGGGAGATTGTGAAGAGGACCAGAGATCTAGTACTATCTATCTAGTACTGTTGGGAGGGGGAAAAAATCAGTCCTATAGTCACTCAGGGATTTTGCAAAGGAAACTATAAAAAGTACCAGACAATCTGTGAGCACAATAGTTTAAGGATGTTGGTTTCAGCACTTGTGGAAAAGAAATCAAGAACAGCCTTACTCTTGGGCTGTTGTTCAATTCTGACCCAGGAGAAGGCATGGGTGATCTACAGCCATAGAACTTAGACTTAGAGGAAGGGATTGGGAAAGACCTTCCAATCTCACAAATGCTTTGAAAATAAAGACTGCTCATACAACAGATCCAAGGTTTTAGTGATTTCCAGAAACTTTGCTAAGCTGCCTTTGAAATTCCAGTATCTGAGAACATCTTCATCAGTTCAAAAGAAAATAAAAACCTTCCAGGCAGACCAAGACCTGATAGGCCACCCACCTTCAGTATTTACTCAATGAGACTGTCCCACAAGGGGGAGAGGAGAGAAGCCTATCAAACAGAATGAGTAATTCCACATCCTCTAGTCATCCAGTCAGATGCATTGAAGCCAAGCTCAAGCAAATAATTTGGCCCCTGTGGATCCCCCTTCTCTTTCACTGAAGTCAGACCTTGTCATTGTCTGAGAAATGAGAGACATCTGAGTGAAGGTTCCACCAAATCATTGGCATCAAATGCAGGTGTCCTGACCCCAAGATCAAAACTCTTTCTCTTAGCTGATGAAAGGGCTGGGAAGTGAGGGCATCTTGTTAGGTTATAGATGGAGGACAGGACAACTAGATGGCCCAGTAAATAGAGTGACAGGCCTGGATTCAGGAACAGTCTGCTTCCTGAATTCAAATCTGACATCATATACTTACTGTGTGACCCTGAGCAAGTGACTTAACCCTGTGTACCTCAGTTTCCTCATCTATAAAATGAGCTAGAGAAGGAAATGGCAAACCAATCCAGTATTTCTACAAAGAAAACCTTAAATAGGGTCACAGAGAGTCAGACATGACTGAAAAATAACTCAAAAGTGACTTGGACAAAGTGGGAAGAATATGAATGTCCTGACTTCCAAACAAGAATACTTCCAGTTGGGTGGCAGTGTTACTCCTCACAAGAATTAGGCTCTCAGCAATTAAAACTGCCCAAGTCGATATTCAAACTTCCTCTAAAACAAAAACAAAAACAAAAATTAAGGGGTTTTAAATAGAGTTCTGAAAGAGTACAAGATTTTTACTCGGAGCACCTGGGTTCCTGCTCTGGCTCTGATGCTTATTAGCTGTGTGATTTTGTGTCTGGGCCTCAGTTTCCTACTCTGTAAAATAAGAGTTGGGCTAAATAAACACAGCATCCTGAGTTGGAAGAGACCTCTGAGGCCAGTGAGTCTAAACCAGCCCTGACCAGGATTCCCTTCTACAGTCCCTCCCACTGAGTGTTCTTCCACCCTCTCCTTCAAGACTTCCATTGAAGAACAACACACTACCTATCATGGCAGCCTATTCCACTATGGGGCAGTTCTAATTGTAAGGAAGGTTTAAAACTTAATCTATGTCTCTGTCATTTCTACCTGAGTCTTGTAGTTCACTCTTTGGGGTCAAGTAGGACCAGTTCCATTCCTCTTTCACGACCCTTCAGATATCTGAAGATAGCTCTCATGTCACATATCTCCCCCAACACACACTTATTTTCACTAGTTTCTAAGGTTCTGTCCAGATCTAGTTTTCTCAGATTCTGGAAGTTTAACAAAACCAGTTATAACTTTAAGAACAACTTTTGAGTTAAACACAAGAGAGCTAGCATTCTGTAGTGGAAAGAATGCTAGATTAGACCCGTGTTTGAACCCCAACTCTTCTTCCTACCACCTGAGTAATCTTGAGCAAGTAACTTCTCTTTGCTAGGCTTCTCTTTCCTCCTCTCTAAAATGAGGGAGTTGGACTATACGGCTGCTAAATCCCAAGAGTTATTACTTTCATTTGGTGATGTAAAATTGAGCTCTTTCAAAAGAGTGTGTGTCTGTCTGTCTGTGTCAATGCCTGTGTGCCTGCATCCATGCTTGTGGGAGGTAAGAGACTGTAAATGTTATATATCTTGCATATTCCATTCATAAAATCCATTCATAATCCATTCATAAAACTCTTGCCTGATTTAGAGCAGTATGGCATAATGGATGATGAGTTGACCTTAAAGTCAAGAAGGCCTGGGTTCAGGTTCTGTCATTGACACATACTGGCTTTATGATTCTGGGCAAGTCACTTAATTTCTCTGCCTTGGGCATCTCTTTAAGACTACAAATGGCAGAGAAAATGACTTGTATCTCTAGAGAGAGGTTCCTCACTTAGGGGTTACTTATTCAAATGGAATCTCCAGTGTCTTTTCTTTCATTATACGTTTTCCTGGTTGGCAGACCCCTTCATGAGTTCTCATAGCTTCCTAACATTTCCCTGTGGTTGAAAGTCTTGCAGGTGCCAGGTGAACTGAATTGCTCCTTATCAAATAAGATTAAGGGTAGTCAGGGCCAAGTGTCGCCAAAGTAGACAGCTCACCACTAATGCATCCACGTGGCTTAATTTTCCTGAAATCTCTTCCCCCCCTCCCAAATAGATGGATTTACTACTGAAAATTCCAATACCTACCCCAAAATGGATGACTTTGTTCCTAATTCTAATCCTCCTAGCCCAAGCCTGTCAAGATAAATTTCGTATTGCTCAAATTGTTCAGTATAAGGTTAGGGTTGTAATTTTGATTTCGGGGGAGGGGGTGAGCAAAGAAACAAGGGAGAGGCTGTTGTCCTTAGAAATAAATTTAACAAGTTTTTGAATGAAAAAAAAAAGAAGACTCTTACCCACATGTCAACCTTAAATTATTAGCTCTATGCTTTATTACACTCATCCCCTGATTTCACCTAACTCTCTGATTTCCATTACTGTACTGGGTTCTTTCTGAGCTGCACCATGGTTGGCCCCTAAAGGTGCTGCAGCCAGTTCAGAAGAGAAAATGAATTTTCAATGGGAGTCCTCCAGCATGCACAGCTGAATCTTATAAATAGTCTGTCCTTGTGGAAGCTACAGGAGGAGGATGCCAGAGTCACCCTTTCTTTCACATTAGTCCAAGCAGCCTCCAGTCACTGGAAGTTAAGGGCAGTTAATGAGACAGCCAAAGCTCCTTTGAAGCAGAGTTAGCCTTTCTTCTCTAGAGCCCATGCAGGGAGGGCGATGGCAGCTGGTGTCAGGTTCAAAAGAGGTAGCCCAAAGAATACACCTGAAGCAACTGGTCTGAAAGAACTTTATTTAGAGACACAGCTCTGGGAGGCACTCTAGAGGAAAGGGCCCCCAGTATAGGAGAGAGCAGACTTTTTATACTCTAAGAAAACAATTAGTTATTTTGAAAGCTGCTTCGCACTGTTTTGGGAAATAGCGTAAAACTGCTTCCTTACTTAAAGTTAGTGATGTAAGGGTGGGCAAAGCAGTTTATTTCTCCTGTTTGGGACAACACATCTTTCCATATTTAGCCTTTCAGAGCACACTGGGCTGGGCAGTAAAATGATCAGAGAGACTTGACTGATTTACACTGCCATGGCACCTAGTTTGAAAATGGAGTCACTTGCAGCAGCAGTGGGAATGTCCAGGAGCTCTCTCTCTATTTGCATCCTGGGGCAGCAGGCTGTGCTTGTGGAACCCTCCCTTCTAATTTTTTGTCAACTTGAAGAAGCACAAATGAGACAAGGGTTAAGGTATAAAAACACTCATATAAACCAGGCTTCAGGTTGAACTTCAAGATGGTGCTTAGTTTGTCCACACACTTTCTTCTGCCTTGACCATCATATGGCTGGTAAGATGAATAAGTATGTCCACTTTCTAACTGCCCATTTTCCCTTCCAGAAATCCTGGCTGGCATTCCACGAGGTGCACAGAATTTTGGATATGTAAGTACCATGACTGCATCTCTAGGTTCATCAAAGAGATACCTTTATCTAGCTCTGTCTCATTCTCTTTGTGTGGATATATACATATGTCTTATATTTTATACACACACATATATATCTACACATATATAAAATCTTTTTTGGTCTGGATTTATGATTGCATTAGTGTAGGAAGTTTCTCATGAAGAAATTTCCTCTACCAGTATAGAGGAATGAAAATTATAACAACAACAACAATAAGAATATTTATTATCACTTTAAGATTTGCAATAGGCTTCACATAGGTCACATAGGTCGTCTCATTTGATCCTCACAATGACCCTGGGAAGTGGGTTCTGTTATTATTTCCATTTTACAGATACCATACTTGGGGCAAACAGAGGATAAGTGACTTGCCCAGGGTCACACAGTGACAGATGTCTGAGGTTATATTTGAACTCAAATCCTCCTGATCCCAAGTCCAGCATTCTATCCAATGGATCACCTCACTGCCTAGGGCAGGAACCATTTCTAATTTTCACTTTATATTTTACCCGTTAAGTAAGTATAGTGCTGTGCATGCAGTAGATGGTTAATAAATGTTTGTTGAATAAGTGAAGAAGGAATTGGAAATCAAAGGAACCATTTACTGGGTTCCTTCAATCCAAAGACATTGGAGATACAACAAAATAGTTTCTTATCTTTTAGGAACTAACTTCCCACTAGAAGGGGGTCCAAGGTAATTTGAGGAAGGAGAAGACCCCCCCCCCCTTTTGTTCCATTGCAGGGACGTGAGAAAAACTTCTGCCTGGAAAGAATCCTCCTGTTGGGATAAAAAGGCTTCATTGACTTTTTAGAACTTGTGGTCTCTGCATCCACTTTGCCAATTTGAAACCTCTCTTAACATCTTCACATCACATACAGAAATGAGGGAATGGTGGAAGAGATAACTTTGAAAGCAGGCTATCCTATTGCTTCTGGGTGATGCAGCATCTAACTTCTGTGATTTTAGGTTTCAATCATTAATTCGACGGATATGACCTTTATCCAGAATTTCACTGGAGAACAGGTAATTTTCATTTTCAACGTTTTAACACTTATTGTGTGTGAGCAGCATAATATGCCAATCTTACTATTTGATCTTTTCTATCAACTTTTCATTAGAAGAAAAAATCAATACCAAATGAGGATTGGTACCAAAAATGTCTCAGTTTCATATAGTCTTCTATCCTTTGGGTTTATATTTTATTATATGTTATTAGATGGAACAGAAAATAATTATGCCTTGATTATCCCACTAATAAAAAGGATCTAAGACTTGAAAATCCAAAATGATGACTAGTCCAAAAATATTTTCTTTCTGACTTTGAAATTCTTCTTTTTACGGTAGCATTTGAAGACGACACATGCCTCTGAGGTCAACTTCTCTTTGGTCTCCATTTCATGCTGGATATTGACCACTTGACCTTTAACACAAAGGGTCAGCAGTCTAAATTGAATTTCCTGATTGCTGTCTTTCCCTCCCTCATCTCTTCCCTCAGTTAAGAGAGAGAATTAAGTATTTTAGTTAGGAATGACCTTTGTGCTACAGGCTACATCAGAAAGTAAAGATGAGAGGAAATAATCGTTCAGAATCATGATTTTTGTGATTAACGTGCATTGGAGATATATTTTTATTGCAGTAGATAAGGTGTGATTATATCAAAATAGTTTGGGGATATAAAGTATGTAATAGCATCTGGTTTTCATTTGCAGATGGCGTCTTATTTTGGATATGCTATTTCAGTATCAGATGTCAACAATGATGGGTAAGTGACTACATACATATTATTTTTTCTTTCCTAACTTACAATGCTTATGCAGAAATACTCGATTTTTCCTATGTAAAATTTACTTATGACTCCTCAACAAAAAGGAAGAGTCTATCTTCATAACCTCATAGAATTGAACTGGAAATGAGTCACTCAGTCAACCAGCATTTATTAAGCACCTAATATATGCTAAGCACTGGAATGAATTTTAGAGATCTTTTTCCTCCCAAGTTCCTTGTTTTACAGATGTAATCATCAGAGGTATGACAAGCATTGGTCAAATTGGGCTTAGCCCCAGGAATCAACAACCAAGGGGATACATATGCTTCCTACTAGGCAGCTACCATCTGCAGACCTTACCTCATGGTCCTCTGCCAATCATGCATGGCTCGAATGCAATTTCACAGAGTCCTTTGCTGAGGTGCTATTTACTTTCTCCCTCAATTCTCAGAATGATGAAGACCAGACCATCCCTCTCAACAAGACTGTACATGTCATTATGCTGTCCTCAGCATTGTTAATTCATTCTCTTCCCACTCAATGTTTTATGCCCCAGATGAAAAAAAAATTACATTCTTGCACTGGAGGTATCCAAGGCCTAGGGATATGAAATTACTTGCTCAAAGTTTTACAGTTTATAAAGCTGAGTCAGAACTTGAACACAGAACATCTATTGTCCACTCCCCTGTTTATCCTACATTAGGACAGGGTGGTATGTTTGTCAAATAACTGTTCCCTACCTTCTTTAATTCTTTACCCCCAAATTTCTAAGCTGTCATTCCAAAGGAGGTTATTTTGCTTTGATTTCAACTTTACCTTTACAGAAATGGTTATTCCTTCATTAAACCATCCATCAACATTTATCTCATACATTAAGTTTTGGAGGACTAACTCATCTGGCTCCCCACATTGGCTCCCTCCAGTAATCCCTCTTTGCACACCTGTGCACATCCATCAACTATCCACAAATTAGCAAATTATGCTTCTAATGGTCTGTTAATTTGGTAATGGATACTCTCTTGTTAGGGTTAGTTAAACCAAATAATGTGATCTTGGCAAAGAGCTAAATTGTGGTTTTCGGTTACTCTTTCTAAAGAGAGTAGTCGATTTTTAAAAATTTACCTTTGTGATGCTGAGTCCCTAATAGGAGCAGATAAATTGACAGGCCTTTGGAATGACCATTAGGTGCACCATCTTGGTACAGCTAGGATTGATTGTGTTTTACATGTTTCTATTTGTATGTTTCATGTGTCTTTATTTGTGCCCATTCAGTCAGTGATCCTCTGTAGAATGTAAGGTTCTCCAGACTTCTTCATGTCTCCTTGTGTGTCTTCAGGGCCCCTCTGGCAGGGATCTGCATACAGTGAGTGCTCATTACATGCTAATGGTATAATAGTGGCAATGGTAAAGTACGATTTTAAAGTAACTCTCCTTACTTGTAATTTTCCAAAAATCTTACTTGATAGCCAAAGGACACCTAGATAGTGTCTAAGCTGGGATTCCAACCTGGGTCTTCTGACTCTACAATCCAGTGATCTTTCCACAATACCAAGTTTCCCGTGACTAGAAAAAATTACATTCTTACGCTGGAGGTATTCAAGGCCTAGGGATATGAAATTACTTGCTCAAAATTTTACAGTTTATATAGCTGAGTCAGAAATTGAACACAGAGCATCTGTTGTCCAATCCCCTGTTTATTCTACATTAGGATAGAGTGGTATATTTGTCAAGCCCAGGTGACCACATGTCAAGTATGTCATAGAAAGGATTTTTTCTACTCAGGTATCAGACCAGATCATTAGTTCTCAACCTGTGGGTCGCAACTCCTTTTGGGGGGGTTGAACAACCCTTTCACAGGGGTCACTTAAGACCATTGGAAAACACATATTTCTGAGTTAGCTCCTCTATCCGTCTCCAGGCGGGTCCACCGACACGCAGATATGCCCACATACAAGTATTAAAGGGTCACGGCATTAGGAAGGTTGAGCACCACTGAACTAGATGGTCTCTGAAGTTTCCTCCAACTCTAGAATTCTGGGAATCTAAGACTTTATATGATCAGATATTTAAATTTTAAGACTGACTAAGAGGTAATCCTTTTAAAATTCAGTCATTTTTATATCAATCTTCTTATACTGTGAGTACAAATTGCCATATCTACTTAGACTAAAAATTTCAACGTGGGAAGAACACATCGGCTAAAGGATGGATTTTCCCAGTATGGGGTAGGGAGAAGCATCTGAAAATAAATTAAGAGCAAAACTAACATAAAGTCTCAGTTTCTTTAATGAAAATGCATTTGCATGATGGTCAACCATCCAACAAATGGTATTGCAACCAACACAGGGATGCCTTCCTGCTGGGGTTTGCACATAGTGTTTTACAGGGAACAAATTGACTCAATGTGTTCCTTTTCATGGATCAGCCACTTTTTTTTATTCCTTTCAACTTCCCTCCCGATTTCACAATATACACTGCAGCACATTATATCCACAGACTCATTCTAGCCTGTAGCAAAGTTTTGTGATACATACCATTTATTGTATTCAGTGTTTAAAGAAGAAGAAAAAGAAATCTTGTGAGAAAAATCTTGTTGGTACCCCTTGATGAAAACAACGTGGTTGTAAGTAACTGACACAAGCCATTCTCCAGTGATAATCAGGCCATTCTTTCTTGTCCTTAAAAACTGCTTCTCTGGCTCATCGAGTCCATACTCAATTTACCTTCAATGTGTTGGTTATTAGGCAGTTCATTCTGAGGGCTTTCAAGTGCCTGGAGTAATGTCTCCAGTAACTTAATATTGTCCCTTTAAAGATAATCTGGAGGACCTGGAGATGGTATACTCTGATATTTTAAAATACTAAGGGGCCACGTAAATTCCATATCAGCATACACATAGTTAAAATGCTCTTTGGACATGGATAAGAAAGACTCATAAAGAAAATACTCCAATTTATCTCCAACTGAGATAGAAAGCCAATGACCTTATTTAAAATAATTATATGCTCGGCCTCTGTGCCTGTGTTTTTACAAGGTGGATACTTGGCATTACAATAGACTAAAACAGGAAAACCTATGACCTCTTTTTTGTATCCCAGTGTTCAGGTTTTAAAGTTGAATGTTAAGGCTGTCTGTAGCAATATAGCAATTGGCCCAAGGCTGTCGTGAATCTTCTTGGAAGGTCTCCCAGTAATTTCAGTACTGGAACAAATGCCTTCCATACATTCTAGAACCTTCAGGGCACAGTTTGAAGTACATGATATGTGAAAAATGTCAGCATGAGTGGGAGCTGATCTCAGCTCATGTTTTGACCTCTGCTAAACTCCTTGGGCAGGCAGAAGTTTGCTATGATATTAGGTGGCAGAAGATGTGCAGGCTTCCTTTTAAGAGAAGGGTGCTTTCATCATTCTGGGCTCCTGGTGAGATTCCAAGTGCAGATTTTCAGGTTGTGCGCTCCAAGGTGCCCCAGTAGGATTTGCCTGGGTCAAGTGTTTCAATGAAACTATTTTTTGTACAGGTTATATTAAATCTCCTCAGATTGCTCCAGCATTTTCCATTTACTCTTCAGCTTAAACATGATACTATTTGTTGCTATTACGTGCTACATGTAGAAAGCTAGTAAGTGTCATGGGGTGAGCATGGGATTAGGTACTGAGATCTGGGTATGGGTCCCAAGTGTGTCCCTAACTTCCTCTCAGATCTTGACCCAGCTCGAGTTTCCTCATCTGTAGAACAAGAGCTTGACCTAGACAATTGCTAAGGTTCCTAAGAGCCAGTGATTTTTAAGGGGTTATCTTAATTGAACATGTAAGAAAGACAGATTAATAACCCTATTCATCTCTATGATTATCTCTCCCCCTACTGTCTCCAAAGTTCTTTCAAATATAATCTTTTATTTAATTTTCACAATCATTCTGGTAAAACCAATTTGTAGACAAAGGAACTGAAACTGAGATTCAATGAATTGACCAAAGCTGTAAATGGGACTAGATGCCAGACTGCCTAATGCCTGCTCTTTTCTCTACACTAGCCTGGCCCATTTTTTAGTCCTTACATAAGATATGGCAGTGTACTAAGCCCTTGCAAGCCTATAGTTAAGAATATTTTTAACCTAGTATGTAGAGAACAATCACAGATCTATATTGACTTTATTTGTCTTAAATAACTGGGGAATGTAGGATTAAAAAAAACTTGAAATCTCTTTAAAGAAATCTGAATTCTTTAAACAAAAACAATTCTATAAGACTCTATAGCAGAACAGAGATGTATCATTAAATCAAAAACGTGATGGAACCAGTTTATTAAGACTCAAGAGCCAGGGCAGCTAGGTGGCGCAGTGAATAGAGCACCGGCTGTGGAGTCAGAAGGACCTGAGTTCAACTAGCCATGTGAGCTTGGGCAAATCACTTAACCTCAATTGTACTGCTTTCCCCCCTAAAAAAAAAAAAAAAAAAAAAAAAAAAGATTCAAGAGCCAATTCTTAAAATTTAGGTGTGAGCATTTATACCTCAGAAATCAGCAAAGGCTACACTCAAACCAAGACTCAATTTATAGTTTTATTTCTAGACTTAAAGGGATAGATTAAATGTTAATCATGAAGAGTTAGCTTAAAAGCATGTCATGACTTTTTAGAGAGTCAGCTCTTAAACCTTTACCTGAACACTTCTGCATTTAGGCCATACTCACCTATTTACCTTTGTAAACTATTTCTACTCAATTTGGTACTAGATGCATGTACCTATCAAAACTGTATGTGTGGTATGAATACTTCTACCTACCCACACCTCTGGGCCCAACAAAAAAAATTTAGACTACATCTTAATTGCCAATTTATCAGTAGAACTTTAAAGACTTTATCTCCAGTTATCAAAAAAAACTAACTAATTAAAAAGAAAAAATGTAATTAAGCTGGCTATTTGGCATCATGGAATGGAAATTCCTTGAAGGCAGTATAGATGAGTTCCAGTAGAATAATAGTCCTCAAGTGCAGGAACTCTTTCTTTCTTCTTTTATTGTTATAATTCCAGGGCTTAACAGGGCCTTGACATATATAGCAGACACAGAGCAGGAAGTGTTCCTTGAAGTTAATTGAGTTGGATCAGATGGAGTCCTATCAATTTATCAACAAGTGTTTTTTTTTTAAAAGTCTACTGTGTTCTAGGCATTGTTCTAGATGTTGTGGATACAGAGACAAACAAACAAAAACAAACCAAGAAAATCCATTTTGTTTCATTGGATGTACCTTAATTCTAAATGGCTAAATAACTTTGCAAGAGTAGTCTTAGTCTCTGCAGGTAACATAGAATATCAACTTGCACATAGTTAATTTTTTTTAAGTAGTTTCCTAAAAACTCTACCTAGTTCACAAAAGGCCATCCTGTTTAGTATTTATTCATGATAAAATGGCTTCTAATCAGCACTGGCTGTCTGGAATTAATGAAGTAGATTATTAGTTAATAATAATCAACCAATCAATAATAAATTATCAGCACCAATATAAAACATAACTAACTATCGGCTAATAATTAATTAATAATAAATGATAAATCATCACTGTTAATATGAAAATCAATAACTAATAAGCATTAATTAACTAGAGTATTGGTTAATAAAAATTAATAAATAATTAATAAATGATAAATTATTAATGTAAAAATTTTAATGATAAATAATTGACTAGATTATTGGTTAATAATAACTCCAGATAATTAATTAGAGCTAATTCTTATTTTCAGAGATAGTTAATGGTGGTGATCACCAAGAGCCAGCATGGCTTCATCAAAACAGGGCATGCCAAGCTACTTTTGGTAGTTTTGTTTTGGTTTGGTTTTTCAGTTATTAGACTGTTAGATGTTATTAGTGCTGTAAATCTAAGTTTACTTCCATTTTACTAAAGCATTTGACAAAGTTGTACATGCTTTCCTCATAACACACTATGCAGAGAAATGTGGTCTAAAATATAATACATTTAGGTGAATTCAGAATTGTTGAATGGCTGGACCCCAATGAGTATTCATTAATGAGTTGATGTCATTTTTGAAAGTGGGCTTCAGCTGAATGGCTCAAGAATCTTTCTGGCTTGGGGGAGGGGTTATACAATGGGATGGCTGTTTTGGGGCAGTGGGTAGGGGAAAGATGGGGAGAAAATTTGTAACTCAAAATTTCGTGGAAATGAATGATGTAAACTAAAATAAATAAAAGTTTTAATTCAAAAACAAAAAAGAATCTTTGCTGGCTATGTCCTATAAGGAATTTTTATTAGTGTACTTGTACATAGCAGACGCTTTGTAAGTGTTCCTTGAATTGAATTGGGTTTTATGGTCTGGATTACTTCAATCAATTTATCAACAAGCATATCGTATACTAAGAGCCTACTTTGTTAGGCTAATCTGTCTTAAAGTCACAGATTACATGTTTATCAGATTTTCAGGTGACACATAGCTGAGAGAGATCATTAAAATGTTGGGTGACAGAATCAGTATCTATGGGGACCTTGATAGGCTAGAACGATGTCAAATTTAATTAGATGAAAGGCAATAGAAATAAATGTGAAATCCTACACTTGAGATCAAAAAGTCATCACAGATATAAGATGGAGGAGGTATAGCACACCAAATGACTAAAAAAAATTCATGTGGAAGTTGCATTAGACTTATTTTATTTGTTCCCAGAGGGCTGATACAGGGACAATGAGCTCATGATATGGAGTCAAATTTAGGTCTGATGCAGTGAAAAACTTGTCTATTTTTTTCTCCTGAAAAATTATATCCAGTTATGCTGGGTAGATGATTCTTGGTTATAATCCTAGTTCCTTTACCTTCTGGAATATTATATATATTATATATTATATAATATATATGTATATATATTATATAATATTATATTATATTCCAAGCCCTCTTCTCCTTTAATATGAAACCTGCTAAATCTTGTGTGATCTTGACTGTGGCTCCATGATATTTGAATTGTTTCTTTCTGGCTGCTTGTTATATTTTCCCTTTGTCCTGGGAGCTCAGGAATTTGGCAATAATATTCCTGGAGGGGGGGGTTCATTTTGGTATCTCTTTCAGGGGTGATTGATGGATTCTTTCCCTTTCTGTTTTACCCTCTGGTTCTGGAGCGTCAAGGTAGTTTTTCCTTCATAATTTTCTTGAAATATGATATCTAGTTTCTTTCTTTGATTATGGCTTATGAGTAGTCAAATAATTCTTAAATTACTGCTCTTTAATTTATTTTCTAGGTCAGTTGTTTGTCCAATATAATATTTCACATTTTCTTCCATTTTAAAAAAATAGATGTATATTTTCACAGCTATTGGTTGGAGAAAATTCTTATTCAAACAAGATATAGAAAACATTTAAAAAATAAAATAGATTGTGTCAGTTGCATGAAATGAAAAGTTTTGTAATGCTGCTATTTTCAAAGCTAATTCCAGGGGATCTGAAAGGTTTTGGTGTTTCCAAGGTGGAGTGGTTCTGGGAGAGGTATAATCACTCCTTTCCTGGCCTGAGCTCTGGTCTTTATCTGGGTCCCTTACAACTGCAAACATTAGCATTCCTCTTTGCTTTGGAACTGTGACCAGGTCCCCTGCTCCCTTGTGACCAACCCCCAATATTCCTCTCCACCCTAGAACTGTGACCCAGAGCTGCATATGTGCAATAGAGTTGCCAGACAGTGCCAGCTTTACCCAGTGCTAGCAAAGAGTCCCCTGTAATGACAATTTCTCCAATCCTCTTACCGTCTCTGGGCTGAGAGCTCCTGAAGCTGCTGTTGCCACCATAACTGTCGCCACTAAACTTCCACCCTGATGTCACAAACTTCACCTGCCAACCTCTTAAGTTTTCTTTGGCCAGAAAAATGTCTCATCTTGATCTTTTGTTGGCTCTGCCCTTAATCCACCATCTTGGTTCCACCTCCCTGAAGGTCATGCTTCTTTAGGAGCAGTTTTTTATGGCCTTCCCCCTCCTGATCCCAAATAATACTAATAATAGCATTTATGTAACACTTTAAGGTTTGTAAAATTCTCTTTAAATATTTAAATCTTTGTACTTAATGAAGGCCTCATGAACTTAATCAAAATAAGATTCAGAGTATGAGTGGAATGTTTCTTCTTAATCTAGTAGTTTGTTGTCCTAAGGGCTGTGGGAAAGATCAGCATTCCAGGTCACCAACCCAGAATAGGTCGATAAACAATATCATTGTACGTTAGAATATTTAAATCTACTTTCCATTTGTGTATTGCGTATAACTCCCCTACTTAGGGCTTTGTATTCTGACCCTTAGGGGAACCCTCCCCTCTAATGCCTTTCAAGATCTCATATTCCAAGAACTCAGACTTAAGAGAGAAAAATTGATTAGTCATATTGGGTAATACAGTCTAATGAGTACATTAAGGGATGTTTTCTCAGAATCCTCTGCTCCCCTCCTCCAGTCTCACATTAAATTAATTCAATACAATCTCCTGATAGCCATTTGGGTGAATTCTAAACAATTTGGATTAAATTGTTTAGTGAATGTTGATTGTTGATTGATAAATGAACTTTCAGGGACTCCAGATATTTGGGAAACATAAACAGGCAGGGAAAGTTAACTTGAGATGCTAGCTGTACTCCCAAATAGAAGCCAGTCAACTCATGTGAAGTCATCGATGTTTGGTTACAAATCTTTGGACAAGCATTTCAACAACAAAAGATGTTGGTGCTTTTCATCTTCTGCCTGAAACAAACAAACCTGTGTCCAAAATTTCAATCCCACTGCCTCAGTGTATTTGTACTGTATCAGGGTTTCACAAAATTACGTTTTAACCCATTGACACTTCCCATCCTCCTGCTGTTTATGGTCCCTGCAGGACACAAAGAAGAAGCCCAGCAGGTGGCTAACTTGACCATTCTAGGGTCACTTTATTGGAAAGGAAGTAACACTGGATACTTGTGTTGATATGAAGGACTCAGCATAAATAAATCTGTTTGTTGACTTACCCTGAGGATCCCATCCTGGCTTAAGTTCTGGTAGCCAGACTTAAAAAGTAGATTCAAATTAAAAGAAGAACACAGCACATATCTTCATCTGCATCTGTCCACCAATATCTGCCTACCTATATCTACATAAATGGATTATGTATGTATATCTCACATAGATCAATAAAAGAGCTGACTGGTTTCTGAAATGCAGGTTTCTAATAATTTAATTGAACTTCATTATTCCATGACGCAATTGGAGTAATTAATTGGATTCTGCTTTAACCCTTGCAAACAGATGCTCTGTTGTTCATTGCTTCATTTATTCATTTAACCAACAGCCTTTGTACACCAACCATGAGCCTAATGTGAATTAGGGGCACTAGAAAACAGAGAAGAAGCTCTTGTCAAAGAGAAAGTTTAAACCCAATTTTGGAGTCCGTTTTATGCATGAAACACCTAATTACAACATGTAAGCAAGTTAATGAGATACATGTGCGGAACACAAACCACACCATGGTGCTGGATAAAAATAATGAATCATCACTATAAAGTGGATGTAGTCAGACAAGGATTGGTAGAAAAGATATGGAAAACCAAATCAGATAGTCTATTACTAGTATTTGAAGAAGAACTGTAACATAATTTTTCCGAGTTTTGTTTGGCTAGATGTATAGTGTCTTATTTTTTAGTAGAATATTGTTGGCTATATGGATATATAACAATAAAAACCAGAAGTGAAAGGCCCATTAGACACCATCTAGTTAAATGAAGTAATTAGCCCAAGGCCATATAGCTAATAAATAGCAGAAGGGTCTGTAATTAGCTCCATGTAGAATGTGGAAAAGCAGCTGTATAGACTTTATACCAATGTTGTTCATTTACAGAGTTTATTTAAC
The DNA here is from genome assembly GCA_028646515.1 of Pseudochirops corinnae. Classification (NCBI taxonomy): domain Eukaryota; kingdom Metazoa; phylum Chordata; class Mammalia; order Diprotodontia; family Pseudocheiridae; genus Pseudochirops; species Pseudochirops corinnae. The sequence continues at coordinate 510,246,222 of CM053585.1, read as the reverse complement.
ACCAAGTCTTTGCTTGTTCTCTTGACATTTGTCATATTTCTAGGAGATGCAGAATTAAATCCTGAATGAATGTGGGGCTTTTTAGCACTAGGGAGTGAGGGAAGATTTATACATCAAATAAATGGGAATGGAGGATCAAACTCCAATAGAACAAAAATGTCTTTAGGATGATTCCCACAAAGGTGTCATAGAAAATGATATTGAGCAATTGGAAAGTCATTGGCAGTAAGAGAATGGATCCAGTATAATGCACACAAGTGTATTTTAGTCCTGATTTTGTGAAGCTCATTGCTATAGTAACTTCAGGTAATGGACCTTTCTATGCTATCCAGACTTTAGCCATGTCCCACAAATAAGGTGCTTTTAATATTGCCATCGTTAACCAAACTATATTTTAAATAGTATTTCTTCATAAACTTCTTTATTCTCTTCTGAAATCTCTTTAAAATGCTATTTTGGAGTGCTGCATAGCATTTTATTTTATTTTTTTAAATGGCAGCTAGTGAACTGAAAGATTTTTTTCTTACTAAATGAAATGTACATTTTTACAAAATCATTTAAAAGTTGAGGGTGTATGTAGATAGGAACATGACTTTCTCCATTAGGAAATTTTAACATCATAAAATAATTGATGTGATTTTATAATAGCCCATATGTTTTGGCAGTATATTACTATTGAGGAGCAATAAAGTTATACAGGATATACCATATTTGCAAAACATTTTTAGGAGAATGATGAATACAAGGGATGCTTCTGACTTTCAAAAAATATTTCAAGCCTGTAGGAATACTGATTCTCTTAATCTCTCTTACCCCCTCTCTCTTTCCCCTTTTCCCCTGTGTCTGCCTGTCTATCTCTCTTCCTCTCCCTCTCTTTCTTCTCACTCCTACTGTCTCTCTCTCTCTTCCCCCATACTCTCTTCCTTTCTCTTTCTTCCTCTTTCCATCTTTCTCACTCTCTTCCCTCTCTCCTTCCACTTCTTTTCCTTCTCTGTCTCCCCCTCTCCCTCTTCCTTTTTCCCTCTATCTCTCTCCTCTCTGTCTTTTAGCCTGGATGATGTATTGGTTGGAGCCCCCCTATTCATGGAGCGTGAATTTGAGAGCAGCCCTAAAGAAGTGGGTCAGATTTACCTTTACTTGCAAGAGAGTCCGTTGCTCTTCAGAGATGCCCAAGTCCTCTCAGGAACTGAAGTGTTTGGCAGATTCGGAAGTGCTATCACCCATTTGGGAGATCTGAACCAAGATGGATACAATGGTGAGTTTAGTTTAATTTCACGGTATTTAAATTTTTCACAATTTTCATGTCACAGTTGGATGTAGGGAAAGAATAACATTTCATAACATTTGGGTGTGCTTGAGGCAGAGCCATTAAAATGTAGACAATTTCAAGGTGGTTATTTGGGACTTTATGTAAGAAAATCCAAATCAACATTTTGTATGTTCTGAGGACAATTTCAAAGTTCTGTGATTTCAGTCAGTCAATCAAAAATAATTTATTAAATGCATGCAATATGCCAGCCACTAAACTAAGCACTGTGGCTATAAAGAAGGAGAAAAACAATCCTTGATCTCAAAGAGCTCACATTCTAATGCGGAAGAACACATAAAAATAAGTACAGACAAGAGTAGATGGGAGGTAGTTTTGGAGAGGAAGACACTATCAGCTTTGTACACAGAGAAAGGCCTCCTACAGAAGTTGCATTTGAATTGAGTACTGAAATGATCTAGGGCAACTAAGACAGAGTAGAAGAGGGGGAACATTCCAGGCAAAGGGGACATCCATCATCAAAGCACCATGGAGGCAGAAGATGGAGTCTTGGAAGTGAATGACTGAGTTGGCCAGTGTAGCTGCAACGTAGATTACAGGGAGGGGAATAAAATGTGAAGATCATGATGAGTAGGCTCACTCCACCAATGAAAATGGCCACTACTTCAGATTCCATCAGTTGCCAACATAGAAAAATTAATTACATGGTGATGAACCTTTCCAACTTGGTGAAACTGAGGTTCTTCCTATGTCAACTCTCTAGCATTTTGCTAAGCCTCAATTTGAAGCACTTTAAGCTTTCTTAGAAGATCCCTACCTCCAAAATTGAAGGCTACCCCAGGAGAGGACAAGAACCTAGATTACTTTCAGGACATGGGGCAAGCTTTGAGTGGCAGTTGTTTAGTGCATATGTGTTATATGTGGCATGTGAAAGGTTTCTGAAAGTCATTGAGAAACTACATATCACAGACAACAAACAATGGCACTGAATCATTGAGATATTTCATTTTCTGGAAATAATAGTTTTTACTTCTCTCTTACTTAAAAGGTTTACAAAATACTTTATATACATTATCTAGTTCAATACTCAAAACAATATTATGAGGTGACTCACATTTATAATCACATTTTATAGATGAGACACCATGGTTAAGTGACTTACTCAATGCTATGCAGATAGTAAAGCCTAAAAAATGGAGTTGAAATCAATATTTCAAATGGTTCAGCACTAGGTGTGTAGAATCAGGAAGACCTGAGTTCAGGTTCAATACCACATGTTTTCTTTCTTTGTTTTTTGGAGTGAGAAAGGCAGGGTAATTGGGGTTAGGTGACTTGCTCAAAGTCAAATGGCTAGTAAGTGTTAAGTGTCTGAGTCTGAATTTGAACTCAGGTCCTCCTGACTCCAGGACTAGTGCTCATATTCACTGCCCCACCTGGCTGCCCCAATACCATACATTTTCTAACTGGGTGACCCTGGGTAAGTCACTTAACCTCTATCTGCCTCAGTTTACTTCTTTGTAAAATGAGCACCTACATCTCAGTGTTGTTGTGAGAATCAGATGAGATATTTGTAAAGTGCTTAGCAAAACCTAGGGCATTAATGTTATGTTGCAATAATAACTATTATTGTTATTATCATCATTAGGTAAAGATGGGACCTGAACCCAGGTCCTAGTCCAGTCCTCTTTCTGTGATATCATATTACCCTCCAGAGAGTTATTCACCAAGGATCAAAGAATCTAGCCAAATGATATTTCTGTTCCTGCCTGACTTTAAGCAAATAAACAAGTGATGTTTTATTGATAATATTATATCTTTGGGAATTAATCTATCTAGTTAGCAAAATGGAAAAAAAAAACCCACCAGGTTGTCAAAAACCATCCCTTCTCAATTCACTGTTAACTATGAATGCTCTGAAAAGCTCAATTTAAATCAGCAATTAAATGCATGCTGAAATAGGTTTCTTTTTGCTAGTGGAGTTGGGCTAGATCTCAGAAGGTGCTCCAAGTTGAATAATGCCATCCAAAACGTTCAGCAATGTCCTGACCCCTAAGTAGCCAGGTTGCTACACAGTCATGACTTAGTTAATGGTTTCTGTTCTCTTTCCTCAATATTTTAGTCACTGAAGGCTACTAAAGAAACTGTGCATCTATAGAGCACATGGCCCTTGGGAGAAATTAAATTTCATTCTGATTTGTGACTTGGGACTTTCCAATGCTACTTTTTTCCTCTTGATTTATGACTTCCAAAGACTCCCATAAGTGAATTAACAATTCTACATTCCCTTGGTGAATTGTCTTTTATTATTTATTTCCTTACCCAAGTCCTTAATAAAATTTTTGGAAGATGACAGAAGTGCTTTATTGATTTGTTACAAAGGACAGTTCCTTTCTATTAATATTCAGTAATCTGAAATGATTTTTCCAGATCATTTTAAAATCTTTTGTGAGTGTTAAAGTGAGTTTTCAGTAACAGTATACTTATTATCTATTAGGAGCTGATCTTTTGAGAGCATTGCAGTTCATTGAATATGTGTTAGAAGAAATTTTTAAAAGCCTAAGAAAATGGAGTTGAAATCAAATCAAAACTTCAACAAATATTTACCAAGCACTTCCCATATGCAGGACACAATTTTAGGAGTCAGTGACAAAGACAGAAGGGACCCAGTCCCTGCCTTTAGTGAAGGAGGAGGCAATGAGTAGGTAGTGTGTAGGATGGAAAGAGCACTAGCTCTGAAGTCAGACAATCTGGGTTCAAATTCTGCCTCTGATACTTACTCGTTGTTTGTCCTTGGACAAATCTCTCACTCTCCTTAGGTTTTAGTTTCTTCCTCTCTAAGCCAAGATGGTTGAACTAGGGGGCTTCTGAACTCCGGTTTTATCAGCCCAGAAAGCCTCTTAAATCTCCCTAGGTCACGCTTTTCTCAACAATGAAATGAGGGGGAGATTGGACTAGCTGAACTACAAAGCCTTTTTCCACTGTAAATCTATGATATCATGATCTTATAAATTCTAATTTCAAGTCACCCTTTAAGAAATAAATGTTTATATCCTGTAGACATTGCAGTTGGTGCACCATTTGCCGGAGAAGATGGAAGAGGCAAAGTGTTCATTTACAATGGGAATGCAGAAGGATTAAACCAGAAACCATCCCAGATTCTGAATGGCGCCTGGGCCTCTCAGGCCGTGCCATCGGGATTTGGCTTTACTTTGAGAGGTGATTCCGACGTAGACAAGAATGATTACCCAGGTAAGTCTTTCCATAGGAGAATTCATTTCATCCGTCCCTTCTCTGGAAAACATATCAGGCTTCAGCAACTCTTTCATACAGGCCAAGGTCAACCTCAAATATAGTCACAGAGGCTCCTTGTATATGATTCCTGGATGGCTTTCCTGCGAATTTAGTCAGACAAAACAAATACTCCCTTTCCTGTCAAGAGACAGCATCAGAGATGCAAGGAAGACTTAAATAGTTACAGTAAGCATAAAACCTGTCAGCTTTGGAACAAAAAGATTAAGCCCCCTTTCTCCTCAAAATCGTAATAAAGTAGCTGTGACAGGAAGGGGGACAGTCTCTTTAGTATGTCCTGCAAAAGAATTCTTAAAGCATGAAATTCTTCAGAATTTCTGCTGGTCCCACAAGTCCTTTCTCTTTAGCCCACCTGCCTAAATAGGACTGTATGGGATGGGGTGAGTAGTATTCCTTTTAAGTAAGAATTGTTTGTCGTTGTTTCAAGATTTTCTGAAAGAGGTTGTATAATTTGGCTTGGGCAACTAGGTGATGTAGTCAATAGAATTCTAGACTTGGAGGCAAGAAGTCCTGAGTTTGAATCCTTCCTCAGACTCCCATACAACTTACTGGGTCCATGACCCTGAGCAAGTCACCTAACCTCTGTGAGCCTCAGTTTCCTCATCAGTAAAATTAGGGGGTTGGACTGCCTAACTTCAGCATTTCTTTCCAACTCAAAATCTATGATGCTTTGAAAAACAGAGCCAGTCCTCCCACCCTTCTTTTCAAAGGAGGGGGAAACATTGTCTGATCTGCCAGATTTAGTAGATAGGTTAATCTGTCATACTGAACAGCTTCTTTCTCTCTTTGTCTATGTCTTTCTCTCCCTCCCCCCTCTCTCCTTTTTTTTCCCTTTTGTTCCAAGGAGTGGCTCTCTGAGAAGGGTACAGATATTTCTAAAATGATCCAAAAACAAAATCTCTCCATACAAATATTAAAAAAACAATAACAGAGCAAAGGAGAATTATGGAGAGTGAGACAGTAAAGTATCCTTCATTATTTCATTTTGATTACAGAGTTATGGAAACTCTCCATAAAACATAAGTTAATCGTTGTTTGGAAGAATCTTACCAGGCCACATGGAATTTTTTATACCTCCCCATAAACACTTGCTCCAAAAACTGTAGTTTCTAGCCAATAACATGACATTTTTTGGTTTTAAGTTCCTGTTTTGTCATTCATTCAGATTACCCACCAAGTCCAAGATGATTTTGACTCCAGTCACTAATGGTGACTGACAATCACTGATCCTTGGTTGGTAATTTCCACGTCTAAGTCTTGCTAGGGTTCAGGGCAGCTTTCCAATAAGTCAGCTGCCTAAATATACATTACTCCAGTTCTCACCCTTTCACTTTCTCTTTCCTCTGCAATGGAGCAAAAAAGGGCTCCCACAAGCATTTGTTTTCCCTACCCCCATTTCCAGTCTTGGCAAAAGACTTTCATCATATTAACACAGACATTGCGGACAAACCTGGGGATTGTGTTCATGTCTACACTAATGCCCAAGTAATTACTTGACAATTCAAGGCTGTAGCTTTATCTTTCATGCCAATCAAGGATTTGATCAATAATTGTAACCATGGTTAGCTACATCATAAGGCAGTGAGCTATTTATAATGTGTTCTTCTTAAGATTTATTTACCATTTGATCTTTTAAGATCCAAGGCAGAGAATTTGTTCTTCCCCCCATGGTGCTCTTATCTGATTCCTAGTTGTGGAATGTTCAACTGGGTAGTTAAACTAAACTACCGCAATGTAATTTTAGACAAATAGTTGCCTTAGGAAGTTTTAATTCTTCATTGTGTTTGGCACAGCCTTCCTTTCTCCAGTCCTTACAACTGGAGATCTTGACAGATACAGTGATTCCTGGGTCTGCCTGGAATTAAAGGAGGCAAAGGAAGTATCTCTTGGAAGGCCAGCCCATCTACTTCCTTAGAGTGAAGGGGCAGAAAACATTGAGAAATGGAACAATTTATTCTTAGAGGAATTTTTCCTTGGAGAAGGAAGAAAAGAAGGATGGAGACAGAGAAAGGTTCTTGTAAACACTGTTCCATTGAGTACTTATGAGCCATCATATTTCTCTTTTCACCCCCTCTAACAATCCAGAAAACATGACAGCGGATGTGGCTGCTCAGAGAAAAAAACCAAGGGAAGTAAGTCTGCTTATCTTGGGAGTGGTCACTGCCCTCAAGTTGTAGCTGCAGGAGTTGACAAGTCTAATTTATAGTAACTAACAAAAGCATATGGAGGGGCCCAAGTGGTGGCTTTAAAAAATGAAGTAGCTAATGTCTCTTCCCATTGTCCTGAATAATTAAGATCTCTTTCTAGTGCAAGGGTTTTATGAACTTGGGATTTATGGATTTGGGATTAACCTGAGGTCCAGGAACCTATTTTTAAAAATATTTTGATTACTTTGATAGTTTCTACTGTAATTCTATGTATTTTGTTTCATGCTTTTAAAAATATTTTCAGGGGGTGGGGTGATCTGTAGGGTTCATCAAAGATTGCTAAAAGGATCCCTGACCTCCCTAAAAGTTAAGGACTCCTCCTCTATTTCACTATTTCAGTACTATTTTTTTTCCCTGTTATTGATTCAGGAAAAGTGCACCACCCCTTCCTCCTCCTATTAATACAGATTGGCAAGTTAAAAGTCTCAGAGAGGCTTGCCATCTGAGGTGAGGGTAGGGGAAAGATGGGGAGAAAATTTGGAACTCAAAATCTTGTGGAAATGAATTTTGAAAATGAAAAAATAAATTCGGGGGAGGGGAACAAAAAAAAAGGATTTGTTAAGGGAGCAAGATAATAAATTGTAGTTACATAAGTATAGATGTCAAATTTTGTCTGTACTAGCAATAGAAGTTTTATCTGTCTTATGTGTGATCTCTTACCTGTGAGCTATTTCAATTAAAAGTGGTCCTAAAAAGAAAAAAAAAATTCTCAGAGAGATTCACATGGTACCTACTTACCAAGATCATACAGGGTGGGTCAGAGCAGGATGTAGGCCTAGGTCAACCTGACTCCAGGACGTGCTCTCTGTTCATCGTGTCCCAGTCAGAACCCACTTTGGGTGTAATAGATCCCTCAGAGCCTGAGTTCAAAGAAATGGCCTTTGTGACAAAAAAGACCTTATAGTGCCCTCAAACAGAAGCAGTTTCTAAGTCAGCAGTTAAAAACCATTCAGGAAGATAAAGCTGCACCAAGAAGGTGACAATCAGACAGCAAGAAGTTTCCCTGAGGTCCTAAAACAGCGGTTCTCAACCTGTGGGTTCCGACCCTTTTGGGGGTCAAACGACCCTTTCACATGGGTCACCTAAAACTATTGGAAAACACATATTTCCGATGGTCTTAGGAACTGAGACACCACTCCTCTATCTGTCTCCAGGAGGGTCCACCCACATGCACATACACACACATATGCCCACATGTGAGTATTAAAGGGTCTTGGCATTTCCTAGGAAGGTTGAGAACCACTGTCCTAAAAACTACTTCAATATTCCTCATGCCCGAGGGGCTCACAACTGAGCTCCAGATCAGTCCACCTTGTGGCAAAGTCAGCCTGAATTCCCGAATCTCTACAACTTCCTTGCTTACAACAGTCCTGGCTGGTATTATAGGATCATTCTCCCTAATTCTACCAATATTTTAGTCTACAACAGAGTCCAACAAATTTCCTCATTTCAATATTTGAAGCATCCATTATTTCATCAGCATGGGTATTCTTTCTACCAATGTAGATAGTGACCTCTCTGAGCCTAGGTAAATAGTCTTCATGAGTTGCTGTGTCTGAAAAGAATGAATAATTCAATAACTAACCTGAGAATGAGCCTCTCCCAACAATCCTGGAGTAGTCACCAGATTGTGCTGAAAACCTTTCTAGTTTGGTGAAGCCCAGAGCTCAAACATGTCCTTCAGCCTTCTGGAATCCAAGGTCATTGCCAGACCCTGATGAGACAACAGAGTAGGACTTTACCCGAGGCTCTCTAGAATAAAGACTTTTAATTAATTGAAAACCTAATTAATACAACTCCATATTTTGACAGCATAATTGTAGTCTTTATCCACCATGCTATGGATGCTTCTGAGGCTTTCAGTCCTTCCTTGTTGTCTTAGAAATAGAGAAAAGATGCCTTTACCTTCTGGATATCTTACAATAGCTGTTTGAATTCTCCATCAAAAATTTTGTCAAGAATCAAAATCAAGTTCATTTGCTTAAACTTCAAAGAATCCATCCCCCTCCCCCTTTTTTCTAACTGGGAGACATTTGCTTGTCTCTGATCCTGAAACTCATTCCCTTTTCCACCAGATTTTTCAGAGATTAAAGAAGCAGTGTGGTCTAACTTCCCAGGACTCTAGGCCATTTTCTATTCTGTAAGTTGCAGACAAGGTACCAGCCTGCACTGTTAAAGGGAGTTTCTTCTCCTGGGAGCTCCTTGTGTCAATGGAATTAGAGATTTAGTTCCTATCCTTGTTCTTACCTTCTAAAGATTACCAAAAATAGCTCATCAATTTCATCCTAAAATCCTTTCAGTCCCTGAAATGTTGTTGAATCCTTTCAAGAGCATACAACCCTTCATGACCCCATTTGGGTTTTCTTGGAAAAGATACTGGAGTGATTTGCCATTTCCTTCTCCAGCTCATTTTACAAATGAGGAAACTGAGGCAAACAGGTTTAAGTGATTTGCACAGGGTCATGTAGCTAGTAAGTGTCTGAGGTCATATTTGAATTCAGATCTTCCTGATTTCAAGCCCAGTGCTCTATCTCTTGCTCCAGGTAGCTGCCCACACAGGAATGGTCCATCCCAGCCTGGTGACTTGAATTCCTTGAGAGTTGCTTCGGTTTTCCTTTACAATTATCTTATCATCTTCTCCCACATTTGGATGACCACCTGTGGAATATGCTGTAGAAAGAATCCTCATTCAGTTAGGAGTTGAGTTTGTTGGTCACTGAGGTCCCTGGCATCTTGTGATCTCTCAAAGAAAAATCTTTGGCATGACATCCCTAGTTGTAGCAAGTACTGCCTCAGGCCTTGGAAGACAAGTCTATGAAGGAGGAAAATTCTGTGTATCAAGGTTAATGAGGCTTAACATAGTAAGAAAAATTGGAATGGCCATCTGTGAGTTCAAAAGACTGAGATATGTTGACTGAAAGTTGGGATAACACCTGGCCTGAAAGTTATCTGGTATGTCCCCTTAGAGTAACAGGCTTAGTCTAGAAGGGAGTCCCTTCAAGCTCCAGAGTAAAGCTCCCACGGTGTTCCATTTATAATTTGTGGATGGTCTAGAGTTCTAAGAAACTCATGCAAAATGTGTCTATATTAAACATTTGGTCAATTCCATGAATATTGCTAAATGTCTAGATAATCTAAGGAGGAGACCAAACTAACCAGTATGCTGGTTTGAGAGAACACTGAACAAGGGTTCAAATCCCAGCTCAGACACTTATTTATATGAATGACCATGGGAAGTCACTTCACTACTTTTCCTCAGATTCCTTTAATTGGAGATGATGATAATGCTATCTTTTCCTCAAGATTGTTGTCAGGAAACTGCTTTGTAAACCTAAAAGCACTTTGTAAATCTAAGTTGTTGTTTTGAGTGGGGGCTATAGCTTGGATAGACATTAACTCAGTGAAATATCTAGTAAAATGCACGGTAAGAATTGTCTGGGGAAGTTTATTTCCTTTGATGGAATGGGAAAAGAAAGAGACCTTTCCATTTGTAGTTTGACTTTTAAAGTTATTGCTTTTCCTTTGGCAGTAAAATTATTTGACAAGTCAGAATGTTCTTTTCATGGTGGCCAAACCCATACCAGGTTTGGACTGAGAGTCCTTGTCAACCATTTCCTTGAATATGATGAGCATAGCAGCCATTGTGGTAATTTGATATCCCTTAAAAAGATTGGACCATTCACAAAAACAAAGACAGATTCACAGAATGTATGCATCAGAGTCTATGTGTCTTTATGCAATATGCTATATAGCAGCTATTCTCAACCTGTGGGTCATGACCCCTTTGGAGGTCAAACAGAGTCGCCTAAGACCATCAGAAAACACATTTCCAATGGTCTTAGGAACCGAGACACTGCTCCCCTATCCATCTCCAGGAGGGTCTGCCCACATGCAGCTATGCCCACATATGAGTATTGAAGGGTCACAGCATTAAGAAGGTTGAGAACCACTGCTATATAGTATATACATATATTGCCTGATGAATATATCTCTAACTGTATTGCCTTAAAAGCCTTTTTTTTCCACATTTAAATCTGATTTCCCCAATGATTTTTACTATAAATTTTTCTCTGTGTTTCTCTCATTAATATGGAAAACCAAATTTCAAGAGAAATGGTCATTTCTAAAAGTAAAATGTATTTTTTAAAAATTACAGAATAAGAATGCAAGATAATTAGAGCTATTTTTATATTTGGCACAATAAATTCAAGGTCTAAAGGAAAAGGGAATAATTCCAGCCCAGCTGAACAGGTCACATTAGGCTAAAGAGTTATTCTGATTACATAAGATTTCCAAAAGGATATTCTAATTCAATTCAATAAACATTTATTAAATGCTTGCCATATGAACTTAAGATCTGGGGTCTCTTCAGATTGGGGGAACCTCTCTGAAGGTGTAGGAGAGCTCTAATAATATCTCTCTGCTACAGGGGCCCATTTCTAATAGTCTTCATGGAAAATACAGGAAATCAGTGTTTCCTTAGTCCTTATCTTGATTGATGATTCTCTTTGCATTTTGATTATTAAGTAGGTGTCTTCCAGGATGTCCTTTGAAGACAGAAATATGGCATATTTCCCCACACACAATTTTTATGATAACTGATTAAGTCAATAACTGATAAAGTTTTTGAGTGAAGGTCATTTGAGAATAGAAATATGCCGACATGTTTGTGAGAAAAAAAATGGGTGACTAGTTTACTTTCTCCTGACCCAGCTGTTGATAAGTATGATGCCTGTGCCTTGATCCATATCTATATACTTCTTAGTCACTTAAAAAATAAATCACCCAATGACATTGTTCTTTTTTAAATCCTGAGGTTATTGCTATATGCATCTAATCTGGATAATTTGGCATAAGGGACTCTTAGTAAGGAAATTCTCTCTACCAATGCAGATTTGTGACATATAGTCTTTAAAGAATTGCTTAGGGTCACTGAGGTGTTACGTTACTCACCTGGGGACATCCAATCAGTATTTGTCAGAGAAATTACTTGAACCCAGGTTTTCAAGCCTTTGCTCTATCCATTATGCCATGATAGTTCTCTTAATATAGGTGTCTGAAGGAAATGTCCAGTCAATAGGAGGTACTGTGTGATCTCATGAAGAAGCTACTCTAGTATTTGCCCATTCTTCAGACCACCAACCCCAGGTGTATAGATCTCAAGTCTCCAGAGCCTGGTATAGTTTCAGGCCCCATCCCACTCCTACTCTTCATTGAATTAGATTCCCTGAATCAACTGGGCCTTAGAAAACAAAGAGAAAACACAAAAGGGTGATTTTAAGGCATTAAAGCTGTCAGTTTCTTATTCATATCAGAGTAAGTTGAGTTGGTTGGGTTTGCCATTGGGCATGATTTCCTTAAAAACCCTGACTAGATCTGGAAATCTCTTACAAGTGGTTGCTTCTGATGAGATAAATACAGGACACTTTCACAATCATGGTGTTTCAGCTATCCCACTCCAACTCAGTTAAACAGAGTCTTGTTGTTGTCACATGGTATACTGAGAAGGATGCTAGACTTGAAGACATAACCTTTCCACCTGTAAGATTCTAAAGTCCTACAATCCTTTTACCTCTGAGGCCCTCAGTGCCCTTATGTATAAAATCGGGAGGAAGGGAAGGTTCTTTTCATGTCTAACATTCCATGATCCCATTTCTTACCCTCTTTGTCAAGCACCATCTTCCCAACAGTAGTCATGCTTCTTTCCCCATCATGAGATCCAACAACACATCTGCCGTCTTGTATCTTTGATGGTGCTTCTTCCATTCATGGAGAAGGAAGTCTTTCCCGCTCTTTAAGAATGAAGAAAACCCTATATATAGGTCACCATTACAACATCATGGGAGAAGACTATGAGGCTGATTTTCCTGTATTATTTAGGTATGCTAGAGAAACCAAAGGCCTCCACTCCAGCACCTTGGGTGGAGCCATGTTAGAATTTATGGGAGGATATTTTCAAATATTGCCCAAGAGGGTAGACAGGCAGACATGGGTGCATTCTAATCTGCATCCCTTAAGAGGACATCCAAATTATTGAGATCACAGGTTTTTTGAGTATTTGAGGATGTATATATTATCAATTGTGAAAAAATTATTCACTCCTAAGTTCCTACATGGCTGAAAACCATCCATACACATCATCTATGAAGGGCCTAGCCAGTTCATCCACATAATTATAATAAGACCAGATAAAATCAAGCTCGTGCAATGACTAATATATTTCACAGTGACATAGAAGTATCGTGCCTTTTAAGAAGCTGCTGTTACTGTGGACCTGGAACGAAACTCATGATCTCCTCTCAGTTGGAACCGTGAGAAGGAAGAGTGGTAGAAAAACAAAAGACTGCAGGCATAATTTGTTACTGTTCTGTTAAATATTTATTTGTTTGTTTGATATTTGAGTGTCCACAATGCGCTAAGGACTAAGCAGAGCCTAACCACGAATCTCTTCCTGGTAGAATGTGGCCAGTGCTAGAGGCAGGTGGGGTGTAGAATGAGGCGTGGTTCTACCCCACAATTCCACCTCTGATCTTTTCTCTATTAGTATGTGCTCTTGCTATTAATAATCATCATTAGCAACTTAATTTTATTTACACAGAAAAAAATCTTTTCACTTTTGTATTCCACTGGAAATAAAAAAATAATATTTATATAGGGCTTCATAACTTTCAAGATGCTTCACAAATAATATGTCATTTGATTGTCACATCAACCCTGGGGGGAGGGGTGGTGCTGTAATTATTCCCATTTTACAGATGAGGAAACTGAGGCAGACAGAGGTTGCAGGAATTGTGCAGGGTCACACAGCTAGTAATATCTAAAGCCAAATTGGAGCTCAGGTCTTTCTGGTCCCAGAGTCAGTGCTCTATCCACCTAGCTGCCTGCTAGAATAATATACTAATCCACCCCCCTTCACTTCTTATGTCCTTGTGAGCATTGCACCTGTGTGTACATCTGTTCATAGATGTATATGCATACCTATTGTATGTATCTGTATAAATGTATAATACATGCATACATAAATCATATGTGGATATACAATCACGTGTATATTATATCTTGGTGAATCTGATTTCACTGGTGTGGATACAACTTCCATTGATGCAGATCACATAACTCCTTCATCATGTAAAATTTTTCCTGTTTTCCCATAAATCATTTTGCATATGTGTATATGTATATATACTATATGTATTGCCTGTGTGTACATTATATATATATATGCATATATATATATATATATATATTCTTTCAGCCAACATTTATTTAGTACCTAATATATGAAGAAATGTGCTAGGTGATGGAAAGATACAAAATTTATATAAATTCATCCCCTGATTTCATGGAACTTGTATTTGAGTAGATGAAATAAGACCCTAACACAGATAACTATAATGCACATTATATGGTGATTTATTGAGAAAAATGCAAAACAAATCACTTCTAGAGATTTAAATGAGAAGGTTCATTATTATGTAGGAAAAACTTCCTGGAGAAGGTAGCATCTGAATCTGTTTTTAAAGTATGATGAATAGTCCCACCTTTTGGCAGGGAAGTGATAAACTGTAAGTGTGAAATGAGGCATACATTTTAAAAACTGGCCAATGTGTTGGTTTGTTTTGCTTAAATGTTCTTATTTGTTACAAATGAGGGCTTTAATGGAGGTGGGAAGTCATTGGTAAGTAAGTGATATTGAGAAAACATCAATAAAACCTTTATATAAAAAATACAAAGAATGATTCAATGATGAGGAAACCTGTGACCTCAAGGTCACGTGTGGCAAACTTGGACTGAATCCAAAAATCCAAACAAATCCCAATTTGTTCTGTGAAGTTTGGATTCAGTCAAAGGGCCACACTTGAGGACCTAGAGGGCCACATGTGTCCTTGAGGCAGCAGGTCTCCCACCCCTGGCTAGGAGTTCAGCAGATGAAAGAGGAAATAGGGCATGCAAGGCATAAGGATTCCCTTTCTATGTAGATGTATATATTAATATTAAGTAGCATACCTAATGCTACCTAATGGATACATACTTCATTGACACATATTCCAAGATCTTGAACACAGGAATCTTTTGGTTTCAGTGAGTACATGTTGGGAGATCGTTCCCCCAAATGCACCCTTCTCACAGGGCTTTCTTTGAAAACAAGAGTGTAAATTCATTAAAGATGTGGAATTAAAATATACACTGATCATATTGTGAAGTTTTTGTTTACAGACAAATATTCAAATCATTGTGCATCAAAATGGGATTACAGCTCAAGCAGATAACCACTTGTGCATTAGGAAATTCAGTGTTACTTCTTTTAATAGTAAACACGCCATAGTCAGGTAAAGAAAGCATAGCCTGAAGAGAGAGGAACACAATCGGAAGAAATAACAACAATAAAATCAAGGGTTCTCAACCTTTCTGCCCCTCAGACAGTGACAGAAAGAGAGGATGGAAGTACCCACTGACCTCTTTTCTGAGCCAGACAGGAAAAAAAATCCCTAGAAAATCTCCCTGGATTCAACAAGAGCCAGCAGAGAAAGATACTAAGAAATAAGTCCTTTTGCTCTAAAAAGGCTCTTTTCTATGGTGTTTGTGTCAATATATATGTATAAATGCACTAACATATTGTGTTACAAGTGTATAAATATAGCACATATATGATATATAGTATGTATAATATGTAATGCATATGTGATATATAATACATACATGTATGTAATGCAGATATGTAATATATATTTCAAACTGTAGAATATAGAGCAATCATCAGAATATCCTATTTTCAATGGCAGTGATTTTTCAAAAATCCAAGTCTTTGATCCTGTTGGTATCAGAATTTCCCCCTACCAATCCATATCATAACTTCTTTTGCAACATGCTGTCTTAGAATAATATCTACAACACTGAGACTGCGACTTGGAAGCCGTGCTATAAACAGAACTTGAACCCCAATATACCTGACTCTAAACCCAGATGCGAGGAAAGGAATGAGGGAATGACTACAGCTAATGAATGAATGCTGGAGATACAAGTAGCAAAGAAAAAATTAGTCCTTGGTCTTAAGGATCTCACATTTGGGGTGGGGGTTCAGAGAGGGAGGGAATAGATAATACATATACAAGATATCAGCAGCAAGACAGATGGAAAGGACCCCTGGTCCTTAGAGGATGACTTCCAAGCAGATTACAATGCATCTTTTTTAATGTCAGCTCCACTGATAAAGTCATACCAGTTTCTAATACTGAACCATTGAAAGACTGCCAAGGATTCTGGAGGCGAGAAATTTCTTTTCTGGATCTTCTTTCTAGCCACTGTCTTAAAAGTATTTCTTTTGTTTTCACATAGATCTCTTTCTCTTTCAGTCTGTCCTTACAAACATTTGTTCCTTTTCTATAGGGACTGTTTAACTGGCTGCATAAAATATTACCGAGCCCTCGGATATCTTCTGCCAGAACCTGCTTAATTTACTAGGGGGTGATGCAGAAGAGGGTAGCCTGTGGGGGTTCCAAAGAATTGCCACAGTAGTTGAAAGAGGGAAGGATTTGGGTTAGTTAGAATAGAGTGAGGATTTGGAAGGAGGTGGTAATAACAATTGTTACTCCAGATCTCCTACGTGCTGGAACCATGAAATTAATTTCTAAACAATCAATCAGTAAGTTCCTTTGTGGGTGAGGAAGAATTTTTTACATCTTTCTTGTGATCACAACTCTTAATTTAAGTGTTAGGCACATAACATTTAGGTGCTCATTAAATGCTGGATTAAGCGATAGAAATCAGTGCCTTGAGCTTGAGCATTCATTTCAGAATCTGTCTCTTTACCTTCCATTCATTGGAAAGTACTCTGATTTCCTTTGAAGAGCAGCTCAATGCTATTAAGAATCCCCAATAAATTCAGATGCTATTTTATTTGGATAGGGTTTTGTCTATGGTGAACCAATATTTTTTTTATTGCCTGCTGTATGAATGCATGTGTCGCTGTGCCAAGCTCTGTGAATTATAAATAGGATTATAGGACACCTGGAAAATATGGTCCATGCTCTCAAAGACATTATGGTCTACTTAGAAAGCCCCAGCATTAACATATGTAAAACAAATTACTATTATCACCCCTGACTCAATCATTAAATGTCAACTACATGGTACAAAATGTGTTGTGGAGAGGAGGGACAGGGAGAGAGGGAGAAAAGGATAGAGAGAAAGATCACTTCCAGCTAGGGTAATAAATGAAGACTTCTTAGGTGAGCTAGCATCTTGAACTGGGCTTTGACTGATAGGATAAAGGAGAGAATTCCAGGTGGCAGGACCAGTATGAACAAAGGTGACAAAGCGAAATATAATGGAAACATGGAGGTAAAACGGTATGGGTAGAATAGAGAGTCTGTGTAGAAAATAACTGGGGATGAGGTAGGAAAGGTAAGTTGGGACCAGATTGTAGAAAGCCTTGTAAAGCCTGAGTGAGATATAGACTCCTAACTTCACTATTTGGACTGTTTTTCTCACCCAAGCTTCACTCACCCTGGAAATTCTGGGTTTCTTAGAGAGTAGGATTAGTCCAGCCATTTTTCAGTCATGTCCAACTCTTTACAATGCCATTTGGGGTTTTCCTTGCCAAAATAATGGAGTGGCTTGCCATTTCTTTCTCCAGCTCATTTTACACGAGAGGAAACTGAGGTAAACTGGGTTACAAGGGTCACATAGCTAAAAAGTATCTGAAGTCAGATTTCTACTCAGGAAGATTAGTGTTCTGACTCTAGGTCTGGCACACTATCCACTGCACCACCTAGCTGCCCTAGAGAGTAAGATACCACACACCTAGGATCCAAAATGTCTCTCAAAGTCATAGGCAAACTATGAAATTTCTTCTCAACTTGTGGTTCCCACCATTCTCTTACTAAGCAAAACTGCTTCTTTTGTGTTTATGTGTGTATGACATACATGTACATACATGTATACATATACCTGTTTAGATATGATGACAGTGTGGTATAATGAATAGAAAACTTCTTAAAGTCTAGAATGTCTAGGTTCAAGTCCTACCACTAATGACTGGGAGAGCCTGGGTTATTTGCTTACCACTAGGCAACTCTGCATTGGTCAAGAAAATTCTTCACTGGAAGATCCCTATGTCAATGGAATCATAGAAGTGATGAAAAGAAAAAAGGACACACACATATGTAATCCCTGGACATATTTAATTTATAATCACCAAAACTGGTTACTTACTGAAAATATGAGCTTAGACGAGAATGGGTTTCCAAATGTGGCTGTTTATGTGTTTTGAATAGCTTAAAGGACTGATTCACTAGTAATACCTTGAATACAATGATCAAATGGAAACATTTTAGAAAAGAAACAGCTGTGGTAGTCAAGCAAGCGTCCCTAACATTTAATAATCTAGTCTAATCCTATTAAAACATTACTCTCTTAACAACCCCATCTGCTCCAGGCATTAACCCAAACAGCAGAGGGAAGTGCATATTTGTCGTAGAAGCAAAAGTTTCAGGCTATAGAAACTGTATGGAAAAAATGGCACCATGCCAAGGTTATCATTGTCTTGTTCGAGCTCATAATATATAATGATTATGTCATGAAGGCAATTTAGATAGTTATACTGAGGGTTGAGGGGGACTGTGAAATGGTGCATCTGTTTTGATGAGTAGAACATTGTACAGTGTGTGCACACGTGCATGAGCAAGAGACGATACGTAAGAGGAAAGGATGGATAGATTCACCCAAATAGGGTAAACGTTGAAGCCAGAGTATAATGTATTTTGTCAAGCTTTGAACCAACTTAAAATCATCAATTTGACATTTGGAACCAACTTCTCAAGGCATACAGTCTAAGTTTATTTTTTTTTCCTTGCAAACTCCTGTTTTTAAGAAGAGCAGAACACCAAGCGGTTTTCATGTAGCTCTATTTTGATCATGTCAGTATAAACAAATTAGAAATGAGGGGATTGCTTTTCTACTAAGATGCTTTGTGAATTTAGAGGAAATTAAAATTTTAATGGAAAGACTAGAAGATAGCCGTGTCAAGGGTGCTGGGAGCCAAAAGATGAGACCTCGAGTCAGAAATTTGCTAGTAATTAGTTGTGTTACTTCACGCACGTCACTTCAACTTTCCAGGCTGCATTTACTCCTCTATACAATGAGATGATTAGACATATCCTAAAATTCTGATTCTCAATTAGGATTTTAGTTGACCTAACCATTGAACTCCCTGACTTATGGAGTTATGAGCAAATTTGATGAAGATTGGTATTAAACATGTTAAAGCCAAAATCCCAATATTCACTGATATTGAAATCGTTGATATTCATTGGCTAATGTCCAATGTCTATTCAGGAATTAAGTGTCCCCATCAGCCTCTTGGGTTATGCTAACAAAGTCTAGCTAATGTTCCAATGACATTTTAGTGACTTTCTCCATCAGCACTGACTAGCATTTAGGGTAGAGAAGGTGGATGATGAAGGTGACACAGAGGGGAATTTGGAAAAGCATGAGAAAGGATGGAGTAAGAGGGCTAGGAATTCCAGATCCATTGGAAATTACTGCTTAGGTCAAGAATGAGGGAGGGATAGAATGAGAAAGGAGGAATGTAAGAGCAAAGAACAGGATGAGGTGAAAGTTGTTTGTTTTTTTTTAAGGAGACATGGGCATTTTTGTAGACAGTAGAGAAGGAGCTAGTAGTTGGAGGAATTTGCTGGAGAAGAAGGAAGGAGATGAGATCAAAGCAATGTGGTGATATAAGAAAGGTTGGCCTTGGGGCAGCTAGGTGGCCCAGTGAATAGAGCACCGGCCCTGGAATCAGGAGGATCTGAGTTCAAATCTGGCCTCAGACCCTTAGCACAAAACTAGCCTGTCACCTTGGGCAAGTCATTTAACCCCAATTGCCCTCTCTTCCCCCCTCCAAAAAGCAAAAAAACAAAAACAAAAAACAAAAGAAGAGTTGGCCTTGGAAAAGAGAAGAGCCCCTTCCTCATTTGAGACTAGGGGTAAAGGAAGAGAGAATAACAGAAGATGGCTGCATTCATATGTCGCTAAGGGTGTCACACATGGATGAGCTATAACCAGCCCAGTGGAGGAAATACTCAAATCAGTGAGACTGCAAATCCACAGAAGTGCCATAGTATCAGTAGTAACTGCAACAGAGATCAATAAACATTTATTAAAGATCTGCTATGTGCCAGGCACCATGTTAAGTGCCAAGGATACAAAGAAAGGCAAGTATAGTCCCCACCCCCAAGGAACTCACAATCTAACTGGAGAGACAACGGGCCAATAATTATGTATCAATTGGCAATATATGGGATTAAGTAGAGATAATCAAAAGAGGGAAGGCACTAAAATTAAGGGGGATCAGGAAAGGTTAGGGACAAATGAATAAATAAATAAATGGATGTGTATTTAGTGCTTACTATGGGAAAAGCATTGTGCTATGCCCTGAGGATACAAATAGAAAAGTAAGGCAGTCCCTTCTCTCAAGGAGCTCATATTCTAATGGAGAAGATAACACATGGAAGGTTTCAGCTGCAAGTCATGACGGAAGGGTGCAATGATTAGGGTGTAGCAGCAAAGCAGATGGCAAGGCCTGTTCTTCTATGTCATTTTCACTGATACAGTCATATTTCTGATGTTGAACCATTCTGGCAAACGTCGAGGACTTTAGTGACAAGAAATTTCTAAGTCTTTAGTAGCTGAGCCTATAGTACCTCCAGGGAAAAAACAAACACCACTAGACCAGCTTCCCAGGATGACAGTTGAGGGCACTGAGCTGATATTCCCAAGGTCCTTGCTGTCTGAGTCCTGGGCTGTTTCTATCAGGGTCTGAAGAGAGATGGGGATTAAGGTAGTGGTGATGGGGTTAGCTAACCTTGATATAATGCTATTGGGTTACAAAGAATTCATCTGCTTCATCTCACTTGCTCATCACAACATTCCTATAATGTACATTGTGGGAAAAATAGAATTCCCCCCTCCCATTTTAAAAGTTGGAAGCTCAGAGAGATAAATTGACTTAGTCAATATTACGCAGCTTTTAAAAGATGGGATTAAAACAGAGATCCCCTGCCTCTAAGACCTATGAACTAGACCAGAGCTTTTGGACTATGTGTTGATAATATTTTTAAAATTCTGTCATCTAGAAATCATTGCTTCAGCTGTTATATTTAAGGTATAAGATATATCCTAAAGTGAACTTTGGGGCAGGGCAAGCTGTAGGCTCAGTAGTGAAGTAGCTAACATCTGTCTTCACAAACCCTAGCTCCCCACTTGCTACCTTTTCCCCCCTGACCCACCATGGTATCTCTTACCAGACTCCACAGGCATTGCTGCTTCTTCCTCTTAAGAAAACGCACTCAACTAAAAGTCTATAAACCCATTCACACTAAGGTTTATAATTGTTTAAAAAACTGGGATCTGCATTGAAATAGACTGACAGATTCCTAAACTAAAGGAGTAAGACCCCATGGAAGGACTTTAGGTATCAAGTCTTAAGTGGGCAAATTGTTGGGGAGTGAAGAGTAAAAGCACCTTGTGTAAGTCTAGTGGCCAACTTCAGCTTTATGACACAAGCCTTGCTTAGCAGATACCTAGCACAGAACAGCCTATTATTGAGGGTATTTGTAATTGACATAATGATGCTTGATTCTCACAAATGGCAAATTGAATTGGGTCCACCGCCAGTGAGGTGAGCAGGAGAAATGCTGTGAGGGCAGAACTAAGCGCCATGTAAGCCATGGGACAGGCCTTAAACTATCAATCTCTGAATCAGCAGCTGCAGCCTCTGAGGCTGGTGGGTGGGCAACGGTCAACAGAGCAGGGAGAGATGTTTTTTTCAGCCACAGGCTGGCAATGACATGTGAGCAATTATTTTCATGAGCCTGGGTCATAGAAAGACATTCATATTCTTGGCTTTTGTCAGCTTTTCAACACAAAATAAACATTTAGTAAACAAGAATGCTACAGCCCCATGGCTCATGAATGCTTTTCTTCAGAGCTCAGTTGGCAATTTTTCACACAGATTGTTAGGGTGAATACTTTCCGCTATAGAGATTATGAATGCGTTTTAAAGCATTTCTTCTTTAACTGGGCACCCATCCTCTCCATGACGTTGTGTAGGTTTCAACATAAGGGCAGTGAATAAAAGCTGTTTCTGTCTATTTTTAGATGACCATGCTTGCCAGACTTTAAGAGACTTATCTAAATGCTTGCTTTCCACAAAAATGAGTTATGTTTATCCAGTGCCAAACATCCACAGAGATTTCATAATCTTCTGCTGGCAAACGAACATTATTGTATTTGCTGACATAGTTTTCTTTCATTTCTTTCTTCCATGTAATTATCACCCTAAGGAGGGACAGTAGAAATCAAGGGAGAATGCTGTATTCAACTGCGATACTTGGCAACCTTGGTTATGATCTGAGGATCTTAGCTACATTTACCAAAGAACAGTGACTCTTCGAAAGTTACACAGAAGCCAGAAGTAAAAATTATTTGGAATCTAGAACTCAAAAATCAGCTAGGTGGTGTAGTGGATAGAATGCCAGGCCTGAAGTCAGGAAGACACATCTTCCTGAGTTCAAATCTGACCTTAGACACTAGGGCAAGTTGCTAACCCTGTTTGCCTCAGTTTCCTCATCTGTAAAATGATCTGGAGAAGGAAATGGTAAACCACTCCAGTATCTTTGCCAACAAAATCCCAAAATAGGATCACAAAGAGCTGGAAATGGTTCAAAAACAATTGAACAACAACCATGGGGTTAGGGGAGAGGGATCAAAGAAGGCTTCACAGAGGAGGTGACCACCCAGCTAAAACAGGAAAGAAAGGAGTTGGCTTTTCTAGGCAGTCCAACCCTACAGCACTAAAGCTACAACCTTCCCTCAAACCAAAAGAGGCAGTGTTAGCCCCAGACCCTAGCTCCAAGAACCTAGGAATAGCATCTCATCACAAGCCACTGACCCTTTCTCTAGCTCAATTCTCCCAGCACTTGTCCAGGGGAGCAGCAACTTTGGAGACAATTCCCTCTACAAGTGATTCTGCCCCCACCTCCCCAGCAACCACGCTTACTGAAAACCCAGTTATCACTACCATAGTCCTTGGCGTTGTTCAATTCGTCAGTGTTACAATTGAATAGGTTTTAGTGATGGAAATGGCACTAAGGAAGTTGCTTTGCTATCTGCCTTGCTATTGTATCCTGAGGACCACTGGACTTTTTCATCTGCCCTGTAGATACATAATTAGACATGTATGTATGTATGTATGTATGTATGTATGTATGTATTGTGTGTGTGTGTATACACACATATCCTCTTTCCCCAGTAGACAATGAGCTCCATCATACCTCACTAGCTGCATCCTTAGAGGTTAGCAGAGTACTTAAAACACAATAACTTAATACACTTGTATTCATTCATTCATTCCTTTGCTCAGTCATCTGAGTTAGACTTTAAATGAGGAGGAGTAGGGTATTAACAGGAGGAATTCAAGGAATAGGAACATAGCAGAGGCATAGAGGTGGGATGGTGCAGAATATATACAGGGTAAAAGTAAATACCCATTGTTGGTCAGAGCATTGTGTTGGTGTTTGCTTAGTCGTTTTAGTCATGTTCAACTCTCCAGGACTCTCTGCCATCTCAGGGAGGCAGATGGGGAAGAAGGAGGAAGGGATAGAATTTGAGACTCAAAACTTTAAAAACAATGTTAAAAATTGTTTTAACATACAATTGGGAAAAAATATTTTTTTAAAGAGATACTTGAGATAAGTCCAAAAAGATAGCCCAGTACCAGATTTTTGGAGAGTCATGAAAGCAAGACTAAGGATTTTGAATGTCTGAAATGATCCATGGTTAGGGAACCAGTGAGGAGATAATTTGGTGTAATAGTTAAAGTTAACCTGGAAATCAGAAAGACCTGTGTTCAAGACTCACTTTTAGCTGTGTGATCCAAGGCAAATCACTTAGAAGTCTCATTGCTCTAGGTGCTTCTTAATTCCTATGGAGTAAGTGCTGGCGTGCACTGGTAGAGGAAGTTTCCTCACATCAGTGAAATGACAGGTCCAATCTCTAGCCCTGTCCTTATCACCAATGTGGTCCCCACATAGCACCTCATTCCTCTATATGTAGGAGGACTAGACCTCTCAAAGCAAGTGATAAATGATTATGGGTGGTCATGAGAGTTCCAAAAACCCCATTCCCCTCCATGCAACAATTTCAATTGATTCTTCAATGTCTACCGCCTCTCTTCCTGTGGCCTCCAATTCCTGCTACCTATTCTCTTGGGTCTCCTAAGCAAATCACCTTCTTGTTCTCCTCACCTGTCTACTTGAAACAGAGCTGGTCTTTTCTAGTTGGAGAATCTCCAACTCTAACAATTCCCTTGGTGGACTGGTGAAACCTAAGACTTCAACTTCTCCTTTTCAAGCAACAGTTTCAAAGCTTGGCTTCTTTCTTCTTGAAAACAGAAAAATGCAAATTTGGAGGAGATTGACATAAAACATAAGGGTAGTACATTTCTCCTGTGAACTCACATTTTCAGTTATTTCTTCTTACTGATCAAATCTGCATACCCTTTTGGTTGCAGCAAAAATATTCACTGGATCCAAGAAAAGTCGAAAGGAAAATAAACATTTTAAGCAATGATATGGATCTCCAAAAACCTAGCATTTTAGAGTTCCATTTCATTTTGTTTTATTTTTCTGTTGAGGAGAAAGAACAAAGGTATTTTGCAAGGCTCAGTTGTTTTTTTTTTTTCCCAGAAAAGAAACAGGAAAGTGTAAAGGTATTTTTTTTTAAAGAACCTGCCTGTGGACAACTCTTAAAAAAGAAATAAAGAAAGGAAAGGAAAGGAAACAGGTAGTTGATAAAAATATGAGACCTGTTATCTCATGGTGAGAGAGGAAAAAAAAAGTATATGGAGTTATGAATCTAAATGTTAGCACCACAATTGCTCAGGCTCCAAATCATCCTATAAGCCCTGAGACACTGAAATATGTGCCCTGCTTGCCAAAAGCAAAAAGTTAAGAACATTAACAGAAAGTATATATGTGAACCACAACATGGCTATCATAGCCAATCTCCCAGTTAGGGGAAGAAAATCGATTGGGCAGAAATGCAAGTCAACAAATCAGTTCTCCTCTGGTCCAGAGGCTGAGGGTCTAAGCATGAATGAGGGCTAACCCCTTCCAGCAGGCACAATACCAAGATGGTGTCTCAGAAGACAAGCATTTTTCTGGGCTTGATAACTAATCAGGTTTTTGGATCCTAGCTAACCATAGCAGAATTTCCATATAGAAAGTTGTGTTGTAATACAGCCAGGGCTCTTATTTTCCGTTGTAGAAAAAAAAAATCCCATTCTGGGGTGCCGAGATAAAAGACTCCAGAAAAAATAAACCATCTTTATTTACTGTCCTAAGGATCAAACCTGAGCTTTCTTTTTCTTTTTTTTTTTTTTTTGCACAGAATAGGTGCTTTCTTAAACTGAATTTCATTTGTTCCTGAGTATTCTGATGGAACTAAAGTTCTGCTGTTTCTGTCTTACCTCCTGGATCTGGTATCTTCTTTCAAAGCATACCTCAGAGTAACGTGTAGATTTTCCTCATAAAAAATTTCACTTTAGGATATGTAAATTCACCAGAATTTGCCCAGGTTGCATACTGTACATTATCAACAAATGGGTCTTCTCTTTGTTGCCTTCAACAGGCAGAATCAGATTTCACTTGTTCCCTTGCTTGTTTGTGCCAGAGATTCTATGCTCACAGTTGATTTTCAAATCTTTAAATACTCAATATATGTTTCTAAATAGCTCACCTCATTGGGGGGAGGAGAGACAAAGGGAAAAAGAGAGCAGGAAAAGATAAGAGGAAAGAATAAGAGAAGGGAAAAAGAACAAAAGAGAAAGATTGAAGAGTGAGAGAAGAAAGAAAATAGTAAAAATAAAATGAATTTTTCTAGCAGATTTTTCTCCAGCAGATTGCAGCCTCAATCACCACCCTCCATTATCTCCAGTCTCTCTCCCTATTCATTCTTTACTGCCTTCAAACATGTTCAAATGCCACCCCATCTCTACAAAACCTTCCCCAAACCTCACCATCCCCAGGACATTGTCATACATGTGCCTTCTCTGTCTCAAATTTCTAAAAAAAAAAAAAAAAAAAAAAAAAAGCTGCCTACTCCAGCTGCCTCCACTGCTCTTTTCTCAGCCCTCAAACCTTAGCCATTTGTTTTCCAACCCCATCACTGAACTGAAACTGCTCTTCTCAAAGTTATTAGCAGTGTCTCAGTTGCCAAATCTGGTGATCTTCCCCCTCCCCCCCATTCCTCATTCTTCTAGAGCTTTCAGTATGATGGTGGTGACTACCCTCTTCTGAATAATTTCTCTTCTCTGGCCTGCCATGACACTATCTTAGAGGTTCTCCTCCTGCCTGTCTGACCACTCCTTCCCTGTCTCCTTTGATAGTTCATTATCCATATCATGTCCTTTCTTGCATCCCCCACCAATGGTGGTTATGCCCCAAGGTTCTGACCTAGGCCTCCTACTCTTCTTTCACTCCATTCTTTTTCCATGACCTCATCAATTTGTGTGGGTTTCATTATCATCTCCATGCAGATGATTCACAGAGTCATCTATATCCAGACTCTCTTTCCTCTGAACTTCAATATTTTATCACTAGTCACCTCTTAGACACTTCAAACTAGATATCCCAGGGACCCCTTAAGCCCAAAACTAAAACTCATTATTTCCCCCTAAACATTTCTGTTAAAAACATCGCCACTCTTCTAATCTCCCAGTTCTGTAACCTCAGTTTTCCTGGCCTCCTAATTCACATTCACTCTGTGTAGCTAATCTGTTGCCAAATCTAGCAATTTCTACCTGCGCAATATTCCTCACATCTAATCCCTTCTCTTTACTCACATTGTTTCTACTTTAGTTCAGGCTCTTGTTACCTCTCACCTGGATTACTACAACAGTATCCTAATTGGTCTTCCCTGCTTTAAGTGTTTCTCTATTCCAGTCCATCATGCCCAAGTACTTCTACTTAAATGTATATCTGACCATTTTTGTTTTGTTCAGTTGTTTCAGTCATATCCGAGTCTTCACGACCCCATATGGGATTTTCTTGGCAAAAATACTAGAATGGTTTGCCATTTCCTTCTCTAGCTCATTTTACATATGAAGAGACTGAGGCAAACAGAGTTAAGTGACTTGCTCAGGGTCACACAGCTAGTAAATACTTGAGGCCAGATTTGAACTCAGGAAGATAAGTCTTCTTGACTCCAGACTGGGCACTCTATCCACCACACCATTTATCTGCCCCACCTGACCATGTGACTCCCCTATTTAAAAAACTCCTGTTCCTCACTATTTTCTTTAGGATAAAATCTAACATCCCCATTTATCTCTTAGAGACTGTCATAATCTTTCCCAGTATATCTCTGAAGCCTCTTTGGACGTTATTCCCACTGCTCTCTAGCACAGCTGACCTTTTCTCTGCTTTCTACTCAGGAGATTCCATTGCTTCTCAGTTTCTTTACACTGGCCATTCTCCTTACCTCAAATAGATTCCCTCCTCACCTTAGCCTCAAAGAACCCCTCTCCACATTCAAGATGCATCTGAGACACCATCTTCATGAAGCCTTTCCTGGTTCCCACATCCCAAATGCTCTTGTCCTTCCTCTGAATTTGTCTCCTTTAATGACTCTATTTCTGTGTATTTATATTCTCTTTACATCTATTATGTTTGTATGTCTTCATCTGTCCCCTTAGAATATAAGCTCCTTGCCAGTAAGGATTACTTCATTAGCTGTCTTTGTAGTCTCAGTATATAACACAGGGCCTGGCCCATAGTAAGAACTTAACGACTGATTATATGAGATAGAGTTGTCTAGATCATTCTGTAGAAAGATCAGTGTCTGTAGTTCCTGAGATAGAACACTTCACTTTCTTCAGATTAGTTCAATATCTTCCTTTGACATGAAAGAAATTATTGTTCTACTAGAAAAGCTAGAAAAAAAGTAAAGAAATGAGGTGATAATTGTGAAAGTATTTTGAACAATTAAAACTAAATAAACACAGGGTGAGATGAAAATGAGAATTTTAAATAGATATGTTTGGGGAAGGCAAAATAGATTCATCTAGAAACTTGTACCCTCAATTATCATGGTTGGGTACTGTGGCTAGAGTGCTCAGCCTGGAGTACTGGGCTCTGGAGTACTGATTTAAATCTGGAGTCAGGAAGCCATGAAGTTTAAAAATGGCCTCCTCCTCTCGCCAGGTTGTTGTGAGAATGAAATGAGACAATATTTGTAAAGTGCTTAGCAGGTGCTGTAAAAGTGCTGATTCCCTTCTTTTCCCCCCCTCTCTTTTTCTCAAGATTTCTTTAATACAATTGATAGAGTGATTTAAACTAATGATCATTTTCCTCATTGGAATTGTTAACAATTTTTCTCCTTGTAGAAAGCTTCACAATAATGCTGTCTTTGAGGGGTATATTAGCCTATTGAATGAAAAGCAAAACCATGTTACAATGAGGTCCTTCCACTACATGCGTTCAATCAGTCACAAGATCTTCTTGAATCAGCCTCCAAATGGAACACCGTCATGCTGAATCGGGTGTCATGGCCAGTTGTACTATGATCCAGAATGTTTTAGAAACAGGATTCTCTGTTCTTATTTTGGTTGTTGATTGTAAATTAGTGATATTACTCATCATATTCAATTGTCCCAGACAACCCTCTTAGACCATAAGCTGCAGTAAAGTCTCCGATGTGCATATGGGAAGGAAGTTCCCGTTCACGGGGTTCCCTACATTGATGAAATAGCAGTTCTACCAAAAAAGAAAAAAGAGATCATTTCAGCATGTTACATATGCAAGTGATGAGTAACATTTTGAAACATGGCTACTATAAAAACTGTTGTATGTTTTTTTCCAGATTTAATTGTGGGTGCCTTTGGAACTGGAAAAGTGGTTGTTTATAGGTATGTGGTTCATGGTATGCAAATATTCATGTGGTTTCAAATTCGTTTCATTTTCTGTGTTACATTAGACTAAAACAGCATTTGGAGAAGTGCAAGTTCAGAGATTTCCAAATATTTTGAATATTTATTTTGGAAACTCCTTTTTTTTTTTTTTAAGATTAGAGTTGTATGTTTTTAAGCTTGTTTGTTTGCTTTATTTTCACTGAGATCTCCACCTTCATAACTTAGTATTCTCAATGAATTCTGAATTTAGCAAATGATTACAAAGTACCTACTTTGTGAAAGAGAAAAATGGAACTGTTCCTGTCCTCAAGAAGCTTATATTTTGCTCAGGAAGTTATAAAACATATAGAGATAAAATGTGAAAAGACTTTTGGAGGCTAGGGAGTGAAACATATGGAGGACCGATTTGGAATCAGTAAGAATCAAGGTATGTGACCCTGGGCAAGTCATTTAACCTGTTTGCCTCAGTTTTCTCATCTGCAAAATAGAGATAAGGATAGTACCTACTTCCCAGGGTTGTTGTGGGGACCAAATGAGATAGTATTTTTTAAGTTCTTTATAAATCTTAAAGAGCTACCTAAGTACTAGCTATTATTTTTTCCCTTATTAGCTGAAAGGTGAAAGAGCACTGACAATTAGGAGGGAGGGATGAATCAGGAAAGGCTTCACACAGGAGGTAGCTCCTCAAATAGTCATAGCACTAGTAATGGTAAAAGTGGTGTGGAGTGATGGTGGGAGTAAAAGTAGCACTGAAAGTAACATTGGTAGTAATGAGTAATGTCATACTATATGACCCCATCTGCGACCCCCAATTCCTTCTCATCTATGACCAAAGAAAGCATGAACCTTGGAAGACTATTAAGGGATCCAGTTAGATTTCATTCACTTCATTCATTCATTCATTTCATTCTCTTTTCCTGCCGCCGCCATATTCCCATGGGCATTTATAGAAGAGGGATAAAGACTTTTTCTAGAAATGCATCTTGGGTAGTGATTTTCTAGGTGGGTAGTGATTTTCTGGGTATGTCCAAAAGCAACAGGTAAAGCTCACAGGGTCTAGACCAATTATATAGTCAGTAGATCCTAAGTACTTCCTCATTTCTATGGAGGCTACCAGCTGCTTTCAAGTCACTGATAATTGCCACCTTGTCCACTTTCGACACTTTACTCTCCCTCACCATGTCCCATGGCCCATGTCTTGTTAATTCTTTGTCTCAACCTGTGGCTTATGTTCACTTTAAATACATCCTGCATATCAGATATTTACATTCCAATTTATAACAGTAGCAAATTACAGTTATGAAGTAGCAATGAAAATAATTTTATGGTTGGGCGTCACAACATGAGGAACTATATTAAAGGGTCGCAGCATTAGGAAGGTTGAGAACCACTGGTCTAAACCATCTCTCACCTGGGTTTACTCTATTTTACTGCCCAAGTTTGGGCCCTGATCCCCTCTAGCCTGGACAATTACAGGAAGCTTCTTGGTCTCCCCACCTCTAGTCTCTGCCATCTTGAATCCATATTCTGCAAAGCTGCTATGTCTTATTGCTAAAGTAAAGGTCTCATCATCTCACTTTCCTGCTCAACAAATGCCAGTGGCTCCTGGAGTACAGTACAAACTCGTCTTTTTCGACATTTAAAGCCCTTCAAAATCTGGCTTCAATCTACCTATCCAGACATACCATAAATTACTCCCCTTCATATGCTCAACATTTCAACCAGATTGACCTACCTTCCTTTTCTCATTTCCACCCTTTCTATGTTCCCCCATGCCTGAAGTACTCTCCCTCCCCTCTTCCTCCTCTTAAAATTCCTAGCTTTCTTCAAGATTCAGCTTAAAAACATTTTCTCCCTGATGCCCCCAGGTTTTAATTCTTCCTTGATTCACAGCACTTTGAATACATCTTAGTACCTCCCCACCCTCCATCACATGTATGTACATACACACACACACACACACACACACACACACACACAATTTTGGATGAATTTTGTATTTGGCAGCTAAGTGTCTATTGCAATGGATAGAGCTCTGGGCCTGGAGTCAAGGATACTCATCTTCATGATTTCAAATCCAGCCTCAGACGTTTACCAGCTGGGTGACCCTGGGCAAGTCACTTTATCCTGTTTGCCTCAGTTTCCTCATCTGTAAAATAAATTGGAGAATGAAATGGCAAAACACTCCAGTGTCTTTGCCAAGAAAATCCCAAAAGGAGTCATGAAGAGCCAGACACAACTGAACAACACAACAGCAACAATTTTTTATTTCCTTTTCTGTGTACACTATTTTTGAGGGGTGGGGGGGCCTCTACAAGAATATAAACTCTTTAAGGGAAAGAATTGTTTGTTTTTGTCTTTTTATCTCCTATGCCCAGCACAGTACCCTTTCCCAACTACTCAAACACTTATCGAATTAATGAATTCCTGAAACTGTTTAAGCTTGTCCAAGGACCCATTGCACAGAATCTGAGGGCGCTAGGCCAAAAGAGGACTAACATCCACCAATTCCCAAAGGGGTTCTATGGGCTGGTTCCCTCAGGTAGAAGAAGATGCCCAGCTTCCCTGGGCATCTTCCCAAATTCCCAAGATGACTTCCCACCATAGCAGACCACAATCTCCCTGATAGCATGGGAAATGGAGAAGACTACATTCCCAGAGTATCCATGGTAGGAATCTCATTAAATTTAAAATGAAGTCTTTTGTCATGGAGTGCAAATGAGATTCAGAAAGGGGGTTAGGAAAATTCCCAGTAGGACTCCTAGTAATCTGGTGATGGTTAAACCCTTATTTAAAGCAGCAAGCTGAACAAGGCTTCGCTGCCTGCCCTAAGGCTCAGCATTCCCATGTCTCATGGAAGAAGGTTTCTCCAGCATGACCATTCGTGTGAGGCTTTCATCTGGAGTCTTGTGCATACTAGCTGCCATGGTTTTTAGTTACTCCTTTAAAAAATGTACCTTGTTCTCTGTCAGCTAGGTGGCAAGTGGAAAACGTACCTGGTCTGGAGTCAAAAAGACATCTTCTTGAGTTCAAATCCAGCCTGGGACATTTACTAGCTATGTGACCCTGAGCAAGTCACTTAACCCTATTTGCCTCAGTTTCTTTACCTGGAAAATGAACTGGAAAAGGAAATGTCTAACCATTTCAGTATCTCTGCCAAGAAAACTCCAAATGAGGTCACAAAAATGTCATATATGACTGAAACACCTAAACAACAAACCTTGTATGCTTACTCCCCATATTTTATATACTTTCTGCCCATTTTGTCCTCTGCTGAGCCAGTGAGTGTGACTGTTCTTTGTAGGCTCATAGAATTATAGTGTTAGAGCTGGAAGGTAAATTTTGGGTCCTCTAATTCAACCTTTTCATTTTATAGATGAGGAAACTGAGTCTTAAAAAGACCCCCAGATTATACGGAAGCCAATATTGTACCCACATCATTTGAATGGAAAACTATAAATTAATATAAAACAGAATCAAACTGGGACATTAAAAACAAAAACCATTCAGAATCAGAAGCTATGAATGACAGTAGAACTATGTAACTGTAACTCTTCACATAATCATCTAAGAGAGTCATCATGCTGTAGTAATTAGAGAGGTGGCTTTAGAGTCAAGAAGACTTGAATTCAAATCTTGCATCTGCTACAGCCTGGCTGTATAGCCTTAAGCAAGACACTGAACCTGTTGATGCCCCCTCCAAGCAATTCTGTAAGACTATAGCTTGTGGAAGAGATGCTGGGATATGTAATGGTAGAGAGAAGGTCCTCCCAGAATTCAACTTATACCAAGTGAAACCACAGGTCTGGTCACACAAAAAGTCACCCAAAAGAATTAAAGATTCCTAGCTCAGGTGACCGCCACAAACTGACTGATGTCTTGCATTGACCTCTGGGAATCAAATCTTGAATTTTCACATGTGTGGTCAGATGTGCAATAAGATGATTAATGACTGTGATGCTCTACCAAGCATGCAGTCAGGAAGACCTCTTAACAGGGATTCTGGAAGTGATGGTGTTGGGCCATGGGGCAAACTCCACAAATGGTCAGGATGCACCTGGTGGCCAGAGCCTTGGATGTACAGTGGCTTTTGGAAACAAGGCATTGGTTTTCAGGGATGTGATCGTCAGCTTGTCACTCCTTCAGTGTGCTGAGCTTCTGTTTCTCTCTCTCTCCTATATTCCCTCACAGAGCCAGACCAGTTGTGACGGTGGATGCCCAGCTTCTGCTGCACCCAGTGATTATAAACCTTGAAAACAAAACCTGCCAAATCCCTGGTCTTGCAGCATTGGTGCCTTGGTGAGTTTATGTGCAGACATTTTTGTGGCTGCTGTCGGCTTATTAAAAGGCCAGTCACTCAACCTCGAGAGTCTCTGCACAACTAAAGGTCAGCAAAATTTGGGAGACAGTCCCAGTGAAAATCTCTTCTGCACACGGTGACTGCTGATTGGTTCTTAGTCCTAGCAGAATTAGGCTGTCTCCATAGCAATCTAGGGTTGCTGTACTGGAATACTCAGATTACTTTTCAGGCAAAGAAAATATTTTTTTCTCTTTTATTAAGGTTGAGTTAAATGGTTGCTTTTCCTGTGTTGAAAACTATCATCAGTCAATGACCTCTCATGCAGGTAGGATGATAATGTGAGAGAATATTTTTCCCCTTATACTACATTTTTGCAGCCATTACAACTGAATCATAGAGCTTAAGAGTCAGGGGAGATGAGCTAGACCAGTAGGGTCAAAATCAAAGAGAAGTGGTTCCGTGCCCCGACATATTAACTTAGAAAACCACAGATTCACATTATCTTGATTGTAGTGTATTTTTATTCAACAGCACTCTGGAGTTTTCTGGGCAGTGTGCCACAGGCTTTGCATTTTTCAACTCTGACTACTCTGACCACTTATTAAAGTTTAGGAAAGAGGCCCAGAGAGAAGAGTTGACTTCCCTAAAGTTACACCAATTGTTTATGGTGACAGGATGATATCCTCTGTGCCTAGATGGCAGGAGAGCATTTTTTGAGGCTTATAAAATATTTTCTTTACCTATCTTTGGAAATCATACAATTGGATGAAAATGAATCAATGTGAGAAAATGTACCATTACTTCTGATGCTGGAGTTGGAGTCAAAGACCTGGGTTTGAATCCTGTCTCAAATATTTACCAGCCATATGGCTCTGAGCCAGTTATGTTACT
This sequence comes from Pseudochirops corinnae, assembly GCA_028646515.1. Classification (NCBI taxonomy): domain Eukaryota; kingdom Metazoa; phylum Chordata; class Mammalia; order Diprotodontia; family Pseudocheiridae; genus Pseudochirops; species Pseudochirops corinnae. Next base: position 510,212,278 of record CM053585.1, on the reverse strand, counting down.
CTTCTGAGACTCAGTTTCCTAAACAGGAAAGAGGGGTAATAAAACCACTTGCCTCAGAGTGTGGTGATGAGGGATCAAATGAGATAAGCCACGTGCAAGTGCTTTGAAAACTTTAATGCACTTTATAAACGTGACTTATTATTTTTTTACTTCTTTTCATCTTTATGTTCAATGGAGTTCAGATAAATCTCCTGCTTAGCACGATTGGCACATAGTAGATGATTAATAAATTCTTATTGACTAAATGACAAATACATGCTAATGTGGGGAGAGAAAAAAAGCCGCAGGATTTGGTAAGCCCAGTTTTTATGTCATGAATGGGAAAAACTATTTCTGTGTAACTTGATCAGACTGGTCATTAATTGGGTTTTATTTCTAAGTTTGAACTTGTGTTATCTGTGTTGTAAGAAAAGCTATTTTCTTAGGCAGGTTGGTGAGGCCTTCTCAGAAGAAAGGTCTTAAGTAATTGACAGAAGAAATACTAAATTTCATTTAAATGTTAGTGAAAATAAGATGAATTTTTTTCCCATCTAAGTTCATGGATTCCCTGAAATCTACCCATGGACCAAGGCTAAGAATCTCCAATATAAAGAGTTAGATAGAGTGCAAGGGGCTGTGTCACTATAACACTATAACCACCACCACAAGAATAATAATTTGTTGTTTTTTAGTTGTTTTCAGTTCACGTCTGACTCTTTGTGACCTCATTTAGGATTTTCTTGGCAAAGACACTGAAGCAGTTTGCCATTTCCTTCTCCAGCTTATTTTACAGATGAGGAAACTGAGTCAAACAGGGTCAAGTGACTTGCCCAGGGTCACACATCTAGTAAGTGTTTGAGGCCATATTTGAACTCTGGTCTTCCCAACTCCAGGCCCAGCACTGTATCCACTGCATCATCTTGCTGCCCCAATAATAATGAAAAAACTAGCATTTATATAGTACTTTAAGATTTGCAAAACACTTTATAAATATTATGTAGTTCAATCTTCACAATAATCCTGGGAGGTAGATGCTATTATTGTCCTCCTGAGGGAGTTGAGGCAGACACAGAGTAAGTGACTTGGCCAGGGTCACAGAGCTAAGAAGTGCCTGAGGCCAGATTTGAACTCAATTCTTTCTGACTCCATAGAGCATTATCTAGCATGCCACCCAGCTGCCCATGTTGTATGTAATGGTCAGCAAGCAAGCAGTAGTGTGCACAGGTAGATACAATGATTTATTTTTGTAACTGAATGAAGAGGTTATGATGCATCACCATCATCATCATCATCACCATCATCATCACCATCATCGTCATCACCATCATCATCACCATCATCATCATCACCATCACCATCATCATCATCACCATCATCATCACCATCATCATCATCACCATCACCATAACCATCATCACCATCATCATCATCATCATCACCATCACCATCATTGTCATCACCATCATCATCACCATCATCATCATCATCACCATCACCATCATCATCATCACCATCACCATCATCATCATCATCACCATCATCATCATCATCATCATCATCACCATCATCATCATCGTCATCACCATCATCATCACCATCATCGTCATCACCATCATCATCACCATCATCATCACCATCACCATCATCATCATCACCATCACCATCATCACCATCATCACCATCATCATCACCATCATCATCATCGTCATCACCATCATCATCACCATCATC
>CM053585.1:510189033-510210068 GCA_028646515.1 Pseudochirops corinnae | reverse complement strand
GACATACACTCTAAATTGGGTATCTTGCCCTGCAGGAGAGTAGGGGGGAAGGGGATGAGAGGGGGGATAATGGAGGGGAGGGTGGGGTAAGGGGGGAGGGTTGTTAGAAGCACACACTCCTTAAAGGGACAAGGACAAGTAGGGAAGAGAACAAGGGGAGGGCGGGATAGAAAGGAGGGAAATATCATCAGTATTACACAATATGTCCATTGTGGAGATGTTCTGCGTAACAACACATGTATGGCCTGTATTGAATTGCTTGTCTTTCTAGTGGGGGTGGGTAACAAGGGAGGAAGGGAAAGAATCTAGAATTTAAAGTTCTAAAATCATATTTTTTTTTAAAAATGTATATATATACAAATATATATAATAATTATTATTATTTACATGCAACTGGGAAATAAGATATATAGGCACTGGGATAGGGAGATCCATCTTGCTCTACCAGAAAATCAGAAGGGTGATGGGGTAGGATATAGGAGAGAGCAGATTGGGGGTCAATGCATGGAACGGGAGGAAGACAACACAGTCAGAACTCCTGCACCAAAAGCTTCCAAGCAAAATATGAGCTGGTTACAGAAGGATTTTGAAAATCAAGTAAGTGAAGTAGAGGAAAAATTGGGAAGAGAAATGAGAATGATGCAAGAAAATCATGAAAAGAGAGTCAACAACCTGACTGAAGAAAATAACACCTCAAAAAATAGACTAACTCAAATGGCAAAAGAGGCTCAAAAAGCCAATGAGGAGAAGAATGCACTCTGGGATCACTGTTTTGGGGGGGTGGGTAGGGGAAAGACGGGGAGAAAATTTGTAACTCAAAACCTTGTAGAAATCAATGATGTAAACTAAAGATAAACAAAAGTTAATTACAAAAAAATTAAGTCAATTGAGAGCATCAGAGGGGGAAAAAGCAGAAAAAGAATAAGAGCTATGGAAGAAAGAATTGGAAAGGGAATGAACAGTTTGGCAAAAGAAGTACAAAACCTCTTCTCAGCAGCAAACTATCTGAGTTAGAATGGCTCAAACTGAAACCAATGACTCTAAGAGACAACAAAAAATATTAAAACAAAACAAAAAGACAAAAAAACAGGAAAAAAAATGTACATGGTATCACCTCATAGCGAAAACAATTTACCTGAAACAGAGATTGAGAAGCAAATAATCAAGAAATCACTGGACTACCTGAACATCATGACACACAAAAAAGAGCCTAGACCTATTTCAAGAAATCTTAGAAGGAAAGAATTTAAGTACTGAAGAGACAGAGTCATTATCACACATAATTTAGCAGCCACTGCTATAAAAGAATAGAGAGCTTGGAACATATTGCTGAAAGCAAAGGATATAGACTTGGAGCAAAGAATAATTTATTCAGCAATACTGAATATAAAGCTACAAGGAAAAAAAAGGACCTTTAATGAAATAGAGGAGTTCCAAACATTTCTGGAGGAAATACCAGAGCTGCATAGAAACTCTGAAGTTCCAAGTCAAGAGTAAACAGAAACGTAAAAAAGATAAACACAAACGAAAGATCTTAGGAGATTAAACAAGGATGAACTGCTTACATTCAAATATGGAAAGATGTACGTGTGTCCCCTTTGAACTCTATCATCATCAGGGGGCACAAGAGTTAGACAAGGCTTAGGACTGGTTCTGTAAAGTCTTGTTGATCTTAAGAGAAGAATGGAAAGAGAGAAGAAGAGAAATATATTAGGGAAGGACCAGAGGGAAAGGAAAAGGAAAATCAAGGAAAATTATCTCACATAATCAGGGTACATAAGTACACATTTATACCAACAACCAGGAAAGGACTGGAGAGGCAGCTGGCACTTAACCCTCACTCTCACCTAAACTGGTCAAAGGACGGAAGAATCATATATATATAAAGGATGGAAGAATCATATAAACACACACACACACACACACACACACATTTGGGTACAGAAATACATTGCACTACACAAGGAAATAGGAGGTGAAAGGAGAAGGTGGAATTAGAGGAATTAGTGTTAACGGAAACAAACTACCTCAGGATATAGAAAAATATTTATAGTTCTTTTTTTGAGGCAGCAAAGGATAGAGATCTGAAGGGGTACTCATAAAGCAGGGAACAGATGAATAAGTTATGGTATATAAATGTAATAGAACACTATTGTTCTGTAAGAAATGATAAAAAGGTCAGTTTTGGAGAATTTTGGAAGACTTTCATGAACTGATGCAGAGTGTGAAGTGAATAGAATGAGGACAGTTTATACAATGACAAGAATATGGCAAAGACAAATTACTCTGAAAGAAATAGAAACTCTAATCAGCAAAAGGAGCACATGATTCCAGAGGACAAAAGATGACACATGATAACTATCCTGAGAAGTGAAGTATTCAGAGTGCAAAATGAGACTTGCATGTTTTTGGTCATGACCAAATCTGAAATTTGTTTTGTTTGATTATAGATGTTTTTAACAGGGATTTTGCTTTCCTTTTATTCTCACTTGATGGAGGGGAAGGGAAATTGGTTGGAGTGAGAGAGAAAGTCAGCATTTTTTTTCTGAAGAAAAAAACATAATTTAACAGAAGGAATGGAAAGAATGTAAAGAGAAAAAGTAAGAGCATCCTAATGCAACAAGATTTACACCTTGATAAATGTGACTTTAAGAAAGGTTTTTTCCTTGTCTTTGCCTTATAAAACAATGTTTATTTGACGTAAAAACTAATATCCATTCCTGTCTGCAAGTCTCTTTATATGAAGAGGAGTAAAAATTATTTTCACTTATTTATTTGAACCAGAAACTTTTTTCTAAGCAATGAAATGGGTCAAATAAACATGCAGTTCACGGTTTTCTGAGTCCTTAGCATGCCTCAAACCAAAACTGCTTTAAAACTTAAAATTTAAAAAAAAAAAGAGGAAAGGAGGGAAGGAGAGGGAGAAAGAAGGAAGGAGGAAGAGAGAAAGAAACAGAAATTTCTACAATATAATTTATTTCTCTAAATCAATTACCACCACCTAGTGTTAAGATTAAAAACTGCATTAGCTATTGCTTCCTAATTTTAAATAAAATATGATCAATAAGATAGAGGACCAGGCATTCCTCAAAACCTCTAAATTCTTTTTAAAACAGGAATCATGTAAGAGAGATAAAACAACTTCTACTGCATCTGCACTCTAGGACACCAAGAATCCTAACAATGAAACAATCCAATAGAGAAAGCATTTAATCCCTAATTCCTAATGCACTTGCTCAGCATCTTTTCCCCCATTGCCTACCAGGGTCTTGAAGAGTTGCACAAGTTGACTTGCAACAGAAAAACTTTTAACCATCCTTTCACTCCCAGTGCTATGGAAAACCAAAAGACAGAAGCTTGTCCTAGTAGGGAGGGCAGCGTGGCAGTGCTATGCTGTGGGTCAACTAGAGAAATGAGGATCAGAGGGAACAGGACATATGTGTGTCTGTGTGGCACTCCAGTAAACTAGAGGGAAAGACCCTAGCTTCCAGCTTGGGTCAGTACTGTTTCCCCCAAAATCACTTGGGCCAGGGACTGGGGTTGGTAAAGAAAGGAAAGAAGTAAGCAAGCATTTAAATACCTATTATGTGTCAGGTACTGTGCTAAAGGCTTTACAAATCTAATCTAATTTGATACTCACAATCACCTGAGGAGGTGGCTGCTATCATGGCCCCCATTTCACATTTGAAGAAACTGAGACAGAAAGGCTAAGTGATTTGCCCTCACAGAGTTATTAAGTGCCTTGAGGCCTAATGTGAACTCAGGTCTTCCAGACTCCAGGGAAGCTGGCTTTAGTGAAACATGAATTGTCCCGCATAGGAGAAAATGAGACAGCTTTCAGTTCCAAACCCCAGAAAAACCACATTCAAAGTGGAAGGAGGCAGAAAGTGAGCAATGGAGGACAAAAAAGGAAAAAAGAAAACCAAAACCTGATTACCAAAGATCTCAGGAGGAAAATTCAGTTAAAGATCTGGAGCATTAGAAGATAAACCAACAAGGAAGCTAGAAGAAAGGAATATGGCCTCCAACAAATTCAGTCATCTATGAATAAATATTGCAAGACAAAGGAAAAGTAGTCAGCACTGACCCCATGGAGAGAGCATTTAACCATGGTGAGATGTTCCTGAATGGTTTAAAAGAGAATAAACAATCGTGAAAGCAAAATTTATGGCCTGCACAATAGAAATAAATAGCAGAACAAAAAAATTTGGATTCACAGAAGCAAGTCTCATCAAAGAAACAAAAGATAAAATAACTGATTGGGAATGCAAAGAGAGCAAAACATCAATAACCTTAAAAGAACATGATATCCATACAAGCAAAACATTTATCTCAAGGCAGGATGTGAAGACAACTTAAGGATTATAAGTGTCAGAGAAAAATGTGAAATTATCTTTTTAAATATGCTGCTAGCATAAAATGCTATAACAACCTATTTATACATAGGAAAACCCTGGCTACCTGAAACCCTCCAGGAACTGAGTTATTCTGAATAGTCAAGTTTTCTAGAGAATTGAGTGTTTATTCTCTATGTAACAAAACCTCTTTTATTTATTTTTGATGAACAGTTCTCTAAGTTGTCTAAGACCTGGAGTCAGGTAGATGCAGGTTTGAATCTTCCTCAGGCACTTAGCATTTACGGAACCACAGGCAAGACATCTAATCGCTCTCGGCTGTAGCTCTCCATCTGTAAAATGCAGATGATAATAGCACCTACCTGACACATATACATATGTGTATGGATACACTCCTTGAATGAGGAAATTCTACTAATGTACCCTGCCACCTTCCCCATAACTTACAGGCTTAAAGTGCTGTCCAGAGCACTGAGAGTTTAAGTGACTTCCCCAGGGTCACACAGCTACCATGTGCCAGAAGGGCAGGGCTTGCACACAGGCTCCCCGGTGACAAGGCCAGCTCCCAGGGCACTGTGTCACAATGGCCCTTCCTCTGTGTGTGAGTACTATGTGTGACCTATCCTTTTTTAAACTTCAAAAGTTTATGTAAGTATGAGTTATGGCTGTGATTATGCTTTCCTATCAGAGTATAATGGAGAAAAGCTGAAGCTTTTCTTGGTGACTCAGGACATCATTATGAACCAATTATTCCCATTTCAGTATTTCTTAAATTTGTCTTTGGATGTGTGGAAGGTTAATTGGTTACCAAATTGGGTTAGGAACTGGGGTTAAAACTATTATAGTTCCAGACTGCTGGGCAGAGATTTTTGTCTTGTTTGCATAGTTTTTCTGGTTCTTCTCTTGTTAACATTCAAAAAGATAAAAAACAACCAGTAAAACAATAGTGAATAAGACTGATTATAACAAAACTGTTTAAATTGCTTTAAATCCAACATAAACTGGGAAAAATCAGCATCATAATGTAGGATTTTTCTAAAATTAACCCCCCCCCCCCAACTGGGGTGAATGGAACAGTATTCAAATGAGGCAATTACCCAAATGAGGCTTATTTTTATCTTAACAGCTTGCTCTCAATTACTCATATTACATTTTAATTTACAAGATTTTTGAGAGAAAAACAAATATGCATCTGAATCATCTATGTTATTTATTAAGGTTATTCATTTACATTTTCCACAACAGGATTGAGAGTTTGAAAGCTCACAGAGAGTGCCATCATTCCTCGTTTTCATTAACCCTTGAGTCCAATTCACTAACTACTGGCACTAAGTCTCTTCTGAAATTAGCGCATCTACAATATATTCAATAGCATGAACATAAGGGGAAAAAAAGCAATACTGTCTATCATATAGAGGCAAAATACTGCCCTGAACATTAGCATTTCATAAACAACACTATCAAAACATATTCAAAAGCCTACCTGATATTCAGAAACCTTTCTATAATACTGTCTGTCCAAACACCCTATAAAACTAATGTTTTTGCCTTATATGATTTAATGGAACAAATTAGCAATGTTGGGTTTCCTGGACCTATATTGTAATTCTCTCCCTCGATTTCATCAGTTCTCCTGAACTCCAAGCCCATATTACACCAATTTCCAGTTGGACATCTTGGATGAGGCATCTCATACTAATATTTTCCTTAAATCCAACCTCCTCCAGATTTCTCTATTTCCACTGCAGTCATCACTATTTTTTCAGTCACCTGAGTTTGTATTCTTCAAGTCATCCCTGGCTATTAGCTAATCATTTGCCAAGACTTGTTAATTTTATCTTCATAACTTAACTCACAACAACCCCCCTCTTTCTATGTATATGAGCACCATATTAGTTCAGGTCCTCATCAAATCTTACCCAGACTACTACAATAAATAGGCTCTCTGCTTCCAGTCTTTCCCCAATCCAATCAATTCTCCACAAAGACGTCAAACTGATATTCCTAAGTCACAGGTATGACCATATCACTTCATTACTCAAAATTATCAAAAGCTCCCTAATGTCTCTAGAAAAAAAATGCAAATTCCTTAGCCTGACATTTCAATCTTTCCTCAGTCTGTCGCTTCCACCTTCTTTTTAGGCTTATTTCCCATTCTTCCAAGTCATTTATCCTCCCTTCTAATCCAGGGAGTTGGTTGGTCTGTGGGCGAGACATTTTAGCCCTCACATCTATGCACTGGACAAGTTGTTCTTTATGTCTGGAATTAACTTTCTCCTTAATTCTGGGTCACCGAGTCTCTAGCTTCTTTTAAAGTAGAGCTCAGGTTGACAATTTCTACAGTCTTTACTGATACCACCTAATTACTAGCACTCTCTGACTCCTGCAAATATTTTGTATTTATTTGTAGACATGTTGTATTCTCCCCAAACACCCCCTCCCCCTTCACATGCAAGGTTCTTGTAAGCAGGGATCATTTCATTTTTCGTATTTGTATTCTCAGCATGTAGTACAATATCTTATAAAAGTAAACGCTTAAAAATACTCCTGAATTGGACTGAGGACAAAAAAGACAAATGAGAGAGAGAAACTGCCACAGAACTGCATGGCAATAATGTTAACACTTTACTGTTTATTATTCTGGCTAAATGTGTGGATTTGCTATTACTGGTGGGGATCTATATGAAGGGGATGTATCCATAAGGCCACCTAATTATACCTTCTTCAGCATACTGTGAATCTCCTAACTATGAATATTGTCTTCTTCCTCCCTTAAGGTCTGCCACTCTGATGAACAAAGGTTTCTAATCATATCTTTCTGATATGACTATGTACAGAGATGGACACCATCTAATTTCCAGTGTAGCATATGAGACTCAAAGGAATGAGCCCATTTGTTACTGATTAAGAGAAAAAGGAGTCAGTAGCATAGTAGAAAGAAAAATGAATTGATTGTCAAGAAAATTAGAATCTCCTCCCAGCTTTGCTAATAACCAGCTGAATCACCCTGAGCAAATAAGTCACTTTTACCTCCCTGGGCTTCAGTTCCCTCATCTGCAAAGTAAGAAGCCTGAATCTGATGATCCTGAAGGTCTCAAAACTGGTTATTTTAGGAGTTTGGATAGAAAGAAGGATATATGTTTCTGCGGTTTTCTCCATGAAACTGTTCTCTCAGTTACCTGGAACTAAAACACTGCTAACACATACTAGTAATGTCCTGTTTAAAAAAAAAAAATCACATTTATGGGAAAAATAATGATTAAAGAAGAAATCATGTCATCATTTTAAATGCAGTTATTGCTGTATGGCTTTATTCTTACAGAAAGCCATAATTTAATTTAAGCTTCATTTTATGAAACGCATCCCAGAGAACTGTGGCAATGACTGCCCCACTTTCTCATGCACCTTGAGGTAGCTCTTTTAGAAAGTCAAGCCTATTCTATTTCTAGCTGTGGGCAACTGAAAAATTGTCTTTCCTTGAGTTAGATGGACTGATTAAATGATTTCACATAGAAGTTATATTCACTGTCTTATTTCTGCAACATGTAAAAGTAAATGGGGGAAAATTGTAAAGACCTCTGAGATGAAACGATCAGATTTATTATTAGGCATATCCTAAAAATTTTAAAGTAGCAAAAACATTAACTTACAAAAGAATGGGGCATAGGTATTCCAAAAATTGTGGGTATTTATGATGGTATCTATATACTTTCATTTATAAAAGAAAAAATCAGTAGCTTCTCTTAGATTTTTAAAAATAATTTTAATTTAAGAAAATTAGGTAGATTATAAGTACCTCTGACCCTGTAAAGGATTCTACTATTGGGACACTCTTGTCCTCTACAAGGTAATGGAAAGCTAGAAAACAGACAGAAAAAATAATCAATTTACACTATACAAAAATTATACAATCAGAAAAAAAGTTATACAAATAACAAAAAAATATACTTACTCATTCCTGAGCACTCTCTATCTCCATCCCATACATTAGAAACAGCATGCCCAGTTAGTAGAAGGTTAATTAAACTTTGGCTATTTAACATAAAAAAAACCTATAATTAATAAACAAAAACCCAGCAGCAAACAACTATTTGTTTTGAATAAAATTATTTCAAAGGCACATAACATTTAACTTTGATTAAATTCTTTGCACTGAATTTTGCTATGTTGGGGGGAAAGTGGGAGGGAACTCTTAATTTCTAAATTTTTCAGTTCTAAAATGTCACCTGATCATTAAAAATCAATACTGACAATTCTACTCCACAATGTATACTGTCCTCTATAGTCTATATAGATTTAAGACCTTTACAAAAGATAGTATATTCAAGTGAAGAGAATGTTGAACTGATAATATTTAATGTTAAGTCCATTTACTTTCATGACTGAATATCCAAATTATCTAGAAAGAATAACTAAAGTTACTAGCTTTCTATTTTTGATAGCATGTGTGTTGAAATTTCACCCATGAAGTTATGAAAATAGGCAGCTACTAGTACAACACATCAATGTATCGGAAAGGATTAATCTTTTTGCTCTGTTTTCTTTCCATGTCTCTCAAAAATTATTTTGAATAAAGGAAACAGAATAAAGTGAAGAAAGAATCAGTAAAATAGTAAAGGTTAGAGAGATGGGGTGAAGTTGCTACTGATTTTCACCTTTAAGAAGGGGTAAATTTTATTAGGAAAATAAAAAAAATATTCATCTATCAAACAGAAACAAAATAGAATTCTAAAAATCACCAAATTTCATCTTTCAAAAGCAAAAAAATTATTCTCTAAAATGTAAAATATGTTTAGTATATGAAGAAAACTTAATTTAATACTTAATACCTAAGAAAATTAAGTCATCAAAGACTTATGTTCATGTTCATGTTCCTGAACAATACTGTTCCTGAAAACAGCACTACTGTTAACTAGTTCCTAGTACAATGTTTTATGTTAGGTCATGACTATATTAAGATATCTTAATTCATTACCTGCCATGTCCATATACAGGATCTATCAAAGGTTCTGTTGAATCTTCAATTTCATTTTTTATGTTTTCAATACCCTAAAGAAACCAATTATTACAATTCATTGGCATATTTTTAAAAAATTAGATTAAGTGTTTTACACTGATCAATCCCTAAAATAAAATCAGCAAAGAGGAAAAAATAAATGCCTTTTGTAGTTAAAGACATCTGAAGTAAATAGAATGAGGAACTTTATTAGAAAGGAATACAAGTCCCAACATTATCTTTTTGGGGTCTATAATAGGTTCTATGAACTAAGAAGAATAATTGGTTCCCATAAAATATATTTATATGTTGAAAGAGTTAAATTATGACCTGATTTTAAGAGGTAATAGGAAGAAAAATTAGTTAACATATTAACTATACTTTTTTTTGGGGTGGAGAGGGACAGTGAAATCTCAACTTGTGCTTTTAGTGGTATGGAAAATATGATGTAGAAACTGCTTTCACTGATACAGACTGAGAATTTAATTTGTTCGTACAGTATGACAGTTGCCTGGGGTCACTGAGAGGTTTGATTTGTACATGATCACACAGCTAGTATATGTCAAGGGCAGGGCTTGAACCCAGATTTTAAAAGCAAGCCCAGCATTCTATTAATTATGACCCACAACCTCTCAGTTTACATATCTAATATATCTACTGAGGTATACATTTGATTATGGTTTCTAAACGGGAGATGCCCAAATGTCATATTTCATAAAACTTTTATGTATTTAAAATACACACTAACTGTTTTTGGCAAAAGAAAAATGTTTACCATTAGTTATGCAGTGGAGTTAAAAAAAAATGAAAGGGTTGATTCTGACTTTGTATTAACACAATCTTCTAAAAATAAAGTTGAATACTGTTAAAAAAACAAAAAGCATGCAACTTCCTAACCCACATATAGGCTGTATTTACGTGTACAACAAGGAAAGAGACAAAATGCTTAACTTCCATAATTCCACCGGTCACAAAAAGAAAGTGATTCAGATAAAGTGCTTGAACCAGCATGAAGATATAGTTGGATTAGGCTAATAGCTCTCTGCAAAAATGTAGTAACAAACCAATATCAAATGTATCCTGAATATCTCCAACACTCAAAATACTACAAGAGAATGCAAATACAAAATCACCCTAATGAACTTAACTGATCACCCACAACGCAGAAAAGAAAAATAGCAAGTACCAAATATGGAGGGAGAGATCATTGGACTGAAATGATCTGAGAAGGCTTCACATACAAAGGATCCCTTGAGCTTGACAGATTGGTGGAAATTAGTGGAACAAAGTTTTAGGCAGGAAAAATGTTATAATTTCAGTTTAAGAAGGTCCTAGTAGTTTATAAAAATACGTCAATGTGCATAGTGTAGGGGGGCTCATGTATGTGAGTTGTGAGAGGTCTGCATGAAAAAGTCAGTTGGGACTAGCTTTAGAAAGGGATTTAAAATGCCATACTATAGAGCTGTTCTCTCCTAAAAACCTTTTGAACAAAACAGTAATTAGGAAAAGCAATTTGAGTGTTGGGTACAAGATAGACTGGAGTGTAAAGAGACCTGAGGTAGGGAGAGAAGTGAAGAGGTAGTAACTATAGTGGTAAGGTCCTTTACTAGGACAGTGGAAGTGGGAATTAAAAGAAAGAGGTAGATGTAAGAAATATGAACAAATAAATAATCAATGGGACTTGCTGACTGATTCAATGTTGGAGTTAAAGAAGAAAAGTAAAAAGGTTGTTAAGAATCACTGTGGTTTTGAGCTTATGTGATTCTGAGAATGATAGGCAGAAATACGGTGGCCAGGAGGAGAAATTATTTTGCAGTAATGATGAAGCCTATTTAGGGTTGGGAAGTTTCAGGAAATAACAGGATATTAAAGTGAAAATGATCAGTAAGAAATTAAAGATGAGGAACCAGAACTGGAGAAAGAGAAAAGAACTTGGGGTATAAATTTGAGACTCATCCATATAGAAGTGATCACTGAACTTGGACAGAAATTAGTAGTAAGAGGTAGTGGGGAAGAGCCAAAAGCTTTCTAGAGACCAAAGAGAACAAACACTCAGAAAAAGCTTCCGGATTTGGTCATTAGAAAGGCAATCTCCAACAGTGACTTCACTGTACAGTGTCTCAGGGTGGGGAAAGCCAACTCTTCAAGGGTTAAAGAATAAGTAAATGAGGATTTTTCAATATCATATGAAGCAGAATACAGGTGTATCTAAACTTGGGGACTAAAAAATATTCAACTCAGATTCATCTCAAAAAGGTAAGAAAGTAACCAACTGAAATAACAAAAGCCACAAGTACTGATTTCTTAAACAAACCTTTGTGAGTATCACAGAATACAGAAAAAGCAATACTCCAAATTTGTTTGCCCACATGGAATACTGATCCCAAATAGCTTCTTTTAGTTCAGGAAAACTTTTGAATGACCTTTTGCTGAGGGGAAAAAAAAGAAATGAACATTAGTAATTTATTAATAAGAAAGTATAAACCAACAATCAAGGAAAAGGCAGAATGTTGAGATTTTAAATTGCGTTATGTTTTAAAAACTATAACAAATTAAGATACTGAGTATTAAAAAGACTCTCATACAATCCTATCCATTAGCAGAGATGAGCTGATGATTGATTTTACCTAATATATGGAATTAAATAAGACAGAAATCCTACTTGGCAGGGACATCTCTAGATCTCTGATCTATCCATTATATAGTCTGGGTAATCTCTGGGATTAATAACATTATCCAATAACATATATCTTAGAAATATAATTTAGAAAATAACTATCTTCATTTTGAGGGAATTGAATAAAAAGAATTTTGAATTTCTGATAATAAAAAAAAATTGCTAAGCAGCATACTTGAAATGGTTAAAAAAAAACAACATCAAAACAACAAACTTCTTTACTGAAAGTTCCCTATAGTCATGGAATCACAGGTCTAGCTCAAAAAAAATGAAACAATCTGAAATATTCAAAAAGTATTTATTATAGCTACAAGAAACTAAGTCACAACTGAGCTAATTTCAAAGAAAGTGACTTCTAAATTCTGATCCAAACTTCATCTTAGTAGATTCTAATAAGGAAGCATGTCTACTCTTTTATCATGTAATAAAGAATTGAAAAAGTAGTTCTACAAAGAAGTTAAGGCCATATAAATCTTTCCATTCTCTCAGGGTAAGGACGCTTGTTATTTATATTTTTCCATTTTCCCTATGAAAATAGATTTCAATGAATAAAATATATGTAGATATTTAATTAGGATTTGTGTAAATCTTAATATAACAGTACATTACTATTTTCTATCCTTTAAATACAACACACAGAAAATTATCCTCACAGTACTCGTTTAAAATCCAAATTCACAGTTTCAATACTATGTTTTTAAGCACCTTTCCCCCTTCCATAGCATGAATGAACATCAAAAAGTAATGTGCCCACAAGATAAGTATCTTAAATGTTCCAATGTGTTACTTACTGAATTAATGAATGAAACCGCTCAAAGCCAAGCTCTTCGACAGCCAAGGCAGCTATACATAAAAGACACTTTTCAGCACTACACATGGCAAATAAATGACACAAGATACACACAGCAAGCTATAAATATTTTCAAGCTTCAAACATAATGTCTCCTATTTCCTTCCCCCTCTTAAAGTTCTCAGTTTATCTTCAGTTTTATTATTATGTGAAGAAATTAAACATTCTGGCATTTAAATTGTGATTAAAATTAAGATATTTTTGACACAAATTATAAAGTAGTAGCTTGATAATAACATTTCCTTTTAATTATGCTAAGCTACTAGGGCTTGCAGAATGGGAAGAAATTTCAGGTTAAGGTTTTGTCCAATTTAAAATTGTAAGCATAAATTCAGACCTGTAAATGTTTTTAATAGCAGTGTTAATTAAGTTACACTTTACAATCAGTTAAAAAAATACTACTTTTTAAAGAAAAGCAACTATCATCATTTTGTAAACATAAGATTTCTATTTTTTAAAACTTAAAATATTTAACATTCAATTTAGTAAAAAGACTTTTAAAAATTACTTTTGATATATTTTAAATTTTGCCATCCATTGCAAAATGCCCTTTCATTACTCTTTTTCCTTTATTTTATTAATTTTTTGTGTTTACATGCCTCAAATGTCTAGAAAAAGACATAGCATTCTGAGTCTATACAGGTTCAACAACGGCTTTAGATGTGTTTCCTGGCAATCATTCATACAACTTTTGAGTACTTTTGTCAATTTGCCTCTTTAAATTATATTTTAGGAATATGCAAATATAAATAACAAACCAAAATAATTAAATAAAAGGAAACAATGTCCTTAAGCATCCTGTGTCAATGAAAATGCCTCATTTCATTTAAAATAAAGAGGCCTTAGATTCTAGCATTAAAAAAAAAAATTAGAGCTAATGAACAAGGTTTCACAATGACCAGCTATGAAAATTACTGCTGATTCATTCTGAATTCATTTTAAACCTGAACTGAAGTCACATTTGGATAATACTTTAAAATCTTGTTTTCTTTTGAAAAGACAAATACTTCAGATATTTTAATAAGTAGAAAAATTCATTCACACATAAAATATATCATATATGATGGAAACAAGTTGTAATTGAACCTGAGACTCTAATATTGCAAAACAAGTGTGCATTTACTAATAAGCCACAAGTATACATCACATAAGCCAGTGAAATTGGTGTGCTTACACAGAGTAAAATAGGCAATTCAGAACAAAAACCAAACAAATAGTTCATACTAAAATGTTAAAGATTATGCCTAATTTTCTACAAATATGACTAATTCTAGTGATTGACAATCCCAATGATTTTTATTGGAGTGCATCCCATGAAAGCAGACATAAAAGAGTTAATTTAGAGTAAAGTGTAAAGCAAAAAAAAACAAATTAAAAAAAAAAAACAACCCAGCTTGGCAGGCAAGAATAATGGAAAGATACTACAGAAAAACAAGAAACAGAACAAAGCATAGAAGAAGGGAAATAACAGGCACAGGAAAATATTTCTGATGAAATAATATTTCACATAAGTCTAGTTCACTTTTAAGCATCTAAGATAAATTTTCAAAATTTTCTGATGAAAACAAATATAAAAACAAAAACCCTACATCCTTACAAACAAACCCTGCAAAATTTGAGAACTATTTCAAAGGATATAACACTATCTTAAATTTTTGAAAAAGTACAGTTTCAATGAAATATCGCATTGAGCTATAACTTTTAAAATGAGGCAGCAAGTATAGAAGAATATCAGTTTATTACATAAAAGACTTCAGTATGACAGCAAGTATCTTGGCATTCATTTGAATTAGTCTCATTAAAAGAATATATTTGATTAATGGTCATTTAAGTAAGTTAAATTTGAAATTACATATTCTGAGTACCCACATACCATCTATATCTCAAACTAAGAATACAATATTAACAATACACACACAATTGTTCCAAAATAAATCATAAGTAGGTCTATTATTCTCACCCATCTAATAAACATTAAATTTTTGCTTCAACACACATATCAATTACAAAAATAATTCCAATAATTTGAGGGGCCATCCTTCTCAACAGAAATAGGAAATTTTTTCTTTTCATTAGTTTAATAGTGACAATATTTTACTGTAAATGCACCTAACTAATTAGTCAAGTTCAATATGTTTTAATTTTAGAAGTGAAATGTGGTAAATAATTACATTAAACAGGGGTCATAATCCAGTGGGATGTGATTATGAAAGAATCAAGATGGATGTTGTAAAGATAAAAAAATTACTTATTAGAAATCTGGTACCCAATTTGGAGAGAGAGAGGAAAGGGAGAAGGAAGGAGAGGGACAGGGACTCAAAAAGAGAAAGGGAAGGAGAGTTTCCAAGTTTCTTTAGTATTCTGATTTCTTTGGCTACAAATTACAATAGTGTGAAATGCTTAAGAGATGAAAAAATATTCTATAAGGAGATATAAAGCTGACTTTAGTCTAAAAATTAAGTCTTGATAGCCATCAACTGACTTCTATGAGAAATTTAATATCTTGAAACAAAAATATAGAAGTGGCTTCTATAGCACCAAAAGATTACACATCAAAAAATTCACAAATTTAGAGAGTAAGTCAATTGGCTATGAAATAGAAAGAGGTAGAGTTCACCTTCAGGATAAAAATAAATTAATGGATAGTAAAAATAGCTAAGAATTTCTTGGATTATCAGTTTAGATGCAAAAGTCACCCTGTATTTTGACATACTTAAATAAAGGCACTTTTAAACTCTTTTTTTTTTTTTTAGTTTGCTCTTTTAAAATCATGTGGACAGTAATGCCAACTATTTCAAGAAGAATCTGAGTTTTGTATAAACAAGACAAACAAATAATACTGACATAATCTGCTAAGAAATGTCTCATGTGGAAAATTTCCCTTAACTATATTCTAGAAAAGATCTAAAAAACATATAGTTTTTTTTTTAATGGAGTAAAGTATAGTAGGTACTTTACCATGAATTAACTTAATTTTCCCTTTCCGAATGCCAAAGAAGAACGCTAATCACAAGTAAGGATGAAGGTGTATAGTAAGAGATACTTTAATAGACTGAGCTCACTGGATGAAGCTTGAAAAGCAACAGAGACGGTAATGAAGAAGATAACCATAATTAAAACATCATTGCTTTTGACAGATGCATTTTTCCTTTCTGAAAAAAGTAAGAATGAAAGAGGACTACTAAAAGAAAGCTAGTGTCCTCTCCTGTCTCTAGATGAATGGAAGACTTATTCCAAAAGTATTAGTATTCAGACTTCAAATGCAGGCTCACAAAGGAAGATATCCCATGAAAACAAGGATTTTTTTCTACTTAAACTGTAAAAAGTATAAATTAAGTGCAAAACAACATTGGGAACAAAATATAGAAGCATCTTACAAGTATGTTCCTCTTGACAACTAGACTCTGCAGGGTCTTCAGAAATACTTGCAGTGTCCTCAGTGGTTTTTCCTCTTATCCATGCTGCCAAGCAGTAGGACCCAGAGTTGTCAGAGCAGGCAGTTTCTAAAATATCACACAGGGTATGACAAAGAAGATCCTTCCGTTCTTCCTCTAAAATTGACACAAGTTATACAGTTGTTAAAATTATTGCCCCTAAAAAAAGATTAACACTGTATCTTGTCACAAAATATAATACCATCAAAATTTATGCGTTTGTGTGTAGGGGGTGTGTGTGTATCTGTGTGTCTGTCGTTCTGTCTTTATACAGGATAAACAGAAATAATTAATAGGGGAGGCAAAAGAATCAAGAGGGGATGGGGAAGGTTCTGTATAAGGTGGGATTTTATTTGTAATTTAAGTGACACCAGAGAATTCGGTAGTCAGTTAAGGAAGAAGACTGTTCCAGACATCAGAGACAGTCAGAGAAAATGCATGGAGTTGAGGTGGAGTGTCTTGCTTGTGGAATGGTCCAGAGGCCAGTGTCACTGCATCAAAGAGTACATACATGTTGTGGAATAAGGTGTATGGAGACTGAAAAGGTAGCAGGGGCTAGGTTACAATGCGTTTAGAATGCCAAATAGAGCATTTTGCATTTGGTCTTGGAGGCAAGGGGAAGCCCTTATAGTTCACTGAATAGTGTGACATGATCGGACCTGAGCTATAGGGAAATCACTCTAGTGGCTGAACAGAGAATGGGTTAGAGAGACTTAAGGAAGGCAGAGCCACCAACAGGTTATTGTAGTAATCAAGATGGAGGTGATGGATGCACCAAGTAAGGACCATGTCAGAGGAGAGAAGAGAGGGTGTTCAAGAGATGCTGCAAAAGTAAAATAGACAGGCCTTGGCAACAGCTTGGATAATAAAGGGAAAGAGTGAGAAATCCAGCATTACTCATAGGCTGGGAGCCTGAGCAACTAGGCGGATGGCATTGTCCTCAACAGTAAATGGGAAGGTAGGAGGTGGGAAGAACTTGGGGAAAGATGATGTGGTACATTCTGGATAAATGTCTGCTTGACTTCTAGTTAGAGATCTCTGAAAGGCAGCTGGAGATCAGCAGAGAATTTGTGGCAGGATAGGTAGATTTGAGAATCATTAGCATAAAGGTAGTGAGGTGGATAAAGTACTGGGTTTGGAGTCAGGGAGCCCTGAGTTCAAATGTGGTCTCAGACATGTACTAGCTATGTGATCCTGGGCAAGTCACTTAACTTCATTGGTCTCAGTTTCCTTATCTGTAAAATGAGCTGGAGAAGGAAATGGCAAACCACTTTAGTATCTTTGCCAAGAAAATCCTAAACGGGGTCATGAAGAATTGGATTTGACGGGAACAACTGAACCACAAGCATAAAAATGGTAATTAAATCCATGAGAGCTGATAAGATGATCAAGTGAGTTAGATAGAACAGAGAGAAAAGAGAAGAGGGCTCAAGACAGAACCTTGAGCGATATCTATGGTTAGCAGGTATGATGTGGAGGAGAATCCATCAAAGGAGACAGAGAAGAAATGGTCAGATAGGTTGGAGGTAAAATAGGAGAGAGGGGTGTTCCAAAAAACCTAGAGAGAAAAAAGTATCAAGTGGAGAGTGATCAACACTGTCAAAGGCTGTAAAGAGATCAAGGAAAATAAGGATTGAGAAAAGGTCATATTACTAACTGCTGAGAGTAGTTTTGGTGGAATGATAAACCCTGAAGCTAGATTTTAAGGGATTAAAAAGAGAATGAGGGAAGAAAAGTGGAGGCACCTATTGCAGATAGCTTTTTTGAGGAGTTTGGCTCAATGGACAAAAGAGATACAGGATGATAGCAGAGATGGAAAGATCAAGTGAGGGTGTTTTCAGGATAAGGAAGACACAGGCATGTTTGTAGACTTAAAATAAGTGAAAGAGTTGGGAATGATAGAGGGGTTAATCTGTTGGAGGAGACAGGATGGAATGGGATTGCCTGAACAGGTAGAGGGTAAGGTGTAAGGCCACTTCATCAGGTGAGGCAGGAGTGAAGGAGCTGAGAGTGGCAGAAGGCACCTGAGTGACAAAAGATGAGGAAGAGGGGAAAAGGAGCTGATGGCAAATGGTCTCAATTTTTTTTGTAAAATATGAGACAAGGTGCTTAGCTGAAAGAGTAGAGAAACAGAGTGCCGTGGAAGATTTGGAGCAGCTTTGGAGAACAGGGTAATGCATTGATAAGGGAGGTATGGTGGGTTTCCTAGAAGCAGTAAGGTCCCAATTGAGATTTTATAACATAAATTTGTAATGGGCCCAGTCAAAACAGTTGTGTGATTTTTCTTCACCTTCATTCAGCAGCCCATGTGTAGGAATGAAAATGAGAAATGGTAGAAGTGATCTAAGGCTGAGGATTGAACGGATATAATTAGCAATATGATAAAGGGACAAGTGAGAGAGCATAGGAGTTTTATTATTTTCTGGATATAAAGGGAAAGAGTGAGAAATCCAGCATGACTCCTAGATTGAGAGCTTTAGTGGATTACACAGATATACTTTTTTAAAAGGAAAAAAGTCAGCTATTATAGGACTGAAACATTTCTTTTTTCTGAGCAGTACCATCTAGCACTGTCAAGCAGGGAGGTAGGGAGCAAAAGAAGAAGGAAGGGATGAATGGTGGAAACAAAGGAGGAAAGAAATAATGAGAAGAGAAAATGTTTTTCTGAAATTTTTTTAAAAATTAAGGAATTTATGCAGTGTTCTGAATTATGGGGAAATGACAGCGTATATGGGTATGTATTTGAAATACTACAAAATTATAAGTAGTTACTGACTGATCACATTTTCGGAGAGGAGAGGCTACTCACAGGTTGTGTTTGTCCTTTGTTCTTGAAGATGACCGGGACGTCAGGGAAATGATGACATGACTTGCAACTGACTTGGATTTGAGTGAGGAAGGGCTGTGCAAGGTCACCAGCCGCACTTTCTCCTCCCGAGCCATCTCGGTCCAGCGGTCAGATATTCATCAGGATGACTGGAGATGGCCCATCACCCATCTCCTCACCTCACCTCATACCTCACCTCATCTCATGGTGCTCTGCTCAAAGGAAGGTACATTTCAACGGCTAAAAGCTACCTCTTTAACTTCCGGTTTACTTGCTAGATTTCTTTCTCAAAGACCAAGCCTTAAACCCAATTCACTTTGGAGCTCAAAGATTAGATAATAGGTCCCTGCCCTCCTAGCACAGAGTGAATATAAATAATAATAAATAGTAACTGTTTCTCTTTTGGCCAGAAACCCTGTGGGTTTTCCTCTCCCAGTTTGATTTCTTTTTAATTAACTTCTTAAAGAGGCCTGTTCACTGAATAGGCATTACCTCATTCAGAGTGTGAACCTGAAAGGGCCTTAGTCCATACAGATTAAGACCTTGTAGGATCTCCCAATGCATCCTGGGACATCTCCAGTCACCCTGATGATTATCTGGCCACTGGACCCAGATGGCTCTGGAGGAGAAAGTGAGGCTGGTTATCTTGCACAGCTCCCCTTCACTCAAGTTCAAGTCAACTGCAAGTCATGTCATCACTTCCCTAATGTCATGGTCCTCTTCAAGAATGAAGGACAAACACAACAAAAACATTTTCAGAACATCATATTTGTTTCTAAAGCTGTTCATGTTTCATTTTCCAATTCTTTGTAGTGGTCTTAAAAAATAAGCCCAATCAATCAATCCACATGCATTTATTTATTAAGTGCCTATGAGAGGATTCTGGCAGACAAGGTTTAAACACCTGATGCTGTGCCATGTGACATCTCCAGCTATGGAAGGCCTGCCAAGTCTATAACATCTACAGTTTAATGGTCTATAAGATTCAACCAAGATCTTTAGTTAAAATCATGGTATTTGGAAATCTAGAAAAAAACCACTTTTATATCTGGATTCCATGTATATTCTTAAAACTCTCTGAAAGGGATTTGAAGTGAATATCATATCAGTTTTTAAAAAGTTCTGTCTACACTAGCATTTTTTGCTTAGCAAAAGTATACATTATCATCTCTTGCATAAAATTTTGAATTTATAGTCAAGTATGTATTCAGTGGTAAAACAGCAGTTAAGTATATAGATTTAGAAAAATTACACATTCTCTGTATTTTTAATATAGTTTTATTTCTTTATAAATATTTTCAAATGAAAGATTAAATAGGAAGATTTATAAATTAAGAAAAAACTTATTTTAGACTAAGAACTGTGGATTTTTTTTTGAGATCTCAGTTAAAGCTGAATGGTGTGCTGCAAAGAGTACATGGTATAGATCAAGAATATATGCAATTGAGTCTCAGTATTATTTACTAATTGTTACAAGTTTTACTTTCTTAGCCTCAGTTTCTTCATCTGCAAAATTAGGATAATGCCTAATTGGTCAGTCAAACTGAAAAGGCAGTTAAGAGAATCGACTAAGAAAATGTATTTTGTAAAATGTAAAAAAGTATTTCTAAAAGTGATGTAATTATAATATACTTGTTGATTAGGTAAAATGCAAAAATAAGTTTAAAAAAATCAAAATGAATAATTATTAAAAAAAATACCTTGGCAGTCTCTCCAAGAAGACTTTTCAGAAGTAAACAATAGCTTCTTCAAAAGAAATGCCTTTATGAAATTAAAACAACAATATTAGGACACATAAACATAGCAAAAACTCAAATGTCAATCTCTAATTTTAAAGTGTAAGTAATCTAACTCATTTCTCTGTTCAGATCTTTTAATTATGCTTTAAAAGTTTCT
>CM053585.1:510167413-510188533 GCA_028646515.1 Pseudochirops corinnae | reverse complement strand
AGTTATACCTAATTCTAAACTATCTAAGTCAGCATTGACAGAAGTTCAAACATATCATAACTGTATATTATATATTTATGTATTATATAAGATATATTTTGTATATACATTATACATTTATATAATAGCTCATTCTTCTGTCAGGCCTGTTATTCTCAACAAATGGAATCAAATGAAGGCAAGATGCTTAGCAATCCTGTGTTTCCTTTGGACTTCATCATACCTCTAGGAACCTCATCACCCCAGCTTTCTAGAATTGTAAGTTACAGGTGAAATGCCCAAGATATACACACTGTTTCAGAAGTTCCCCAAACCAATGCAATCACAGGTCTAGACTAAACCCTTACAAAAACAAACAACCCCCAGATTTAACAGAGTCTTCTCACCATACATTTTGTAAATCATCACTAGCACGTATTACCTGAACAGGAGCAATAACTGCACAGGGTCCACCTTCAAATTGTTCCAATGCAGAACCTTCTGATTCACTAAACACAAAGCCTAAAAGTAAAAATAAATAACATGATTAAAAATATCATTAAATGTTTCTATGAGAAACATCATTTATCAGAGAAAGCAAAATATCTATGGAGTTAACTGATGAGTGGACTAAAAGGCTGGAGACACCTCAAGTCTATTAGAATATGTTACACAGTTAATGGTAGCTAAGTCTAAACACAAAGATAACTCTTTGTGCCTCGATTTTCAATTTGTAAAATGAAGAGAATAAATGAGACAACATAACAAACTTCCATCAACTTGAATTTTAAAATATAAAAAAAATCCAGAGTTTAGTACTGTTGCTCTATTTTGTTTTCTTCACTGCTTAGAAGAAAAAGAAGTACGAGCTTTTTGGTCACTTTTGACATAGTATTTTGACTTTTCAAATCCTACCAAAAAACACTAAAAGCCATACGTTTATCTTGTAACACTGAACCACATTCCCTAAAATAAGAATGTAGAGTCATGGTAAAGAATAATGATAATAACGATATTAATATTAGTTAGCACATACATAATAACATTTTATTGTTTGCCACACATTATCTCCTTTGGTCTTCATAACTCAGTGATGTGGATGCTATCATTATTCCAATTTTACAGCTGAGGAAACTCAGACACGTGTTACTGGTAATAATAATATCAATTAATTAATTAATTGATAATGTTAATGCCTCAGATCTTTCTGAGTTTGGCTTTACAGTGATAATCTCTAAAACTCACTGTTTCTTATTTAATTTACTCAATGCCCAACCAAAAACAGGCTCGGCAAAGAAATGGCAGAGGCCCTCTCCCCCTTTTATTTTTTTACTTTTTTTTACCTTTATTTACAATTATCATTGTTGACTCTTCTGGGGATTACAAAAGTTTGTTTTGTCTAACATAAAATTTCTACATAGGCACAATCTGTATAACAATCAAGAGTCTAATAAATGTATGTTGGTATTGAAATGGCTTCATTCCTTCCTAAAAAACTAATTCTAAAATGCAGTCTTCAGGATCCTTATAGTGAGACTGCCTTAAATTGACCTTTTTTGGGAACAAAGAGCTGAACTGAAGAGTATGTGGGGGAAGGAAGTGTAAGAAGGATAGAAAGGTGGGCAGGAGAAGAGGTTATGAGGGGCTTTGAAAGTCAAACAGAGGATTTTATAGTTGATCCTGGAAATGATAGGGAGGCACTGGCGTTCACTGAGGAAGGAAGTAACATGGTAGGACTTGAATTTCAGGAAGCTCACTCTGACAGCTAAATGAAGGGTGGACTAGAGTGCAGAGAGACTTATAGCACGCAGACCAACCAGTAGGCTACTGCTATAATCCAGATATGAGATGAGGGCCTACACCAGGGTGGCAGTAGTGTCCGAGAAGAGACAGAGTGGTATAAGAGAAATGTTATGAAGTTAAATAGCCTTTTGCAACAGATTATATATTGAGGGCTGGGGGACGTGGAAGTCAAGGATGCCACACCTAGGTTGCAAGCCTGAATGACTGGAAGGATGATGGTGCCCTCAATACTAAAAAGGAAGTTAGGAAGAGGGGAGGATTTGGGTGGAAAGATAATTCAGTTTCGGATACATTAAGTTTAAGATGTCTATAGGACATACAATTCAAGATGGTCTATAGGCAGTTTGAGACATAAGTCTGGAGGTTAGGGAAGAAGTTGGGGCTAAATACACAGATGTGAGAATCTTCACCATACAGATGATAATGGAATCCACGAAAGTTGCTAAGACTGACAAGTGTGATCTAGTGGGAGATGAGAAGAGGATCTAGGATTGAGCCCTGGAAGATACCCAGTCAGTGGAGGTCTGCTGCTGGATAAAGATCTATTACTGGAGACTGAGAAGGAGAAGTCAAATAGGACAAGAACCAGGGCAGAGCAGTGTCATGAAAACTTCTGAGTTATCAAGGAGAAAAGGCTGATCAACTCTGTCAAATGATACAGAGGTCAAGAAGGATGAAGACTGAGAAAAGGCCATTAAATTTAGCAAGCAGATCACGGGTAATTTTGGAGAGAGCAGTGACTGTCAGACTTGGCTGATTAATTTAGTAGTTTTGCTGAACTTCCTTTTTCACCTCTCTTTTATTCTTTATTACGAGAAACAACTCTTTGGGGAGGGAATATTTTTGGAAATTAAGTTGATGTAAAAATCAGACATCAGTAAAAACTTTAAACAAAAGAGTTGAGCTGCTGCCATATGAGGGTCATTCAAAGGAACTCACGCTGTTTAGCTGGGAGAAAAAGAGTCTTAAGGACATGATAACAGTATCTGGATAGTGAAGAACAGTCAATTAGAAGAGAGATTAGACTTGTTCTGCTTGATCCCAGAATGCTGAACTAGGAACAATGAGTAGAAGTTGAAAAAAAGCAAGTTTAGGTTTGATTTAAATGACCTGTTTCAAATCATAAGAGGTATCTAAACCCTACTTTTAAGTTCTGTTGTTTTCTTTTGTTTTTATATCTCAGGCATTTTACCATAATTCTCCCTCTGCTAATGAACCCTACCTTGTAACAAAAACATTTTAGCAAACTGATCAATAGAGCAACCATGCTAGATAGTGGGTAAACACATTCTACATCCAAAAGCCCTCACCTCTCTATTAAGAGAAGGGAGAGAGTGTTTAACCTTAGTTTTTCCAGTGGGGAAAGGGAAAAGTAATAAGCATTCATTAAGCACCTACTATGTGCCAGGAACTGTGTTAAGCACTTAACAAATATCATGTCACTTGATCCTCACAACAACCCTAGGAAGTAGGCACTAGTCAGCTACTAAGTATGAGATCAGATGTGAATTCAAGTCTTCCTGACTCAAGGTCTAGCACTCTATTCACTCACTTCACTCACTTAGCTGTCTCTTATCCAAGTTGGTCATTACATTACAATTATATCTCATGGCCTTTTAATGGCATTTTTCTTTACATTTTGTAGTCACTGGATAGTTTGTTTTCTTGCTTTTATTTTGTTCTGCACCAGTTCATACATGTCTCCCTGTGTTAGGATTTAAGTTATTGGAAAAAGAAGTATGTGACAGCATAAACTTTTTCATAAACTTTAGGTGGAAAGACATGCCAAATATATGAAAAGTATTATTTTCCCTTGAAAAATATACTAAGTAAACCGATACTGAGTGAAGTAAGGAGTACCAGGAATACAAAATGACTACAACAATGTATAAGAAAAAAAACACAAAACAAAAATGAACATTGCATAATTATGATAAAGCCTGATGCTTAAGAGAGGAGAAAAATGATGCATCTCCTTCACCAACTTTGCTGCAAAATTGAGGGAAATTTGTCAATAAATATTAAGTACCTACCCTTTGCCAAACACTGCTAACCCTGGGGGATATGAAGAAAAGCAAAAGGTAGCCCCTGCCCTCAAGAAGCTTACAGTCTAATGAGAGAGATAACAGGCAACTATGTACAAATACACTACAGGATGAACTGGAAATAATGAACTGAAGGAAAACATATGGTAGCAACTCAAAGTCCTTCAACAACCATGACTGCCCATTGTACAGTGGAAAAAACACTGGAATTAGAGGAAGTAGACTTAAATCAAATCTTGCTTCTTTCACTTACTACCTTGCCTAACTCTGAGGAAGTCTTTCAAACTCTCTGGGCCTGAATTTTCTCACCTGTAAAATGAAGGAGTTTGATTAGATATCCTGTAAGATCCCTTCTAGCTCTAAATCTGTGATCCCTATTACCTTTCTCTAGTCATTCTCCACTTCAACTATGACTGTTCTAAAAAATGGAATGCAGAACTCAACACAAGAGATGATCTCACTACGGTGCAGGACAATGATACTATCACTGTCCTGGACACTAGACTTCTATTAATGCAGCCAAAGCTTACATTAACTTTCATTAAAAACACTATTTACTCACAGTGAGCCTGAAGGCCACTAAAATACTCTTCCTTGCTCATCTCCAGTCTTGTATTTGTGAAGTTGGGTTAATGATTTTATGATTATGAAAAGCTTTACACTTGTCATTATTTTTTAAAATTTGCTTTTTAATGAACCTGTACAAACATTTCAATATACAAAAAGTGAAAGAATAAAAAATAATTTCTAAGTAGTTTTTCATAGATAGATATATACAAATTAAAAAAATAGTAAAATTCATTATTTCATGTCCCTTTCTTATTTTGTTGTTTTCTTTTGTGCATTTTAAATGTTTTGATGCCCTTTTTTGAGAATATCATTATCCACTATTTTGTCTCTATCCTGATATAGAAGCTTTCCCTTGTAATATGTATTTTTTAAGCAAAACATATCAAGACATTGACCATGTCTATTAAATTTCATCATACAGAGCTCAATGTTCTGGCCTATCAAATACTTTTTGTATCCTGACTTTATCATGTAGTATATATTATATATTTCTCCTAGCTTATGTCATTCACATATTTGATAAGTATACTATATACATATATGCATTGTTATATATGTATATATTTACAATTTGTATTATATATTTATAATACATACCATGTATATGTTTATACTGTCTGTCATATATGTAAATATCTACATACATGTAGATATTTTATCTATTTCTCTATCTACTGTATACACATATGCCTGTCTCAAGGTCTTTGATAAAGGTATTAAAACAGCACAGGAAAAGAAAAGAGTTCTAGAGTATTCCACTAAAGACAACCTGCGAAGTTACCATCAAACTGTTTTTCTGTCCTGTCACTTAATGAGTTCCCTATCCACCTACCTAACCTCTCAGCTAGCCCACATTTCTCTTTGTTCACAAGATTATCAAATATTTTGTTAATATTTAGGTAAACATAAACCGCACCTATAGCATTCTTCTGATACTAGCTAACCCTGTTCAAAACAAACAAAAGGAATGAGATTAGCTTGGCATGATCTGTTCTTGATAAAGTTATACTGGATCTACAGGATCAGTTTCCTTTCTAGATATTCATGAAACTAATTTGTAATAATTCATGAAAATAATAATTCTGTCAGTAAATAAAGTCAAAGCACACTCATCTACAGTGCAGTTGCAGGCACATAGATGCCTATATTCTGAATACATTTCAAAACTGCTCCACTTGGTCAGTCAGTAGCAATTCTAGAAGAGAAACATCATCTAAACATGGTCTTAAAAAACTTATTTCTAAAAAAATAAAAACCTTGTATCTGTCAATTGTTTCTTAATGATGGCTCAAGACCTGAATGCAGTCCAATACTAAGTACCATTATAGATTTATGAAACAATGCCAGAGTTGATGTCAGAACACTAATGCAGCATTTTAAGTGCAGCAAAGTGGAGTCTTATTGTCTACTCAGACATCCCAAATGACTGCTGGAGTAATCTCTGGCAACTGGAACTTCAAAAAATAAAAGCCCGCTCCAAACCTCAGTGTAACAAATTTAATCACCAAACATATATATTCAGTTACCCTGAAATATTAACAATGTTTGGAATTGCTCATCTAAAGCATTTTATTCTGTTAAGTATTTTTCTAAGTGAATATGAAACACTGTAAATTCTGAAGTGGTACTTATTAAATTATTCCCTGTAAGGACATCTACCCTGGCTAATATTTCAATAAGCCCTTTTCAGCAATTTTACAAACATAACCTTGTATCTGCAAAATAATTCCAATAGTTCATTAGTTATTCTTGTAATAATGCCAAAATGTATGCACTTTTCAATTTGATTAAAGTCCAGGTCAAGCCCTAAAGAATGTTAGAATTGCAGATAAGAGACCCGCACTTACCAGAAGAATGGCCACATTTATTTCACATACCCAGAGGACCCTGGCTAAGTTACTTCCTCAAAAAAATGGATTAATAATAGTGGCACTACTTATCTCATCCAACTACAGTGAGGAAAGCATTCTGCAAGCCTTAAAGCACTGACATAGTTGTAATTGTTACTTAGGTGTCTGTAACTGTCAAAGAAAACTTTAGAGCACAGGCACTTCTTTCAGGACTGGGAATACATTAGGATGGAACTGTCCAATGTAGAAGAACACTGGTATATGAAATCAATATGGTTCATAACTATTAGTCCTCTTAAAAAGCTGTCAAGTCCAATTTTATCTTACATTTTACAAAGGACATATACAGGAGAAAATATTCTCTAAAATACTAGATTTGTAGCCAAAGATTATAAAGTCCTTGAGGACAAGGGCACCAATCTCACCTCTCTTAACCTCAGTTCCCTTATCTGTAAAATAAGGGAGTTGGGCTAGTTGATTTCTAAGGTACCTTTCGAGTCTATAAACCTATGATCTTTGGTAGAGCCCACAATTAAACTATTTCACACTACAATAACCATATCAATAGTTTACCTTAACAGGTCAAAACAAAAATTTAATATTTCTATATTTTAGCATTTAACATTTAAAAAATGTTTTGCACAGATTGGATGGTCAGTAAGGGTTGAAGCAAGCAAAATAATGCTTCCTTTAAAAGCTTCAATGCAGTTCCCCGCCCCATTTCAACATATATATAAATAATATACATATATTTTATATATATATATATATATATATCTATATATCACAGTTTTATTCATGTTTGAGTTAAAAATGCAAAGATCCAAAGGATAATTAAAAGGGAAACAAAATTTAAGATAAGATTTTAAAATGCAAGATTTTAGACCCAATAATTACACCCCATAAAGTGAGATCTGGTTCACAATTATACTGAACAAATAAGAAATTCCATCAAAACAATATGATGAAAATGGCACAGAAAGTAAGGAGAGCTGTATTATAATCACGGCTCTTGAACCATAATGATTCGGTGTCAACTCAAAGGAGGTCTTCAGTGCCCTGGGGAATCTATGCTTAGTCTTATGCTAAGTATAAGTATTTTGATCAATGAGTTATATATAAAATTAAAGATGGCTTGATTATCAATCACTCAAAAACAAGCACTTATTAAGTTTGCAGATGAAACAATATTAATAAGCAATTCTAACACAGTCAGTTTTCAAAGATTTCAACAGATTAAAACACTGGACATAAGATTTATTCAACAAGTATTTAAATGCCAAGCACTATGCTAGCACAAGGGATATACAACAACTACACACACACACACACAGAACAAATACAAAGTAATTTTGAGGAGTAAGGGCACTACTAAGAAAGAAAGAAGGCAGAAATCAGTCTAGGTCTCATGCAAGAATGGAGTTAGGGATTCTAAGGAGCAGGCAATGTGTTTCAGTTTGCAAAGGCTTTAAGAGACAGAGGATGTAAAGGGTAAAGTGACTAGCAGCTGATCCACTTTAAATGGAAACAATTTAGGAAACAACAACTGTCATATACTGATCAGTTGAAGATGCTGGGGAAGTTAAGACTGGGATATCATTAGCTATGTTCATGTATTTTAAGGGTTGCTATATGGAAGAGAGATTAGACTTTTTCTTCCTGGCCCCAGAGGGCAGATCTAGGACCAAGGCTTAGAAGCTTAAGAAAAAAAAGAAAAGCATAGTTAGGCTCAATTAAAGAAAAATTAGCTAATCCAGCCATCAGAACTATCAAAAAGTGGAATGACTTCCTAAGAGGGTTGTGTGTTCCCTCTCACTGAAATGAATCAACCAGTTAGTATGGTACAGAAAGAATTCTTGTTTAGGCACGAATTGGACTATTTGGCCACTTGAGAATCCTTCCCATCCTGATATTCTATAATTCTACCACTAACGAGGTGTGACTTTGGACAAGCTACTTAACTTGAGGAGGTAACCAATTCCTAATCTGTCATTGATCAATAAACATACATTAAGAAGCTAGCAACACACTACTTTAGGGACTGAGGTTAAATAAAAATCAATTATCCTAAAATTGATGGGGGAAAGCATGAAGTAGAATATCTTTAAACTTCTTCTTTTGCTCTTTTTTGGAAGCGAGAAGGTAGGGCAATTAGAGTTAAGTGATCTGCCAAAGGTCACAGGGCTAGTTTTGTGTCAAGTGTCTGATGTTGAATTTGAACTCAGGTCCTCCTGCCTCCAGGGCTGGTGCTCTATTCAGTGGGCCACCTAGCTAACCCTAAACTTCTAACTCTAAAATACCACAGTTCTAATTTTGAAAGATTCTGAAACATTGACAAGGAAAGAAATATGTTTTTTCTTTATGATGTATATTCTGAGTAGGTTTTTAATTTTAAATGTTCAACAATAATTTTCTTGAGCATATATCTGTATCACAAATGGGCTGCTAAAAAATAAAAAAAGATAGAAACAACCTCAGATGCCCAAAATGTGTTCTGAAAAGTA
Organism: Pseudochirops corinnae; assembly: GCA_028646515.1. NCBI lineage: Eukaryota > Metazoa > Chordata > Mammalia > Diprotodontia > Pseudocheiridae > Pseudochirops > Pseudochirops corinnae. Next base: position 510,179,782 of record CM053585.1, on the reverse strand, counting down.
ACACAAACTTTTACCCTCACCCCAAGAAACACAGTTCCAAATTTGCTCTGGCAAAATTACCTCAGTACTGAGAGAGCTGCTTGGCGTCCTAGGCTCCCTAGAACTCCGAAGATAAAACTCCCCACCCCTCCATAAAGAGATGTAATGGATCACAAGAAACGGCCTTGCCCTCTAATCTAGAGCAATGAGGTATGGTAGTTCTATATCCCTACCACGCCTTGAACATTTGTGACACACCCACAAACAATTACAACAGGCAATCGGTAATAAAACAGCTTCCTCTGACCACCCATCCACCTTCTCTTATTTCCCTCCTCTCTAAACAGAACAGGTCCAATCTATCTTAGAACAGTGTAAGTCACCATGAAGAGGAAGCTGATGGAGACGGCAGAGAGTAGAAGAAGACTTCATATTAACCTCAGTCTAGACGTAGTCATTAATTTATTTACTGAAATTGCTAAGGATACAAAGCCCGAAATAGAAGTTTTTAACTTCAGTCTAAAATATTCCAACTAAGACATTCATTTTTACGGGAAACTGGTGGGAAGACAAAATGTAGACAAAAGGTTCTTCACCTTAGCAGAAAACAATCCAACTAAATTACTACACTGCCTTTTTTAAAAATGGGAAACTGATGAGGGTGAAAAGTATGGAGAAGCTTAACCTTAGCCTAAAACAGTCGAACTAAGTTACTTTTTCCCCCATAGGAAACTGGTGTGGACTTAAAGTGTTGACAAGGGAATCTTAACCTAAGCGTAGAACACTCCAACTTAAGTCAACCTTTATAGGAAACTGATGACGACTTAAAGTGTAGTCAAGGGGTTCGTAACCTTAGCCTAAAACAATACAACTAAACCACTCATTTTTATAGGAAACTGGTGTGGACACAAAGCGCTGACAAGTTCTTAGGTGACTTTTTTAAAATCGGAAACTGATGTGGATGGAGTGTGGACAAGGACAAGCTCCCTAAGTAGACCTTTTGTAAGAAACTGACCCAGACGCAAAAGTGTAGACCTGAGACTCTGCACCTTACCGCAGCACGCCCCGCGTCGGCAGTCTGGAGAAGCCACAGACCCTTTTCCCATTAGACTGGGAGATCCTTGAGAGTAGGGACATTTTGTCTGATTTGCTTTTCTTTGTATTCCGGGCGCTTACTTAACAAGGCGCCTGACTCGTCCCAAGGGCTTAGTTAATTCTAGTTCACTTGATTAAATGCACAGCACAGGTAGGATTACAAAGGTAGCCAATTACAGGGATATAAAGTTATTTTTCTCTTTTAAGTTCCCTGACTCGAGGTTCATGGAGCAGCTCTCCCGGAGCCAGCCCACACCAGCCCCCTCTCGGCACCGGCCGATGGGCCCCGGCTGGGGTGGGGTCGGGTCCCGGAGGTCCAGCACCTGCCCGCCCCGCGCCGAAGGGACGGCGGCAGAGGGCCCAGGCCGGGGGAGGGCGCGGGCCCCGCGGTACCTTGAGTCCAGCGGCAGAAGATGGTGTCGGAGAGGCCGGGGCTGGTCTTGGGGCCCCATACCAGCTCCATCAGCTCTTTCGTCAGTTCGGACATGATGAGGTGCCGGCTAGCGGGTTTTCGCTTCCAGGCCTCCCGCCCCGAAACATGGGGATTGGGGAGGCTGGGAAGGCTCGGGCTGAGGCAGCGGAGATGAAGGGGAGGAGAAGAAGGAAGAAGAAGAGGAGGACGAGAAAGAGGAGGAAGAGGAGGAAGGAAAGAAGGAGAAGGAAGACAGGGAAGAGGAGGATGGAAGGGACCCGGTACTTCTGCACAAGATACAGCGCCTGTCAGCCAAGTCACCGCGCCGAGTTTCCGCAGGACCGGAAGTTCTCCTCCGCCACTTCCTGCCTTTTAGCCCCACCCACCCGTCGGGGCTCAGGAGGCGGGGACAGCCTCAGCGCTCCCTCCCCGGAAGCGGAAGTGACGACAAGAGAGCTTGAGGCGCTAGTTCCTTCTCGATAGCCCAGGAGCTGTCCAGCCAACTCCCACCTTTGGTTTGGGGTGAACCGAGATTGGCACGAGCTGGGGGAGTTTCTTTGGGGGACAGCCGTAGCTTCCGTCCTTTTCTCCCCGCCTCTCTGTCTCTCATCCTCTGTCGCCCCGTACAGCGCCTCAGTCATCCCCTTATAGGAAACACCTTCCTCGGCTCACCTAGGGGCGAGGTCCGAGTTCTCTTAGTCTATAAGAGTATTATTATTTTATAGCGATAATAATGTTGTTCAGTCATGTCCAACTCTTCGGGATCCCGTCTGGGGTTTTCTTGGCAGAGATGGTGGACTGGTTTGCTATTTCCTTCTCCAGCTTATTTGACAGATGAGGAAACTGAGGCCAACAGGGTGAAGTGACTTACTCAGGGCCACACATCTAGTAAATGTCTGAGGCCAGATCTGAACGCACAAAGCTGAGTCTTCCTGACTCCAGGGTCAGCACTATCCACTGTGTCACTAGTTGCCGAATAATGATGATAATAATAATAATAATAAACAACAATAATAATAATGTTAGCTTTCATTTATATAGTGCTTTAAGGTTTGCAAAAGACTTTACAAATATTATTTTATCCTCACAATAACATGGAAACTAGGTGCTTCTACATAATAATGAAAAATAATCCTCATTTTTGCAGACGAGAAAACTTGAGGCAGATATACTCTAGGGTTTCTGTTCCCCACTATGGAAACAGTTTTCAGCAAAAGAGAGTATAAAAATTGAAGAGAGAGGGGCATGGATGGCAGGGGTGGAAGGTGGAGGATGAAAAAATAATTAGACACAAATTGGGCATTTTAACATTGTCAAAAGATGGATGTGTCCCTGACCATTGTAGAATCTGACTCCTCCTTTGTGGTCTTTCTTTATTTTGCTGAAGTGAGGCTTTGGCAGTGGCAGAAGTAGGAGCAGTTAGTGGTAACAGTAGTATGACTTATGGTGGTGAATAAAGAGCCAACTGGAGTCCAAAAGACCTAGGTTCAAAGTTGTTGACACCTACTGATTGAGTAACCATGGGCAAGTCATTTAATTTCTCAGTTCCCCTAAGCAACTTTTGTATAAAGAGCCTCTAAACTTGGAGCCATGGGATTTGAGTTTGAATCTGAGCTCTGTCACTTTCTGTGTTGAACCTAGAAGACTGGTCACAATTTCTAGGAATCCTCAGGTAATTCTGGTGGTAAGATCTCATCCTTATGAATTTAAATCCAAATTGGGTTCTACCTTTTAGTTCTTGCTTGGAGCAAGTCCCAAACTCTTTAGACTCCTGCTTCCTCAGGTGGGATTTGGGTTAACTGACCTACCTCTGAGGTTTACAAGTCTAATTCTACAAGTCTATAAATTGTAAAATGGTTGCTTCTATATTTCCTGTTTAAACTTGAATGTGAATTATTATTGGTTTGGTGTGTGGCTATAAGGTAATAACATTGAGTCAGATGACAAAGATCAATTTCAAAGTGGTTGTTATAGATAGGCAAATATGGGAAATGAAAATATTCTAAAAAGTAACATGAAGTCAAGTCATCAACAAGCATTTATTAAATCCCTACTAGACATTGTGCTAAGTGCAGAGGATACAGAGAAAGGAACAAATGAAAACAGACAAAAACAGTCCCTACATTCAAAGAGCTCACAATCTAATGGGGGTCATGATATGCTAAAAATCTATGTACCATTACGTTGGAAGTATTCTTAGAGTTAAGGCACTAACGTTAAGGGGGACCAAGAAAGGCTTATTGCAGAAAGGGAGATTTTAGCTGACACTTAAAGGAAGCCAGGGAAGCTAGGCAGTGGAGGTGAAGAGAGAGAGAATTTCAGACATGAGGGACAGGTGGTGAAAGTGAATGACTGAGAGATAGAATATCGTGTGCAAGAAGCCCAGAGTCATTGGATCATAGAATATGTGTAAGGGAGTAAAGTCTAAGAAGACTGGAAAGATATGAATAGGGCTTTGAAGAAAAGAATTATAGACGGGTAACGTGATATATTCAGACCTATATTTTAGGAAGGTCACTTTGATGACTGAGTGACAGATGGACTAGAGAGGGGAGAGACTGGAGGTATAGAGACTGAACAGAAGGTTATGGTAGTAGTCAAGGAGCAAAAAGTGAAAGCATTTGATCTGTAAGTTTCCTTAATAGTGTTTTGGGATGAATCAGGAAAATATGAGTGAGTAGATATTAATGAAATGTTTCTACTTGTTCACTCTAGATTTTAAAACAGAGTATCACTACTTTCAAAGTATCAGAGAAATAATTTTGATGTCTTTTTTTTTTTTTTATCAAAGTTGGTATTGTGACTGCTAGATTCCACATTTTGAAAGATAAAGCATCTTCTGTTGCCATGGCAACCTATGAAAACAACTTTATATGAAAAATGTATTATTCTCTCTCTTAACCAACCTATACTTTAGATGGTTATTCATCCATCTTATATAACTTTTAGATATGATGATTTGTCATTAAATTAGATTAATTCAAGTAGAAGATTGTTTTCTACTCAAACCCACAATTCAAAAGTGCCAGATAATTTGTGTTTTTTTAGTATGTAAATTTACTTGTATAAAATTAAACCAGGTCCCTTGATCACCGTTATTGGCCTGTAAGAATCAATGACAAGTGTGGATAAGTTTGCCACTTCTTTTCAAACAGTCTTAATTTTTTCTTGTTTTTTTTTTAAACAGATTTCTTCTATTGGTTTATGAGTAGGACATTCTTCATGATGATGGCAAACGTTGGGCAAGTGTGTATCTAGTTATTTTATATTTTGATTGATATTGATAAAAGAGAATTTTAAAAAGCGATCAGTTAAATGTGCAGTTACTTTTTTCAAATAATATTTTATGGTATGTTAATGTAATCATGGTAGAAAGCTTGTTGGAGGAGACCCTTTTCAGCTATATTTTGCTCTTCTGAATCAAATATGCTTTGTAACTAACAAATGGTAAACACAGTAGGATCTTGTATGCTATATACTTTTCAGTCACTGGTACATGAGGATGTGGTCTGTCACAGAAAATCATCTCAGACAGCCTGATAATGGGCTTACATTTTCAACAAAGATAACCTAAATATGTGTGCTGGCCATTTTTGTAATTATGTCAAGATGAGAAAATTGTCACATGGACAAGTAGTTACTAATGTCCTTTTAATCACTTTTTAAAATAAATTATAATTTCATTATTTGGCATCTTCCTTACTTTAGTGCATCTTGAAAGGTGATCACTCAGTGCTTTTAAAACTGTCAGATTGGTGGTCATAAGTTGTAGCATGTTAGGAATAATGATTTTCATGCAAGCAAGGGATCCCCTCCAAGAAATATATGACTAGAAAAAGAGATAATCTGATTATGAAATAGAGAGGAAGAAATAACTGATAGATAAATTGGATGCTATCCTTGTATCATAAGATAGAAAAATACCTTGAGAATGGCTTTAAGCATGCCAAGTTGATCTGTGAAGAATTTGTGGGAGGACATGTAAGGTGTAGTCTACACCAATGGAAGGATGGCCTATGCCAACATGACAGATCTATTATTGTACTAAAGTATTCATATGTACAAGGTGTTTTATAATTATTTTATTAATTGCCATTAATGACTATCTTTCAAAGTTAATCAATATCATATAATAGTCATAGAAAGAAGCATTTTGGAGCAAACTAGAAAAAATGGTTCCAGAAAATTAGGCAGAGCTTCTAGCTTTCTAGCTTTCTGGCCTTCTGGCCTTCTAGCTTTCCTACCTATATTGTAGAATCCTTTTGTGTGTACTTGAGCTGGTTGTTTCAATTTCATCTTCTTAAGCACTGGATTTGGAGTAAAAACACCTGGATTAAAATTTGACCTCTGTTACTTACCAGCTGTGTAACTTTGAGCAACGTTAATTTTTAGGCTTTAGTTTCCTCGTATAAAAAATAAGGGAGTTGAAAATTTGTTTTTTACACGCAACTGGGAAATAAGATATACAGGCACTGGGATACAGAAATCCATCTTGCACTACTAGAAAGTTAAGGGGTGATGGGGGAGTATATAAGAGAGAACAGAACGGGGGAAGGGGTATTCAGTAGGCTTGCTATTTTGGAGTGGGGGTAGTGGAAAGACAGGGAGAAAAAATTGTAACTCAAAATCTTGTGGAAATGAATGTTGCAAACTAAATAAGTAAATAAACAATTTTAAAAACAAAAAACCAAAAAACCAAAAAAATAAAATAAAAGAGTCGGACTAGACATCAAAGGTACTTTTGAGCTCCAAGTATATGATCCTAAGTGCCCTCTCCTTCCTTACATGGTATATCGTGTTCTGAGGTTTTAGAATGCAAATATGGCAGAGATCACTAAAAAGAAGAGATAATTATAGAAATGCTGGTGGATCTTGTCCATGCTGTTTGTTTGTTGTCTTCATTCTAATTCTAGGTATAAACAATCTTAGGATGATTTCCCGTAATTATTTCTCAGACTCCTTTGTGATGGGAGCATTATTCTAAGGTTTTGCAGCAATTCTTGATATTTAATTGGGTCAGGATGTTAATTTGACTTTCTGGTCTCCTGGGTTACAAAAAACTGTGAGGATCCAACTGGGCACTGAGGTTTGATGGGCAAGGCTGGCATAGGTAGCACAGGGGCAGAGGAGCTGCCTTCTGCTGAATCATGGCAGTGTCCTCTGAATATTCCTGTTCAATATGCTTCTGCTGCTACACGTAAGTATACATGTGTTCACTATCAAATTTGATATGAGTGTTTCCATTTAATTGCAGTATTGAACCTAAATTGCTAGAGGCCCAGTGTTTCCCATACTCCTCCTCCACTTTTTTTAGTTGTTATTTTGTGAGATGATACTGCTTGCCATCTTCTGTTCTTCTCCCTAATGTTTCATGAATGTACTCATTTAGTGACATTTAGCTACTCTGTCTCTTCATTTGTCAAAGAAAATAAGTGTTTGTTGAGTGAAATAGTTTCTGGGCTCCATTCACTTCCTTCCTGTGATGTCAGCTAAACTTCTGTAAGAAAAGTGATAGTCTGATTTCGTGTCTTTGAGCTTTTTCTTTTTCTTTTTAGCATTAAGAACTTGTTGGAATAGGTTAGGATAAAACGATTCTAATTGCATGAAATTTCTTTTCATCCAAGTCCCTTCTTTTAATTTGATCTTGATGTTGACTTTTACTGTAGTTTGTTGGTTTGCCCGCATATATAGCTGTTTTAGAAATTACCCTCAGGCCACTTTCCAGTCACTTCCTACCTGTTAAGTTAGTATCAATTTCATTTTGTTGTGCTAATTTTCATTATTCACTTTGTCTAATGATTTCTTACTATCTTTTTTTGAATATAAAACATAGAATTAATGCTATAAAACAGTAATTTGTTTTGACATTCTGTATGCAGAGAACACTGTTCGGTGCTAAGAGAAATATGGAGCTGGACACGGCTCCTATCCTCCAAGAGCTTATGGTTTAGCAAGGGGATGAGACAGCAGCCATAACACAGACCATCATATGATATGTGTGTTGGGGAGCTATAAAATAAAGTGTTATATAATATGGGGTAGTGGGGAGTAGATCATTACTGACCAGTGCTAGAAAAGCCAAATTCTTGAAAACCAAACCTTAATAGAAAATATTGTGCTGTCATTTCTGGTTCGTTTCAGTTCTTCTAATACATCAACAGGTGGTGCCATTGTGTTACAATTGAATTTATTTTATGGCTTATAGACATATATGCACATCTCACATTGTTGGGAATCAGTGATGCTGGGCGGGAAGCTCCTAATGTGGAGACTTTCTCCATCCGTGCAGATGAGGAAATCAGAGTTGCTGGGGGCACCACAGTGCATGTACATCTGAGGTAGAATCTAGTCTTCCTTGCTCTAGGTAATCCTGACCTCGAGGGAATTTGAAGCGACCTGAGCCTCCCGGCCTTTGTCAAATCCTGATTTTTGTGTGAGGTCCTAGAGTAAGTAGCTATGCTAGACTTGGAATCAGGAAGACTTAGGTACAAATTCTATCATAGAAATTTGGTAACTCTATGTTCCTAGGTAGGTCCCTTAACTAAGAAAAATAGAAAAGATCATTCAAGATTTTTGTAACAAATGTTTTTCTCCATTAATGGCAGTGGAGCCAACACATGCCAACTTTTACATTATAGTCTTCATTGTGCTGCATGAGGAAATAAAGGGACTCGACATTATTATATTTGTCTTTAATCTCTTCTTGTATCTCTGGATTTTTGTGTTTTTCCTACTGTTCCTTTTCTAGAATATATGTTACTTATTAAAATTTTTTATCTTTATTTCTATGCCATTGATTTTCTTTTCTTTTAGAATTAATTCTTCATTTGGAGTTCTAATTTTGTTCCTTATCTTTTGAGTTTTTTATGTTGATTGAGCTTTTTAATAATTCTAGAAGTCTTTTCTTTTTTTCTGGGAGTCTAATTTTCGTAACTACAGAATTATTCCATTCTTTTAGTCCTTTTTTTCTAGTTTGACTCACTCCATGATATTTCTACATTGGACAGCATTTACCAAAAGTTTAATGTTTTTTGAGACATCGTTAAACTGCACTAAGACTTTTAGGACACCACATATAGGAAGTTCTTTTTTGTTTACTCATTTCTTCTCTTTTTTTATGGGGATTTTTCTTTGTGAGGATGTCTTTATTTTCTCTTTTATTGATTATTATTTTACTTTATTTTGAAGATTTCTTGCTATTTTATAATGATAAAGGGAAGCTAGACTTACATGTAGTTACTTGATAATGCTGTCAGAAGTCATAAAAAACGTATTTCATATGATAGTACTTTAGTGATCATAAGGGAGACAAAATGGTACCTTAGTTATCCTTATAGTAGAAACATGATCCCCAATGTTTATAAAATAAGCTCATTCTGAAATAAGCTTAAGTTTCTACTTTTAAAAATTATTTTTTGTTTTAACACAATTTTATGTTTATTATTTTTATTATTTAGAAGGAGTGTGGTAGCACGTTATGCTGGGTTTTTTTTTTTGTCAAACTTTATGGAGTGGGAATTTTGTTGTTTGGTTTTTTTGTTTTTTTCAATTCTTTGTGACCCCATTAAGAAGCCTCTTGCTGAGGGTGAAAGAAGAGAGCATAAAAGATGGCTTGAACGTTAACATCAAAAAAGCTAAGATCTTGGCAACTGGACCCCATGGACCATCGCCAGGCCTTTCTATTTTCTGCTATCTCTCAAAGACTTTCCAAATTCATGTTTATTGTTTCCATGATACTATCTATCCATCTCATCTTCTGCTGTTCCCTTTTCCTTTTGCCTTTAATCTTTCCCAACATCAGGGTCTTTTCCAATGAGTCTCTTCTCATTAAGTAACCAAAGTATAAAAGCTTCAGTTTCAGTATTTGACCTGCTAGTGAATAACATGAATTAATTTCTTTGAATTTTGACTGATTTGATCTCCTTGCTGTGTAAGAGACTCTCAAAAGTCTTCAGCACCACAATTTGAAAGCATTGATTCTGTGTCATTCATATTTCTTTATAGTTCAACTCTCACAGCCATATACATAGCTACTAGAAAAACCAGTAGACCTCTTTAGTCAAGGTGAGGTCTTTGCTTTTTAGTATGCTGTCCAGATTTGGCATAGCTTTCATTCCAAGGAGCAAATATCTTTTAATTTTATGACTGCAGTTTCCATTTGCAGTGTTCTTAGAGCCCAAGAATATAAAATCTGACACTGTTTCTATTTTTGCTCTCTATCTTTTCCAGAATTTGATGGGACCAGTTGCGAAGATCTTTGCTTTTTTTATGTTACTCTTAAGCCAGGGGTGGTTGGGTGGTGCAGTGAATAGAGCACAGGCCCTGGAGTCAGGAGGAACTGAGTTCAAATCCAGCCTCAGACACTTAACACATACTAGCCACGTGCCCTTGGGGAAGTCACTTAACTGCAATTGCCCTGCTTTCCCCCTCCAAAAAGCAAAAATAAAAAATAAATCTTCAAGCCAGCTTTTATATTCTCTTCTTTCACCGTCAGCAAGAGGCTTCCTAATTCTTCTTCACTTTCTGCCATCAGAATTGTATCATGTGCATATCTGAGATTTCTGATATTTTTCCCAGCAACCTTAATTCCAGCTTTTGATTCATTCAACCTGGCATTTCACGTGATGTACTCTGTGTATAAGTTAAATAAATAAGATGACTATATACAGACTTGTTGTACTCCTTTTCCAATCATAAACCAACCAGTTATTCCATGTCCAGTTCCAATGGTTGCTTCTTGGCTTGTATACAGGTTTTTTAGGAGACAAGTAAGATGATCTGGTACTTACATACATCTCTTTGAGGACTTGCCACATTTTGTTGTGATTTCACACAGTCAAAAGCTTTAGTGTAGACAATGAAACAGAAACAAATGTTTTGTTTTGTTTTTTCTGGAACTCCTTTACTTTCTTTATAATCCAGGGAATGTTGTCAATTTGTTCACTAGTTCTGCTGCCTCTTTGAAGAGTCTGCTCTTCTGGTAATTCTCTATTCACATATTGCTGAAGCCTAACTTGCAGAATCTCAATTATAACCTTGCTGGTGTGTGAAATGGGTACAATTGTTTGGTAATTTGAACATTCCTTGGAATTGCCCTTTTTTAGGTTTGGGATGTAAATTGATCATTTCCAATCCAGTGGTCACTGATGAGTTTTCCAAATTTGCTGGCATATTAAGGCACTTTAATGGCATCATCTTTTAGAATTTTAAATAACTCAACTGAAATTCCATCACCTCAAATAACTTTATTGTTAGCAATGCTTCCTAAGGCTTACTTGACTTCATTCTCCAGGGTGTCTGACCCTAGATCAGTCACCACACTGTTGTAGTTTTTGGTGATGTTAAGATCTTTCTTGTATAGTTCTTCTATATATTCTTGCCATCTTTTTAATCTCTTCTGCTTCTGTTAAGTCTCTACAATTTTTTTCTTTTATCATGCCCATTTTTGCATGAAACATTCCCTTGATATCTTTAATTTTCTTAAAGAGATGTCCTGTCTTTCCCATTCTATTGTTTTCTTCTATTTCTTTGCATTGCTCATTTAAGAAACCCTTCTTATCTCTCCTTACTGTTCTCTGAAATTCTGCATTCAGTTGTGTGTATGTTTCCCTTTACTTTCCTTCTTTCCTCAGTTATTTGTAAAACTTGATCAGATAGCCATTTTTCTTTCTTGCTCTTTTTTCTTTGGATTTTTCTTTTTGTTTCTAGCTACTGTACAGTATTGTAAACCTCTGTCCATAGTTCTTCCAGCACTCTATCTACTAGATATAATCCCTTAAATCTATCCATCACTTCCACTTCATATTCACAAGGGATGTTATTTAGGTCATACCTATATAATCTGATGGTTTTACCTACTTTCTATAATATAAATCTTGGGTAACTCTGCCTGATATACTCATAGTTTCACTGAGCTATGCAAGTTCCTCTACTATGACAAGGCAGTAATGGGAGTGGAGAAGAGTAGGAAGCCCCTTTGTTTAACAAAAAAGAAAGTTTGGTTATCAGGTTAAAGTACTATTTCTTTAAACAATACTTTGTGCTTTCCTAAAACTTTATTTGATCATTTTTGATTTGGTGATAATCTTAGTTGATCATTATATCCATTTTAAAGGCTTTTAATAATACAAATTGTACAATTCTGAACCTTAATAATAGTTTTTTTCTTCAATGCAATCTTCTGTATTTTAATTTAAATGGAAAATTATTCTTAGATAAAAATAGATCTATAATTCTTAGTTATACATTGCCAACATTCCAAATATTTTCAATGCAACATGACACAGTAGAAAGAGCACTGAGTTTTAAGTCAGGTGCCTTGTAAGAGAGTAACAATTCTGCTTGTATAACCTTGAGTATATCCATTCTCTCTGGGTTTTGGGTTCCCTATCTGTAAAATGAGATAGATTGTATTAGATGACCTATATTGTTTCTTCAATCTCTAAATCTATGATCTTATGATTCTCTAAGGTTTTTGGGAGTGAAGTAAAATGTTATCTGATTTTTTTTTTTATCATCTAAATAGTATATTAAATTCAGTGAGATGGGAATTGGGGAATTACCTGGTAGTGATAATACAGTGAGAGGTTAGGAGGAAGCTATTTGTGTTCTATCATGTTAGGCCAATATTTTCTAATTTTGATTTAGTAACCCTATTCAGGGTACCTCCATAACCATATGCATAAGCTGTACAGTGGGAATACATAGTTCACTTCAATTTAGCTCAACAAATGTTTATTGATAAATATTACTGAGACTTTGTTCTAAAAGTTCATACTCTAATGTAGAAGAGTCTTGTTAAAATAAGCAAATAATAACAATTTTACATTTTAGAGTGTTTTATTTTTTATGTATACACATATATGTGTATATATCCACACCCA
>CM053585.1:510143200-510166913 GCA_028646515.1 Pseudochirops corinnae | reverse complement strand
GACCTAGCAGCTTCTACATTAAGGGATAGAAGGGCTTGGAATATGATATTCTGGAGGTCAAAGGAGCTAAGACTAAAACCAGGAATCCCCTACCAGCATAACTGAGTATAATGCTACAGGGGAAAATATGGCCATTCAATGAAATAGAGGATTTTCAAGCATTCTTGATGAAAAAACCAGAGCTGAACACAAAATTTGACTTTCAAATATAGGAAGCAAGAGAAACATGAGAAGGCAAATAGGAAAAATAAATCATAAGGAACTTATTAAAGTTGAACTATTTACATTCCTACATGGAAAAATGATAATTGTAACTCATAAGACTTTTCTTGGTATGAGGGTATTTGAAGGGAATATATATATATATATGTATATATACATTCATATATGTATATATAGGAGGGTGTATGTGTATGTAAATATATATGTTGGTGTAGGCATATATATGTTCATGTATACATAGACAGAAGGCACAGGATAAGTTGAATATGAAGGGATGATATCTAAAAATAAAATTAAGAGGTGAGAGAGGAATTTATTGGGAGAAGGAGAGAGAGAGATAGATTAGGGTAAATTTTCTCATAAAAAAGAGGCAAGAGAAAACTGTTACAAAGCAGGGGAAGACCAGGAAGGTGAAAGGGAATGGGACAACCTTATTCTCATTGAATTTGGCTTAAGGAAGGAATAGCATACACATTCAATTGGGTATCTTACCCTACAGGAAAATGGGGGCAGGGGGTAGAGGATAATAGGGGGATGATAGAAGCGAGAGCAGATTGGGGGAGAGGGTAGTTAGAAGCAAATATTTTTGAAAAAGGATAGGGTCAAAGGAGAAGACAGAATAAGTGGGGGGGCGAGATAGGATGGAGGGAAATATAGTTAGTCTTTCACAATATAACTACTATGGAAATGATTTGGATAATTACACATGTATAACTTATATTGAATTGCTTATCTTCCCAGTGGGGATGGGTGAGGAAGAAAGAAGGGAAAAAATCTGGAACTCAAAGTTTTAAAAACAAATGTTTAAAAAAAATTTCATTTTTATGTGAAACTGGGAAATAAGATATTCAGGCACTGGGGTATAGAAATCCATCCTGCCCTACTAGAAAGTTAGGGGGGTGATGGGGGAGGATATAATAGAGAACAGATTGGGGATAGGGGTATTCCGTAGGCTTGCTATTTTGGCATGGGGGATAGGGGAAAGACAGGGAGAAAAAACTGTAACTCAAAATCTTGTGGAAATGAACGTTGAAAACTAAAAATAAATAAATACATTTATTTAAAAAATATATATGTAGTGAGAGAACTATTTGTAGATCCTATAGTAGAGAATCACCAGAAATTAATATAACAATTTTAGTAAAGTAGAAGGATATAAGATAAATTCTTTCAAATCATTATCACTTCTATATGTTATAAACAAGTCAACAAGTGTTTATTTAGTGCTGTGGCATTGTGCTAAGTGCTTGGAATACAAATAAAGGCAAAAACACTATCCATGCTCTCAAAGAGTTCACAGAGTAATGAAGGAAATAAAATGACAATGACCAAGTCCATTCAGGATAAATGCAGGGTGAATAGGATCTAATATCCGAAGGAGGTAGAGACAAAGAAGGAGAGCATTCCAGGCATGGGAGACAGCCACAAGAAATATATGGAATTGGGAGATAGAATGTCTTGTGGGGGTAACAGTAAGGAAGCCATTTCACTGTATTGAGAGTATGTGGAGGAGAGGTAGGTATAATAAAACTTGGGAGTGACCACAGAATATCTTTAAAAGCCAAACAGAGGATTTTTATTTCATCCTGGAAAAAATAGACAATGAGAATGAGAGAAATAGAAAGAGAAATCCAACTTAAAGTTATAGCAAAAGAAATCATGTCACTTAACCTATGAAGACACACTCATGACTTATAAGTCCAACTACAAGATTTTTTAGAAAAAAATGAAGGCTTAAATAATTGTAGAGACATTCCGTTTTTGTGGCTGGGCTACACCAATAGAGTAAAAATGAAGATCCTAACCAAGTTACAATGTTTGTGTTATTCTGATCTGGTGGGTAACCTTAATCTAGTAAGTGAGTAATAAATGTTTGTTAAACTGAATTAGTACCAAAAATAAGATCAAATTTTAAACTACAATCAGGCTAATATAAATAAATAAAAGCAACTGAGTTCAGAAGCATTTGGATCATTTATATGAATGGGCCAGCTGATGGCAAATGCAGTTCAAATAGACAGATTACTGAAGGGGGACAAGGGTAGATAGGAAAAAGTTCAATTTGAGCACAACAGAACTTGTCTGTTTTGATTCTGAGTAGATGCATTCTTTCCTGTTTAATTCTATGTCATCATCTCAATTTTCCTAATTTAGATGTGTCAGCATTTATGAACATTTTGCAAAATGACAGCTCTTTTGATAGATATTTTAAGAATCTTTTCTCTCAACAACAAAAAAATTCATTCAACATCTATTGCCTCTTATGTGTGGTTGGTAATGTAATGTATTAAAAGAGCACTGAATTTATACTCAGAGTACTTGGGTTTGATTTTTGGCTCTGCTGCTTATCCATTTAAGTTTGACAAGTCCTTAATTTTTCTCCTCTGTAAAAATGAGTCACTTGGATTAGATTATTTTAAATTATCCATTTCAACTTCAAAATCCTATAATAATCATCACCGTTATATTTTATAGGAATGCAGAATGGGAAAATCCTTCTTGAATGAAACTCACAGTATCATTGTAATCACTTCTATTCCTTATTTTACAGAATTATATCTTATCTCACATTTAAATCTAATAGAAATATATCTAAGGCAAGAGTTCCATTTCTTAGAAGGTCCCAGTTCACAAAGATAGTCCTCATTCATTTGCCACAATACTGTGTGCCTGAAACACAGGGTGATTAGATCATGAGAGTAACAGAAGATTGTTAGAAATGGGAAGCCCCCTTGAGAGACTACTGTGGCAACATCCATGAAGCCAAGAGCCTGAGCAAGTTCATGAGAAGGGAGAGAGAGTTTCTGAATTCAGATAGTAAGCAGTTGTGGCTCTTTCTAAACTAGATTGCCTACATTGAAGGTGGGGGAGCAGGAAGGGAGAGGAACAGGACATGGTGGGGGGGAGAGAAAGAGAGTGGGGAGTTTGATAACCTTCCTGAACTCTCTCCTCTATGGTTAATAAACTCCCACCTTGTCATACACTTCTCTCCCCTTCCCCCACCCTCAGTGATTCTGAACTCCTGGCTGTGATTATTCAAACCCTGTTATCTACCTCTCACTGCCCACTTTCTTATTCCCATCCCCCTTAACACAATCTTCTCTCTAATCCCACCACTGCCCCATCCCTCTCTAAAGCTATCTACACTTTCCACTATGCACTCCGGAATGCTTGCTTTCTTTCATTTTTAAACTTTTTCGTTTCCTTTTAAACCTTTTCATTTCTTCCATCTCCTGGCTCTCACTGAGACCTGGCTCCTTCTTGATGACTCAAACGACCATGGCCTTTCTTTTAGGAACTGGTTTAATTTTCAGTCATACCTCCCAACTCACTGGCAGATGTGGAGGAGTTGGAGTGTTCCTCTCTCCCCATTACCATGTCTAAGCTCTTCCTCTACTACTGTGACTACTCAGTAACCATTTTCTCCACTGAGGTACATTCAATTCACATTTATCACCCAATCAAGAGTCTTTGATTCTAGGATACTCCCCTTCTTTCCTAAACTAGTTTAGTGCCTGACTCAGTCTTTCTAACCATCCAACTCTTGTCCTTATATTAGGTGACTTCAACATGTATATTGGTGTTCTCTCAAAGACTCTAACCTCCACATGTCTCCAGTAAATGTTGAACATTGACCTATCCAAATAAAGGATACATTTTTAAGTTTGGTGCATTATTAACCTTTTTTCTATTACTTTCTTAAATCTAGGCAATCAATGGGGTTTGCCATTTCTGAGCTATAAATGCTTGTATTAAAATTTAACAACTAGCTTTTGGAAGCTCAAATAAGCTGGCTCCAGAATACCCCTACTAATCTCCCAAGCAACTTATTTCCTATTACCTACTCCTCCACCTCACCCCAGATACACTCAGAGATATTCATACCCTTGATTTTGCCACCACCCATAAATATTCCACTGTTATGCTCATGAGCACTGAAAATGCTTTATCAGATTACACACCGTTGTTATTCTATTTCTTCCTTTACTTTTCAATCTGAAACCCTGTTTTATGTCCTTACTCAGATGCCTTCCACTGCTGTCTCCCTCACTTTGTCTCACATGCAGAGGTAAACTTTCTCTTTGCCAGGGCAAATCAGCACTTCTTAAACTGTGGGTCACGATCCCCTATGGGGTTGTGACCCACAGTTAAATAAGCACTGAAGGGGGTGCAAGTAAAGAATATTTGAGAAGCCCTGCAGGAACAAACAATCCCATTCTGTCCTGCTTTCTCTAGCAAGTTGTCCCTTTTATCACCTCTGCTCTCCCACTTATCTTGGCTCTCTCTCTGTCTACTAACTGCTCTCCTTCTGCCTACAAACATTCCTGTGTCTCATTTTCGAAAACCCTCACTTGAGCTGTTCATCTCCAATAGCTATTGCCTCATGTCTCTCCTCCTTTTTGTGGCTAAACTTCTGAAGAAGACCATCAACAATAGGTGCCTCCATTTCCTTTCCTCTCATTCCTTAACTCTTTATAATCCAGTTTCAAATATCATTCAATTGAAACAGTTCTTTCCAATGTTGTCAATGAATCTTCAGCCTTCTTGATTTTTCTGTAGCTTTTGATCCTCCTGATCATTATTTTCTCCTTGCTATTTCTCCTCTCTAGGTTTTCATGACACTTGTCTCCTGGTTCTCATCCCACATATTTGACCACTTCTCCATCCCTTTTAATGGATCTTCATCTGGAGTTTATTACTCTCTGTCTCTGTCTCTCTGTCTCTCTCTCTCTCTCTGTCTCTCTGTCTGTCTCTCTCTCCTCTCTCTGTCTCTCTGTCTTTCTGTCTCTCTGTCTCTGTCTCTGTCTCTGTCTCTCTGTTTCTCTCTCTGTCTCTGTCTATCTGTCTGTCTGTCTGTCTGTCTGTCTGTCTCTCTCTCTCTCTCTCTCTCTTTCTCTCCTACTTCCTTGCTAATTGCGGATACCCTCCTAAGGCTCTGTCCTGGTCCCTCTTCTCTATTTTTTCAATACTATTCACCTGGTGATTTCATCAGCTCCAATGGATTCAATCATCATTTCTATGCTGATGATTCTCAGGTCTACTTATTCTGCCCTACCTTTGCTCCTAATATTAAGCAATCTCTATTTGTGTATGGGGCATCTCAAACTGGATGTCCTATAGACATCTTAAACTTAACCTGTCCAAAACTGAACTCATTATCTCCACCTCCTCCAATTCTTTCCTCTTCCTGTTTTTCTGATTGTTATAGAGGGCAGTATCATCCTTTTGGTTACCTCAGAGATTTCTCCTTCTCTGACACTGCCACCAACCTGGTACAGACTCTCATCTTCTACTACTACAATATCTTACTGGTTGAACTACTGGTTGAAGTCTTTCCCCACTCCAGTCCAGCCTCCACAGAGCTGTTAAATTAATCTTCCTAAAATTTAGGTCTGACCATGTCACTCATTCACCATTCAGTTGAATGATTAGTGATCATTCAGTAAACTCCAATGGCTCCCTATTAACTTCAGGATCAAATATAAAATCCTCTGTTGTCCAGAGCTCTCTATAACCTGGCCCCTTCTTCCCTTTCTATCCTTATTACTTCCCTTATTACTTCTATCCCCACTTCCCTTATTACTTATTCCTCATCATGTGCTCTGTGATCCAGTGACATTGGCTTCTTTGCTATTTCCTGCATAAGCCCTATATACCAATACTGAACATTTTTCTCTGGTTCTCACCTATGCTTGGAACCCTCTCCTACCTTATTTCTGCCTCCTGGCTTCCTGGACTTTATTTAAGTCTCTGCTAACATCCCACCTTCTACAGTAAGCTTTTCCCAACTCTCTCTTAATGCTAGCACCTTCGCTCTCTTAATTACCTTCAATTTTTTCTGTTACCTAACTTGTTTTCATGTAATTGTTTGCATGTTCTTTTCTCCATTGAACTGGGAACTTTCTGAGAACAGGGTCTGTTTTTTGCCTCTTTTGTTTTCTGATCCCCATCATGTATCACAGTGTCTGGCACATAGTAGTCACTTAATACATGCTAATTACATGACTAATTTGGTTCTTTCTCTTTGTGTTAAGAACTGAATCCTATTTTTTTTTAAGCATGGTGAGCTATATATCTATTTCCTCTGAGAATTTAAGCTCTTTGCAAGTAGTGAGAATGCTTTTGATTTACAGAATTATGTTTTCAGTTCTTTCTGTAACCTTTTCATGCAAAAGCAGTTTACCAATAAACAGTGCTTAAAGTTCATATCAGTTTTGTACAGCTGAGGAAACAAACACAGAGAATTTAATTGTCTTTTTGAAGGTCAGGTAAGTCAGAGTTGAAGCTCGAAAGATTGTAAGATGTCAACTTCCCTTAATCTTGTTCACACTCATAGAGCATTTTAGACAAATAGAAGCAAAGTTCTTTAAGCTGGACTTCACTTTTGGACAAAGTAGAAATGAAAAGATTAAAAAAACATGTAATATGTTCTTGTTAAGTGAAGCTTATGAAATATCATTGATTCTTGCAACAATAATTGTTTGAATTATTGAAAATTCATAGTAAAGGAATACATTTGTTGACTACCCTAAACACGTACCCATAACTTCCATTAATACTGGGAGAAAATTCCACTGCATTCTAAAGAGACTGTAAGCCCCCAACAGTCCACTTCATATTTCTGTTTCTGTGGCTTCTAGGACAGTGCCATTCACATAGAAGGTACTCAATAATATTTGCTGGAAGAATTAATAAAAAGAAGTTAATGCTATAATTTACAGAATAATCTCAGTAGGAAATCTATAACATTCACATAACCAAAGGCTATATTTTTTCAAAGTGCATGAAAACAAAAAGCCCATCATATAAAATTGATTCCTACCAAGAAGTAACTCCATCATTTTCAAAAATGTTGACAAAAATTAATATCCCTATTTACACAGCAAGAATTGGATACAAATTTGACAAACATGTCGTAACATTACTATAGCAAATGATACTATGCATCTAGCTAAAAGACAACCTTTGCTTCGGGGCATGTTTTGCTTATTAAGAAGAGACATTCATATTTGGTTTTGAACTTTATTTTCAAAGCATTTATTAATTTGAATGCTAATTCATATTAATATGACTTTGTGTTATAGTCCAGACTTATTACCAGGGCTAGGAATCTGCCTAAGGTATAACAGAGGGTGGGAGGCACAAGAGCTGTTTCTTTATATTATTTTATAACGAATGCATTTTTTTTTTGCATTCTAGAAAACTCCATTCTGTACAACATGTACGTATTTATTTTGTGATAAATCAAATTTTATATGTAATAGTAATGGCTCAAAGCCTCTAGTAGATTACTGTAGATAGACATAAAGGCACAATTTTCAAAACTTGCTTGAGGTGTACAAATCCCTGTTTTCAGCTTCTGCTATAACATTCAGATATGATTATTTGTACCCACAATATGAGTCTTGGTATTTGATCAGCAGTATGTTATTTCAGAAGATTTCATTGTTGCTATTTTTAATATGTTTACAAGGTCTTAGCAGGAGTTTGATTAAATTAAACCTACATTAAGTATCTAATCTGAAGGCATTGTAGTCAAACTAAGGCATAGACTAAAAATAGTCCTGTCCATAAGGGGTTCACATTATACTTAGAAACAGATATAAAGTAGGCACAACAAAAAATACAAGGTGATTTATAAAAGGAAAGACCACTAAAAACTGGGTGGATCAGGGAGAGTTTCAAGAGCAAAATAGCAATGTAGTTTCGTGTTGAAGGAAAGAAAGATTCTGAGAGGCAGAAGTGTTAGTACGTGTTAGGCATGGGATGACAGTTGATCAGGACAGTGGAACAGTTATGCATGGGTTACGATGAGCTTAGGAAACAACTAGTAGTTTAGTTTCTTGACCCTAACATGGAGTTGATCTGACCAAAGTCTTTGATACTATCAGTCTTGAGGGCTTATGGGAAATTATATCAAAATTTGGTTTCACAGAGAAGTTCTAAGTTATAGTATATCAATTTCGTGACAACAAGCTTGCCTAGGTTCTGGATAATGGATGATGTTCTTGTACTTTCCCAGTCACCAATGGAGTGAAACAAAGGTGTATGCTTGTTCCCATGATTTTTAGCATGATGTTTTCAGCAATATTGTCAAATGCCTTCAATGAGGATGAACACAGTGTCAAGGACAACTATGACACCCAGGATAAATTATTCAACTTGAAAAGGGTACAAGCCAAGGCCAAAGTGGAGGGAGTGTTGGTGCATGATTTTTTTTGTTTGCAGATGATTGTGTACTCAATGCAACCTTTGAAGCTGAGATGCAACAAAGTGTGGATTATTCTCTGCTGCTTGTATTAATTTTGGCCTAACAATTAACACTAAGAACAAGTTGCTCCACTAGCCAGCACCGCCACACCATCCGTATGCAGAACCCTTGGTTATAGCAAATGGAGAACTACAGATCAGTTCATTTACCTTAACAGTATACTTTCCAGGAATATACACTTTGATAATAAAGTTGATGCATGCATTGCCAGAGCTAGCTCAGTGTTTGTGAGGTTCTGAAGTGTGGGAGTGAAGAGGCGTTAATTAGGTTGCCTACCAAACTGAAGGTCTGCAGAGCCATTGTGCTGACTTCATTGTTGTATGCCTTTGAAACCCAAACAGTATACCAGCAATATGGTAGGAAATTGAATTTTAGTTGTCTTAGGAAGATTCTGAAGATCAGCTGGCAGGATAAAGTACTGGACACTGCCAACCATTCAAACTCTACCACAGAGAGTGCAACTCCAATGGGCTGGCCGTATTGTTCAAATGTCCAATGTACACTTGCCTAAAAGATTATTTTATGGAGAACTCACACAAGGCAAGCACTCACATGGTGGTCACAAGAAGTGATACAATCTCATCAGTTTCCATGGGCTTGATCATCATATCTATGAGGGCAACTTTCTGATCTATTTATCTAGCCTAATCTCTCTTAAGCTATGTCTCACAATACTAATTACCTTTTGGGCATCTCCAGATGGATTTTCCATAGGCATTTCAAACTCAACATATCTTGAACTGAGTCTGGAAGAAAACTAGAGATTTGCTGAGGTGAGAAGGGAGTGCATTTTAGGCATGAGAGAAAGCCAGTAGAGAGGTGGAAAATTGAGTGCTGTATATGAAAAAAAGTAAGGAGACCAGTTTGATTGTCAATAGAGTATACAAAGGTAAGTATTGTGTCATAATATTGGAAAGGTAGGCCGGGGATAGGTTGTAAAGGGCTTTAAATGCTCAACAAATGAGTTTTATTTAATTTTATAGGTAACAGACTCTGACGCTTATTAAGTGGGATAGTGACATTGTCAGATTAGTGTTGGGCACCCTTGTGGAGCATGAATTAGAGCGGGTGAGATCCAAAGCAATGAAGCCAAATATGAGGCAGAGACAATAGTCTAAGCAATAATTTGAGAAGTGGTGAGATCTTATTTAGAGAATGAGTTGCACAAAGCACTAGTGTTTTTTTTCCTGTGAACCCCTCACCCCATCCCATACTCTCCCATGAGCTCTCCAGTCCCATCTTCTAGGAAACATTATTGGATATTATAGAGAAGGGATGATGAGTGAGTGGAACTTCTGAACATTGTGGTGGAGTTTTGAAGAACAAAGTGTAGGCTGAGTGAGGCTCCAGGAGGACAGAACTCCTGTGGATTGTTTGTATGAATGTGAGCACGGATGCTTTTGTTAGTGTGAATGTAAGGAGCCAAACAGTGATTCCAGTGAAAGTAGGCTTCCTAGAAGCTTAGACATACTCACCCTGTGAGCACAGATCCTTGAAGGATTGGGAAACAAACTGTGACTTTGGTGGGAGTGAAAGAGGGGCAATAGAGGCGGCTAGGTGGCACAGTGAATAAAGCCCTGGACCAGGAATCAGGAGGACCTGAGTTCAAATGTGACCTAAGACACTTACCACTTACTAGCTGTGTGACCTTGAGCAAGTCACTTAACCCCAATTACCCTGCCTTCTGCCCTCCAAAAAGCAAAAAATAAAAATAAAAAAAGAGGGGCAATAAGTTCATACTGGATCCTAGTGCTGGTTCAGATTATCTACTTCAGTACTTGATATCTGATTAGGCTAAATGTCTGAGTGAATTTACTTGGAAAATTAGGGGGTACTCAGGGAAATATCAAAGTATTCAGAGCAACGATAAGGTACTTGCGATTGATTGTGGGAGTAGGTTCATCTACTCAAACAATTTATATAAGGAAATGACTGATTAAAAAATTAAAGGCACTAATAAAATATTTTAAAAGAAAAAAGGATTATTTGTAAACTAAAATGCAATTGAAATTGAAATTTTTCCTTAATAGGCAGTTTTTGTGAATTGCTGTGGCCAAATATGGTCATTATCTGATGGCCAACCTTTTGCTGATGAACTTCTTCAAATTGATCTAGTCTGAAATGTAGGTGATAAAATCAATCTTTATGTATTTTAAGAAACTTTGTAGTCTGGTCAATGGACCGATGAGAGCACAAATTCTGTGTTCATAGTCTTTAAGAACTTGGGGTCAGTTGCATTGTGAAACATTAAAGTAGAAGACTGGATCTGACAATAATTGATGTTAGCCCGGCTAAAACTTTCTAATTGCCAAATCCATTGTTCTTTTCTCAGTTTTTACAGTTCTTGTTTTTTGTGCAGCATTTGGCACCATTGATGAATGTCTCCTGTTCAATACTCTCATCTATGACTTTTCATGACCTTCCTTCCTCCTGACTTTCCTCCATGTGTTTGCCCATTTCTTTTCAGTATCATTTGCTGGTTCATTTTTCATGTTTCACTTACTAAGTATGGGTGTACTCAAAAGCTCTGTAATGGTCTCTCTTCACTCACTATACCCTCTCAATGCACTTATTCCATGCATCCAATTATCATCTTTTATCCATAAAGATCACTCCATATGTGTATGTGTGTGTGTGTGTGTGTGTGTGTGTGTGTGTGTGTGTGTGTAGACAGAGAGAGACAGAGAGAGAAACAGAGACAGGGACAGAGACAGACAGAGAGAAAACCCACTGTCCATTTTGAATTGATGTACCATGGGAATCTCAAACTTAACATGTCTACAAAAGAATTCATTATTTTCACTACTACCTCACCACTCCCCTCTTCCTAACTTCCTTACTTATGTTAAGGGTACCACCATCCTTCCAGTCAGTGGAATTTGTATCTTCATTGTCAATGATTTCTTCATGCTCATTATTGTTGTTATTCAATTGTGTCCAACACTTTGTGATCCCATGGACCATGGTGTGCCAGGCCCTTCTGTCTTTCCCTGTCTCCTGAAGTCTGTCCAAGCTCATATTTGTTGCTTCCATGACACTATATATCCATCTTATCGTCTGTCATCCCCTTGTCCTTTTGCCTTTAATCTTTCTCAGCATCAGAGTCTTTTCCAATGACCATTTCCCCATAATTCATTAATTGGTAAGTCTCCTTCATATTGCTTCCACATCATCTCTTGAATTTTTTCCCTTCTCTATATTCATAAAGTATATATATTTTCATCAGCCTAGCTTAGGCTCCCATCACCTTTTATTTGTACTGTCCTAATAGACTCCTATTTGGTCTCCCTCCTTTAGTTTCTCCCTTTTCTATACAATCTTACCCTTAGCTTTCAAAGAGATATCCCTAAATCAAAGGTCTGACTATGTTATTTCCCTCCTCAAAAAGTTCCAATGGCTCCCTGTTGCTTCTAGGCTAAAATATAAATTGCGCTTTATTCAGTATTTTGTACCATAAACTCCTCAGTACTCATTATTCAAAACTCTTTATAATCTGACTTGAATCTGCCTTTTTAGGTTTATTACGAATCACTCTCCTACCACTTTATAGTACAGACAAAATGACCCACTGAGGAACTGGCTATTCCTCACATATGAAAACATCTCATTTCCTATCTCTGTGACTTTTATAGTGGCTCTCTCCCATTCAGGGAATGCCCTTCTTCTTTGCTTCTGACTCTCACACTCCCTAGCTCCCTGTAAAACTCAGCTCAAACACTATCTCCTACTTGAATCCTTTCTTGACCCTTTTAGCTGCTAAAGCTGCCTAAAACTTATTGTGTAAAAAATTTTATATTAACTTATATAAGTACATGTTTTTCCCCCAATAGAATCTAAGATCTTTAAGAAAAGAAGCTGTTCTATTTTTGTCTTTGTATTTTCAATACCCAACACAGTACTTTGGACATATTAGGTAAACATATTAGATAAATGCTTGTGGATTGGTTGATATTCAATAAAAAGAAGAAAAATCAACTGCTTTCCTACATAAATTCTGAGACTTGAAATTCTAACTCATTAAAATCTACTTGTAGTTCCTATGATTTTTTTCCTATAAGAAACAATAACAAATATGAAATGTACAAATTTTTGTATACAAAGCTTTAATTTTAGTCTGTTAAAGAAAGTCCTTTTGTGGGGAACTGAAAAGACTGGCAGTAGGCGGGAAAGACATGGAATTTGGAAGCATGACATGGAAGATTATGATAAGATGGAAGAAATGGATCACCAGATTATTGATAGGATAGATGCAGGTAACTGGGTTGAACAAAATTGTCCCAATGCCTGCATTACTTTCTTGTTGTAACTTACATTCTTTTCCAAGTTCTAGTAACCCCTTCATCCCCTCTAGACATTAAGAATTGGGTTTAATAAGATATATTACTTTGTATACAGGAGGTATTTTATAAATATTTGTTGAATGGGTAAATAGCAACTTGGTTTATTATGAGAAGTGATGCAAAGAAAGCAGTACTAAGAGCACAAGATACTAAAGGACTGTTCATAGCTGTAGTCTTGGAAGAAACCTCAGAAGCCATGTGGTCCAACCCCTTCATTTTACAGATGCAGTAATTGAGGCCCAGTGAGGTTACTCATTCTGCCCAAGATCAGAAGGTAGATAACACTAAAAGGTGATTAAACATGGATTAATTGTAACAAACAATTTCCATCCCAAAGAACTAGTGATGAAGCAAAATATCAGATTGGATATGTGATTTGGTCTGTGCTGTCAGTTGTCAATATGTCAGTTGCTTTTGTTTTATTATTACAAGTGTGGGAGGATTTAATGTGAAAGGATGGTTAGGGGGAAAATGATAGTAATACAAATATGATAATCCTTTAAAAAAAGAACCAGTTTACATACATGGCAGCCAGAATATCCTTGTTTACGTGTAATAAATGTCCATTAGAGAGCTACCCAATATCCTTCAGGCAAATATCTGAGACAACTTCATTGGTCTTAAAGAAACCTTCACTTGACTCTTCTATGCACTCTTACTACCATCTCTCTCTCCTCTGCTTCACTACCAAATTCTAAAAAATATTCATGCACATTACTGTATTTCCCCACTACCCATTCTCTCTTCAGCCCTTTGAATTCTAACTTTTTATCCTCACCACTCTATTGAAACTGCTGTTCTGGTTTTTTCATAATCAACAATCCTAGCGACTTTTTCAGTCCTTGTGCACCTTGACTTCTTTGTAACATTTGACTCTCTTGATTCCTTCTTGATACTGTCTTCTTTGGAAACATCATGCCCTCCTCATTCTCCTTCTCTTTCTGCTTCACTGGATCCTCATCATCTTCCTAACCTTATACATGGGTGTGTGTATATATGCATGAATATTCTCCAAGAGTCCTTCCTTGACCCTGTTCCCCATTTTTACTTTCTCCTTTGGGTAAATTTATTCTCTCTCAGGGCATTGGTTATCATCTCTAGACAGATTACACCCTGTAACTCCAGAACTGACATCTCTCTAGAATGCCCAATCTTCATGTTCAGTTATCTAAAGGACATTTATACCTGGGTGTTTAAACAGTATCTCAAATTCAACATGCCTAAAATGAGGGTTATCTTTCCTACAGAAATTGCTCCTTTTTCTAATTTCTTACTTATACTTTTTGCCATTGGCAAAGGTCTGCCTTCACTACTCAACACCCTGGATCAAGGACTTCTGGGAGCCAAAATGGTGGTGTTAGCAGTAAATCTCTGTAACTCTCTCATATTTACCTTTAAACAACCATAAAATAGCACCCCAAAACAAATGCTGGAACAGCAGGACCAGCAAAAAGATGGAGTGAAGTAATTTTTTAGCCCAAGAAACTTGAAACATTGACAAGAAAGGTCTGTCTCTCTTGGGTAAAAGGGGAGCACAACTCAGGACAGGAAGCATCCCAGCAAGCCCCCTCTCAGCAAACCAGTGGGAAATCCTGAGCCCCAGTGTGGTGGAGCAGGCAAATGCCAACACCAGGAACCCACACATACCTCAGCATAGCCATTGGAACTGACAGACTCCAGCTCTTAGAACCTCCATGTGCTTCAGCACAATCACTGGCAAACAGGTAGATGCCAACCCTACGGGTGCCTAACCAAACAGGCAGTCTTCAGTGTTGGGCCCTTGCCATGTGCTTCATATAGCCCTGGGAAAACAGGTAGCTGTCAGTGGTAGACCACCACATGCTTCACTATAGCCCTGTGGGAATGCTGAAACATCCCACCAGCCTCAGCACACCACAGACACCAGCACTAGGTCCCTAAATCATCATCAGGTAAGCTGCCAGAACCTTATGGCTTCCAGCAGCACCATCCATCACCCACCCGACCACCTCAGGGCGGCACCAGACATGAGGGTCCCTTTTGGGCCTCAGGGCAACATCTGTATAGCACCAGGTAAACAACCAGAGCCTTCAGCTCCAGACACAAGAAGCCTGAGACAATGCCCCTTCCACCCTGGGAGCAGAGTTCAAATTTAAAAGAAAGGAAAATGGCCAAAAAGGATAAACAAAAAACACCAAAAAATGACCATAGAAAGTGATTATGATGACAGGGAAGATCAAGACATAAACTCAGAAGAGGACAGCAGTGTCAAAACACCTATAAGCAACTCACTCCCCCACCCCCTCCCCCCAAAAAAAGACACGAAGTTGTCTCAAGCCCAGAAAGAACTCATAAAAGAGCCCAAAAAGGAGCTTAAAAATCATATGAGAGTGGTAGAAGAAAAATTGGGAAAAGAAATGAGAGTAATGCAAGAGAATTATGAAAAAAGAGTCAACAGCTTGGAAAAAGTAAACAACTGCTTGAAAAGTAGAATTGGTCAAACGGGAAAGGAGATAAAAAAAAATCCAGTGAAGACAACTCCTTAAAAAGTACAATTGGTCAAGTGGAAAAGGAAGTTGAAAAACTGATTGAGGAAAACAATGCCTTAAGAGTTAAAATTCAGCAAGTGGAAGCTAATGACTCTATGAGACATTAAGAATCAATCAAACAAATTCAAAAGAATGAAAAAAATAGAAGAAAATATAAAATACCTCATGGGAAAACAACTGAACTGGAAAATAGATCCAGGAGAAACGATATCAGAATCACTGGACTACCTGAAAGTCATAATCAAAAGGAAGAACTGCACAGTATCTTTCAAGAAATTATCAAGGAAAACTGCCCTGATAGCCTGGAACCAGAGGGCAAAGTAGACATTGAAAAAATCCACAGATCACCTCAAGAAAGAGATCCCAAAATAAAAACTCTGAGGAACATTATAGCCAGATTAGAGAACTATTTGGTCAAGGAAAAGTACTGCAAGTGACCAGAGAGAAACAATTAGAAAATGAGGGAACCACCATCAGGATTACACAGAATTTAGCAAGTGCAACATTAAAGGATCCGAGGCCATGAAACATGATATTCCAGAAGGCAAAAGGAGCTAGGACTACAATCAAGAATCACCTACCTGATGAAATTAAGCATAACACTCCAAGGGGAAAAAAGGTCATTCAATGAAATAGAAGCATTTCAAGCTTTCATAGGAAGACCAGAATTGAACAAGAAAAATTATCTCCCAAATCAAGACCTAAGAGAAGCTAAAAAGGTAAAAAGGGGAAAGAAAACATAAGGGATTCAATGGAGCTGAACTTTTACATCCCTACATGGGAATACGATACTTGTAATTCTTAAAAATTGTGCCTCTAATAGCACAGCTAGAAGGAATATACATAGACAGAGGGTATGGGTATAAGGTGAATTTGAGGGAATGACATAAAAATAATTAAGGGAGGAGAAATAGTATACTGGGTATATAAGGAAGGGAGAGATAGAATGGGATAAATTATTTCACAAGAAGAGGTACAAAAAGCCTATTACAGTAGAGGGAAAAATTGGAGGTTGAGTGATGAGCATCAATTGAACCATACTCTCATCAGTATTGGCTCAAAGAGGGAATAATATACACCATCAGTTGAATAAAGAAATCACTCTTACCCAGCAGAACAGTAGAAGGTAAGGAGATTAAGTAAAGGTGGGAGGGGTGTAATAGGGAGACTAACAGAAGAGAGGGCAGATTGGGGGAGGCAATAGACAGAAGCAAAGCATTGTCAAAGAGGCAGAGGGTAAAAGAAGAAAGAGGACAAACAGGAGGAAGAATAGGATGGAAGGAAATACTCAGTAATCATTAATGTGAATGTGAATGGGATTAACTTTCCCATAAAATGGAAGCAGATAGCAGAGTGGATCAAAAACAAGAATCCTACAATATGTTGTTTATAAGAAAGACACTTGAAGCAAAAAGACACACACAGAGTAAAAGGTAAGAGGCTGGAGCATAATCTGTTATGTTTTAGCTGAAGTAAAAAAATAGCAGGAGTAGCAATCCTGATTTAAGACAAAGCAAAAGTAAAAATATGCCTAATTAAAAGAGATAAGGAGGAAAACTACATCTTGCTAAAAGGTACTGTAGACAATGAAGCAATATCAACACTAAACATATATGCACTAAGAGGTATAGCATCCAAATTCTTGAAGGAGAAGTTAAGTGACAATTCATGACCAAACAAGAAAGAGAGAGAGTATTACAAAATGTAAAGTAGATAATTTTGATTATATTAAATTAAAAAGCTTTTGCATAAACAAAACTAGTGCAACCAAGATTAGAAGAAAAGCAGAAAAGCAGAAAGCTGGGAAACTATCTTTATAGCAAGTATCTTGGATAAAGGCCTCATTTCTCAAATATATAGAGAACTGAGTTAAACTTATGAGAATACAAGTCATTCCCCAATTGATAAATGGTCAAAGGATATGAACAGGCCATTTTCAGAGGAAGAAATCAAAATTATTTATGGGCATATGGAGAAGGCTATAATTAGCTTTTGATTAGAAAAATGCAAATAAAAACAACTCTGGGGTACCACCTCATACCTATCAGGTTGGCTAATATGAAAGAAAAAATGATAAATGTTGGAAAGGATGTGGGCAAATTAGGACATTAGTTCACTGTTGCAATTGTGAACTGATGCATTCATTCTGGAGAGCAATTTAGAACTATGTCTAAAGGGCAACCAAGCTATGTATACCCTTTGATACAGCAATACTGCTACTAGGTCTGTATCCCAAAGAGATCATAAGAAGGGAAAATATTAATAGCAGCCCTTTTAGTGGTGGCAAAGAATTGGAAATTCAAAGGATTCCCATCAATTGAGGAATGACAGAACAAGTTGCAGTATATGAATGTAATGGAATACTATTTTGCAATAAGAAATGATCAACAGACAGATTTCAGAAAAACCTGAAAAGACTTATATGATCTTATGTAAAGTGAAATGAGCAGAACCAGGAAAAAACATTGTACACAGTATCAGCAACATTACATGATGATCATCTGTGAATCAGCTCCTCTTAGCAACACAATGATCCAAGACAAGTATAAAGGACTTATGAAGGAAAACTCTATCCACATCCAGATAAAGAACTGATAGACTCTGAATGTAGATTAAAGTATACTTTTTTCACTTTATTCTTTTTTGTGTTTTTTCCTCTTTTGTGCTGTTTTTTCTTTCACAACTGTGATTAATATGGAAATATGTTCTACATGATAGTACATGTATAATCTGTATCAAATTTTCTATCATTTTAGGAAGAGGGGAGGAGAAAGAGGGATGGAGGAAGGAAAAATTGGTACTTCAAAATCTCATAAAATGGATGTTAAAATTGTCTTGACACATAATTGGGAAAAATAAAATACAATTAAAAATAAAAACAAACCTTATTTCAGTCATACTGCTATAGCTCACTACTTACCCCCCGCCCCCCTTTAACCTTTGTGGCTTTTCTTTCATGCTATTTCTTATCTCTGAATGTCCTTCAACTTCTTTTTGCTGAATGGATATTGTGCAACTATATTCAATGCTATGTCCACTACCAAACCTTCCATTATTCTTCCTACCCCAGGTAGTAATAAATAACCTTTTCGTTCCTTGTATTCCCCACAGCATTCTTTGATATTTTTTAATGACCTTTATTAAATATATTGATCAGATTAGAAATAAAAATTTATGTAAAACCAAAAGCTTGTTCCTATGACTTCTGCATCATAATTAAAATCCAAACATTAAAAATATATTCAACTCAACCCAAACCCTGTATTTTAGAATCAATAACTGCTTTGAAGCCACTTAGCATGCCTTTGTTATTGTTGTTCAGTCATGTCTAACTCTTTGTGACTTCGTGGACCAACTGTCCTTGTGTTTTCTAGGCAAAGATTCTGGAATGGTTTGTCATTTCATTCTTTAAGCAGGCAAGTATTATATGACTTGCCTATGGTCACATAGGTAGTAAGTATCTTAGGTCATATTTGAACTCTGGGCTTTCTGACTCCAGGTATAGTGTTCCATTTACTGTCCCACCTAGCTGCCTCCTTTGAAGCCACAGTAACACTTAAATAAGACTAAGTCTTTAATGCAGAAGTTTTGCTGACTAGAATTCTAAGTAAACTTCCAACTAAGTCAAAATAGAATTACAAAAAGGGCAAAATTGTGTTTTTATAGAGATACAGTCCAGTGAAAATCACCTACACTGGATAACTGTCAAAATATTTAGAGTTCTGAAATAACATGGAATCCAGACATCCTTTTAAACAATGTTCTGTTGTCCTTTCTGGCCAATCAAAGATTTTTGGATATGTGGAATCAAATCACTACTAATAGTTGTTGCCTTAATGAGAGTCCAATTTTTAATGGCAAGTGACAAGTGACAAGGAGGAGTGTGATTCCTCTCTGAATTCACTTCCTGTCAACTCAAGGACCTCTGCATTAGATATTCCAGTATGGCTGCACTGTATATGGCAACAGTTCGTTTGTTTTCCTATGCTTCAGAGGTTGATGGATAAGGCCTATACACTGGGACTGTAAACCATCTCTCTGTGAGCAGAAAACTGCCTTTTTATGGTTTTAACCTTACTGCCAGACTATCCAACAAACAGGGAGCCTATTGGGCTGGCAGGTATTTCCCTGCACAATAATCCAGCCTGGAAAAGAGATACCCCATTGAGTTTGAGCTACCAGTTTCTTCACCCTCCAATCCCATAGCCTAAAATCCTAAAGGATAGCCCAGTGGAGGGAAGAGTAAAGGAAGGAAAGTAGGAGTAGCAGGGAGTCCCCACATGGCATTTTTAAATACCTCTTTTATGTATTTATGTCTTATTTCATTTCTTATTTCATTGCATCAAATCCTGGACCTGGACTGAATGCTCCATAGGCAAGAAAAATGTCATGAGATCATAACATTTAGAGCTGGAAGGACTTTCGTGGCAATCTACTTCGTACTCCTCATATTACAGATGAGAAAACTGAGGTCTTAGAAAGGTAACATGACTTTACCAGGGATAATAAATAGCAGAGCAAGTATTTGAAACCAGGGCATTTAATTCCACTTAATGTACTTCTAGTATACTACTCTGTTTCTAAAGTATACCATGATGTTTCAAGCACAGCACTTCACACATAGTAGGCACTTAATGAGTATTAGTTGAGTTGAGTTGAATTGAACCATAAATCTAAGTTTTGATTTAGTAGTGGTAGGAGTGGATTGGGGCATCTAGGTGGCACAGTTGATAGAATGGCAGTCCTGGAGTCAAGAAGACTCATCTTCTTGAGTTCAAATCTGGCATCAGACACTTACTAGCTATGTGACCCTGGGCAAGTCATTTAATCCTCTTTGCCTCTGTTTCCTTATCTGCAAAATA
The DNA here is from genome assembly GCA_028646515.1 of Pseudochirops corinnae. NCBI lineage: Eukaryota > Metazoa > Chordata > Mammalia > Diprotodontia > Pseudocheiridae > Pseudochirops > Pseudochirops corinnae. The sequence continues at coordinate 510,146,689 of CM053585.1, read as the reverse complement.
AGCTGGAGAAGGAAATGGCAAACCACTTCAGTATCTTGGCCAAGAAAACTCCAAGTTGGATCGTGAAGAGTCAGACAATACTAAATTGATTGAACAATGACCACAAGAAAGAGGACTGAAGTTATAGGACCTGGATTCAAATTCTGTCCCCACTTTTTACTACTTGCTTGACTTTGGCAAATCCCTTAACTTCTCTTGGACTCAGTTTCCTCATCTCTACTGAGAGGGAGTAAACCAGCAAATCTCCCAAAAGTGCATATAATTTTAGATCTTATGATTGATTCTATCAGTAAATTAAACAGTCTTCAAGTACTTAAGAGACAAAGATAGAAGATCAAGGACACCAACATTACAGAAAGCATGATGCCATTGGTTTGCCATCCAGCAGAAAGTACCAAGGCAAAAATAAGTCTGGAAAAGCAGACACCCACAAAAAGAAAGCAAGAAGAAATGAAGAAAATGGTGGACAGCTGAAGTAGCAACAGTGACATTAAGGAGTAGATTCAGGGTAGAGAACACAATAGTCTGTAGGCATTTTGTCTCTATACTACCATAGCCTTCAAAGACAATACCATATTATAGCTGCACCTATTAATGAGTGCTTCTAATCATCATCATAATAGCTGACATTTACATAGCTTTCTATGTTCTACAAAATGATTTACATCAATTCTCTCAAAGGCTGACCCTGAGTCATTAAGAGAGGTAAATTTATTTTCAGTATTCCCTGTTTATCAAGGCAGAAAAGTATGCAATTCATTTTTATGCAATTCATTACCATCCAAAGTAGTTAAAATTTAGAGTCCTGGCATTTAAAACAAGGCTTGGCAAACCCTGTGTGCCAGGTTGCCATGGTGCCTAACAATTTCATTGTGGTGCCTAGTATTTCTGTCATATTACTAAAAAGCCTGCTTCAATCTTCTCCCTCCAGTGCATTCATCGTCTGCTATCAAGATGACTTAAAAGAAGTCTTTAGCACCAGACCGCTGAACTCTACACGGGCAATAGTGGATTCCTGCCTGGGGTGGGGGCAGAGCAGGAAAGATTGATAATATAGAAAGTTGAGTGATGGTACAAGTCAGTCCACTATAGGTATGTCATATCCTGGCTAGTTAGCATTACCTCTAAATTTTGGATAGCTCTGATTGTCAGGAAATTTTCCTGGCATCTAATCTAACTTTCCCCATTGTTCCTAGTTTTGCCCTGCATGGTAGTGGTTGTGGTGGTACTGAAACAGAACAAGTCTTCCATTTTCTACAGCAAGAGCAGCAAACTACAGCTAGGAGGCCATATTTCTCCAGCCCCCACCCCCACTCACACACACACACACACACACACACACACACCTGTTTTATACAGCCCCATCTCCCCAGCTAGGAAATTTTTCACATTGATAAATACTTTATTAATGTAAAAATGATTTTAGCTCCTTGACTGTATGAAAACAGACAGCCTGCTGCATTTGGCCCTCTCACTGTAGTTTGCTGACCCCTGTTCTACATGACAGCTCTACAAATACTTGAAGACAAATTTGATGATTTACACTTACCCTCTTCACTCCCTTATTGGGCGTTGGGCTTCTTGGAACTGTTATTGTCTTTCTTTCTGTTCCACTGCAATTTCCTTCCAACATCATCTCAGTCCTTTTCTTTGTAATTTCTGAGATAGATGATTAGATAGATAGATAGATAGATAGATAGATAGATGAATAGATAGATAGATAGATAGACCAGATGGATGACAGATAGATATACAGGATAGCTAGACAGTCAAGATAGATAGACATAGATAAACTATCAGGCTAGATAGATAAATAGATAGATGATAAAGCATGTATTAAGTATTTGTCATGTGCCAGGTACTGTTTTCACCTGAAAGGGAAACTGACATTTGTCATCTGGAGCAGAGATTCTTAAGTGGAGGTCCACAGGTCCCCAAAAGGTCCATAGATAGATTTCAGGGGCTTTATGAATTCAGAACTTTTATTATTTTGATAACTATATTTCAACATATTTGGGTTTTTTTGTAATCCTGTGTATTTTATTCATTTAAAACATTATTCTGAGAAGTTGTCCATAGGTTTCACCTAGCACTACCAAAGGGTCCATTCCATAAAAAGGTTAGGAATCCCTAGACTGTGATTAGGGATCTAGATTGCGCTTTAAGCAGCTTTCTGGTGACTGGCAAAACTGTCCTGCACTTCTTGTTAACCCCTATGGTCTTAGGTTCCCTTGGGTTATGACAAAGTGTGCTATGAGTGGTATCATAGCTCAGAGAAGGAAGGCAGCACCATGGGCTATACTGATGAAGCTTCATGGAGAAGTTGGGACCTCTGCTGGACTTTGCAGTAGAATTGAATTTAGAGGTGTACAAAACAATGTGAAAAACATTTTAGGTGGTGGAAATAATATTAACAAAGTCAAAGAGGATGAAACTTACAATATGTTTTTTTTAGGGACATTGAGAGTCCAGTCTGACTGGAATGGAGGGTTATTAAAGGAAAGCAATGAAGGATGTTTGGCAAGATCATTTGGGTCCAGATCAAAGCAAGGAATTTACATATCATCCTTGGATCAGTGGACTCCAAAGTTGGGGCTGTGGCCTAACACCTAAATGGCTATGATCTGACCATAAAGGGAATGTAATCAACCAATCTGAGAATGGAAAGATGGGTTACCTCCTACTCTCCCCACAATAGTGGAGCATGTGTCCAATACAACTATAGCTATGCTAATTTCTCAACACACCCTAACTTCTCCCCACTCCCTCTACATTGCAAACTCCCAACTTCCCCTACCTTTTGAATCCTTTGTTAGACCTGTGGGGAAATTATAACCTAAGCACCCCATAAGAACCCACAGCAACTACAAAGGTGCCATCAGGAAATCCTCCAAATGTCCCTATATATTTCCTAACTTGAAGTTTACCATGTATCTGTGACAGATGGTCCTCTGAAGGCAAGCTCTGAGTTCTGAAGCAGTGACCTGGGAATAAGAACTCTGCCTTCACTTTTTATTTTGGGTAGGACGGAATTATACAGGATGAGCAGTCATGGATGGGTTGTGATCTTCACTGAGGATATAATCAGATTTTATATTTCCTCTAAAACCCATCTATTCCAAACTTTCTTTTTACTGTCCAAGAACACCATAATCCTTCTGGTCACTTAGGTTCAAAACCTTAGTGTAATTTTCAAATACCCCTTTTCCTTCCCTCAGGTATCCAATAAGTTGCCAAAGCTCCTATTTCTGTTGGCAGGACATCTCTTGGCTTCTTTCCCCTTTTCCCTATTCACAGTCACCACCTTAGTTTAGGCCCTCATTACCTCTCATCTGGACTATTGCAATAGCCTGGAATTGGTCTCCTCACATATCACTCCTTTCTCCAATCTATCCTCCACATAGCAGCTAAAGTGATTTTCTTAAAGTGTAGATCTGACCATGTCACTCTCCTCTTCAGAAAATTCTAGTAGCTCCCCATTAACTTTAG
>CM053585.1:510119212-510142700 GCA_028646515.1 Pseudochirops corinnae | reverse complement strand
ATATGTTTGATTAAAGTAAGATTGTTAACCCATTTTGAGTTGCTTTCCTTTAGAAAAGCAGATCTAAGAACCTGTGCTAGTAGCCGCCCTAGGCATGCTAGGGTGCTTGTTGTTACACTTCCAAGTAGCATGAATGGCTTAGAGCCAGAAGATATTTTAGAACCAGTAGAGTCCGCAAAAGCCTTCTAATCCACTCTTTTCATTTTATAGGTGAAGATATCAACGCCCAACAAAACTAATTAACTGGCCCAGGGTTACAAAAGTGATACACATGGGATTTGAACCAAGTTCTACCAAAATAGTGTGATATGTATGTTATAATATAATATACATATTTCACTAAGGCAATGGGTTGGCCTCTTAAGATTTAACTGGGACAGCTACTCCAAATTGTAACATTTAGCCTACACTTAAAAGGAACCCCTCCCCCAATTTAAAATTCATGCCTATAAGTTATGAAAACAAAACATGGTGAAAATTCTCATTAGGGGCAACAGCTTAAAAGTTTACGAGGTGGGCATGTTTGTCAGTGAAAGCAGATATGGGCAAAAAAGTTACAAGTTGTAATGGCAAGCAAATTGCTGCTTGTTTCAGCTGTTCAAGTGCCTTTGAACCTTGCCTTTGATTGTGTCAAGTCTTTGTTGGAAACAGTATGCATTGTGTTGCCCTTAATAGGCCTGAGGGAGTTTGGGGACCATTCTTGTGCTTAATAGGTCTAACATCAAAATATGCAGCCAGAAGGATGGAACAGGAAGGAGCAGAGCAGAAAAAAACTCAAGTGTGAGCTGGGACAAAGAAGAACTGAGAGAATGTTTGTGATGTAGGTGCTCTGTCTATCTATGTTGATTTCTGAGACAGAAGTCCTGTCTGTTGTTCTGTGTTGATTTCTCAGACAGAACATGAATGTAGAGATAGCACTGGTAATATGTATAAATATTGTTGTAGCCCTGTTGAGCTTCGTTGTCCTAGAAAGAGAAACTGTAAAGAACTTGGAGGGGAGCAGTCCCTGTGAGCTACAATATGGAAGAGGAGTGGAGAGCTGCCTCCCTGTGAATCCAGGCAAGAACTGGGAGAGCTGCCTACCTATGAATCCAGGTGAGAGCTGTGAGTGACCAGCCCATGGAAGAGGAATAGTGGGGTTTGGAAGTCAGCCTCCTGGAGTTAAGATGAAAGAAGATTTTACTTGGGTACTTAGTGCTGAGTAATGATATTATAACTTACTTTGACCTAGGGGTAGATGATGTTTTTACTTTCTGTTACCCCTTAAAGGTGATTGGCTTAAGGATGATTACTCTTTAAAGATGATTGTAAGTTAGCCTGGGGTCAAGATGAAAGAAGATTTGACTTGCATACTCTATATTGATTGAAGAGATTGTGACTTACTGAATGATATATTTTGTTTAAGACTATGCAGCCACCTTAGTAATAAGTTATTATGTTATATTGTTGTGAATATTGTGTTTTAGTTTCTTGAATGTTTTGCTTTGTTTATTGCTGTAAATAGAGAGTTCACCATATATGTGATTAGATCCTTAAAGTTATTCATAGCAGCAGTCCTCAGGAGAGCTGCTCATGATTGACTTTACAAAGATTTGTAAAAATTTACTTTTCTATTGAAAATGATGAAAAAAACTGTTTTAAAGAAATGTTTCCTTAAAGAAGGAATTAAATTCTTTACACAACAAATTCCAGTAATGCTAATTCTCCTTTCAAAATGATACTATAATAATGAAAAGGAGAAAAAAATCCACACATAAGTAGGATTGGTAAATGAGTTTGTACTTTGCCTCTCAGGATTCTAACAAACTGTAAGCTTGCTTTCACACAGGCTGTTAACTAAAAGAGATGTTCTATGTTCTGTGTGTGAATTAACCCCCTACCTTCCCCGCCCCCCCCAAACACACATTTGCTTAAACATTTTTAGAACTCTCTTGTGATGAAATTTGCTAAAAAAACAGTGAAGAGATAGGGGTATTTACTTCAAATGGGCTTCATACTTTTTAGGTGTAATGTCTGAGATTCAGGAGTGAGATTGCTAACTCCTTGATCCTAAATCCTATTTTAGGATATTAAAGTGACTTTAGCTTTCTTTTTTGTCTTGAGATTTATCGTAGACTCTAGTTATTTTTTGTGTGTGAAGACAGCAAAGCTTGTGGTGTAATATGATAGAAATGTCAGGGCAAGCACTTGTTTCTTCATTCCTATGATCTTGTTTTCACAATTTGATTCATTTTTATCATATTATCTATCTATTGTAGAAATAACTTGACATAGCAAATATATATACTTTGGATGTGGAATCAGAAGCACTTAGGTTTAAGTCATATCTATGACATTAACTAGATATATCTCTAAGCAAATTGATTTTGATTATACATGTGACATCATGCAAACATATTTCCATATTAGCTGTGTTACAAAACATAAACAAAATAAAATAATAAAAATAAATTTTTTAAAAATATGTTTCATTTTGCATTCAGAGTTCATCAGTTATATCCCTGGAGGTGGATGACGTTTTTCATCACAGGTCCTTTGGAATTGTCTTGATGAGATTAGCTAAATCTTTCATAGCTGATCATCATTACAATATTGCTGTTACTATGTACAATGATCTTGTGGTTCTGCTCACTTCATTTTGCATCAGTTCTTATAAGTCTTCCCAGTTATTTTATGAAACCACTATGCTCCTTATTTCTTATAGCACAATTATATTCCAACAAAATCACATACCATAACTTGTTCAGTTATTGTTCAATTGATAGGAATCCCTTCAATTTCCAATTCTTTGCTACCACAGAAAGAATGGTTATAAATGTTTTTGTACATATGAGTCCTTTTCCTTTTTATTTAATCTCTTTGGGATATAAACAAAGTAGTGGTATTGCTGGGTCATGAGGTATGCACAATTTTTTAGCCCTTTGGACGTAGTTCCAAATTGTTCTCCAGAATGGTTGGATGACCTCACAAGTCCACCAAAAGTACATTAATGGGCCAATTTGTTATTTTCCTTTTCTGTTGTGTTAATCACTCTGATAGGCATGAGGTGGTACCTCAGAGTTGTTTTAGTTTACATGTCTCCAATCAGTAGTGATTCAGATCATTTTTCATGTGATTGTTGATAGCTTTGATTTCTTCTTCTGAAAACTGCCTGTTTATATCTTTTGAGCACTTATTAACTGGAGAATGGCTTCCTTTTCTTGGGAGGCAATTGGAATTAAGTGACTTGCCCAAGGTCACACAGCTAGTAAGCGTCTGAGGTTGGATCTGAACTCAACTCTTCCTGATTCCAGAGCAGATGGTCTATCCACTACACCATCTAGATGCCCCTGAATGGCACTTAAAAAAATAAATTTGACTCAGTTCCCTTTATATTTGAGAAATGAGACCTTTTTTTCAGAAAAACTTGCTTAAAAAATTTCCCCATTTCCTGTTTTCTTTCTAATTTTTGCTGCATTGGTTTTGTTTGTTTAGAAGCTTTTAAATTTCATGTAATCATGTAATTTACTTCCCCAAATCTCTATCTCTTGTTTGGACATAAATTCTTCCCTTATTTATAGATCTGAGAGGTACATTTTTCCATGTTCCCTTAATTTACTTTTGATGTCACCCTTTATGTCTAACTTATGTACCCATTTTGACATTATCTTGGTATATAATGTAAGATTTTAGTCTAAGCCAAATTTTGTCCAAACTGATTTTCATTTTCACATTACAGATATTGCTTACTCTTGGTCTTAAATAAATACTACTTATCATTTTAAAAAGGGGCTCCATTTGATTGATATGCTTTCTAGTGTTTTTTTAAATAGGAATGAGTGTTATATTTTGTCAAAGGCTTTTTTTGCATTTATTGATATCATCACATGAATTTTGTTGTTTTTATTATGGATATGGTCAGTTATGCTCATAGTTTTCTTAATATTGAACTAGCTCTGCAGTCCTGGTATAAATCTCACCTGCTCATGGTGTATGATCATTTGTAATATATTGCTATAATCTCCTTGCTAGTGTTCTATTTAAAATTTTTGCATAGATATTCATTGGGAAAATTAGTCTAGATTTTTCTTTCTCTGTTTTGGATCTCCCTAGTTTATATATAAAAACATATTTGTGTCATAAAAGAAACTTGGTAGATGTCCTTTGTCTATTTTTTTTCTAATAGTTTATACATGATTGGGGTTGCTGTATACATTTAGAGATATAAAATTTCCCTTAAATACTGCTTTGACTGTATTCCACAAATTTTGGAATGTTGTCTTATTGTTGTCATTCTATTTAATGAAATTAATTGTTTCTATGATTTATTCTTTGACCCACTCATTCTTTAGGATTAAATCATTTAATTTCCAATTAGCTTTTAATCTAAAATAAAGGACTTCTACTGCTCTTTATTAAATGTAGTTTTTGTTGTACTTGGTCTAAAAGGGTGGGTTTAATTTTTCTGCTTTTCAACATTTGGTTGTGAGGTATTTTATGCCTTACTACATTGTCAATTTTTATGAAAATGCCATGTACAGTTGAGAAAAAGGTATATTCCTTCCTATTCCCATTTTTTTTCAGAGGTCTATCATGTTTAATTTTTCTAGGATTCTATTCATCTCCTTGACTTTCTTATTTATTTTATGGTTAGATTTATCTAGCTCTGAGAGGAGAGAATTAAGGTTTCCCACTAATATAATTTTACCATCTATTTCCTCCTGTAAGTAATTTAACTTTTCCATTAAGAATGTGGATGCCATGCCATTTGGTGTATATATGTTTAATATTGATCTTACTTCATTTTTTGTGGTCCCTGTTAGCAAAATGTAATTCCTTATCCCTTTTAATTAGACCTGTTTTTGCTTTTGCTTTATCTGAGATCACAATCACTACCCCTACCTCTTCTACTTCATCTGAAGCATAATGGATTTTGCTCCAGTTCCTTATTTTAAATGTGTATGTCTCTTTCTTTTCAGTGTGTTTCTTGTAAGCAACATGTGGTTGGATTCTTGTTTCTAGTTAACCCATTCATATCCAGAGTTATGATTACTAAATGTGCATTTTCCTCTATCCTATTTGCTTCTGTTCATCCTTATCCTTCTTTTTTATCCAGTCCCTCCTTGCTTCTTATTACTCCCTTATTTTATCTGTCCTCCCTTTTATCACCTCTCTTTTCTCTTGTACCCTTCCTCTTCTAGTTCCCTGTTAGGTAAGATAGATTTCTATTACCAAATGAGTATGTGTGTATGTGTGTGTGTGTGTGTGTGTGTGTATACATAAATACACATATATACATATACACATATATACATATAGTTTCCCCTTTTTGAACCAATTTAGATGTAAGTGAGGTTCAAGCATTGTCTGTCCTCCAATGATTTTCCCCTCCATTGTAAAAACTTCCCTATTTTCCTCTTTTAAGTGAGATAGTTTTCCCCCATTCTTTCTCTTCCTTACCTCTCTTCCTAGTATATCTTTATTTCTCATCAATCCATTTTTTAACATCATCTCAACATAACTGACTTTCTCTTTTACCTTCTTTCTATATAGAATCTTTCTAATCACTCTATTAATGATAAAGTTCTTAGTAGACATATTTTCATCTTCTTATATAGAAAGGTAAACAGTTTAACCTTATTGAGTCCCTTATGATTTCTCTTTCATATTTACCTTTTCATGTTTCTTTTGAGTTTTATATTTGGAAATAAAATTTTCTATTTGGCTCTGGTCTTTTTTTTTAATCAGGAAGGCTTGCATATCCTCTAGTTAATTAAATATCCTTTTTTTTCTTCAAGAATTATGCTCAGTTTTGTTGGATGGGTTATTCTTGGTTCTCTGAGCTCTTTTGCTTTATAGCATATCATATTCCAAGCTCTTCACTCCTTTAAGTGATAGCTGCTAAGTCTTGTGTGATCCTGACTCTGGCCCCACAATATTTGAATGGTTTCTTACTGCTGCCATCACTAATTGTCTTACTTTTGTCTTGGCTCTGGAGGACAGAGTGAGGCTGATGATTTTGTGAAGCTCTGTCATACTTAAATCTAATTCATAAGCAAGTTGAGACCTCCCCCTTGTGATGTCATTGGTCCTCTTGGAGAACAAATGACAAACAATAACAATGATATTCCTGAGAATTTTCATTTTGGCATCTCTTTCTGGATATCATCAGTGGATTTTTTCAATGTTTATTTTTAATCTCTCTTTCCAGAATATCAGGGAAATTTTCTTTGATAACTTCTTGAAACATGATGTCTAGGTTTTTTCTTTTACCATGGCTTTCAGGTAATCCAATAATTCTTAAGCAAGCTCTCCTTGATCTATTTTCTAGGTCAGTTGTTTTTATGATGAAATATTTAACATTTTTTTTCATTTTTTAAAATTTTGTTTTATTATTTCTTGATGTGTCATGGAATCATCAGCTTCTAAATTTTCAATTCTAATTTTTAAGGAATTATTTTCTACATTAAGCTTTTGTACTCTTTCTATTTGACAAAGTCTTCTTTTTAAGGTGTTATTTTCTGCAGCATTTTTTGTTCCTTTTCTACCAAGCTCTTAAATGCCTTTTCATAATTTTCTTCCTCAGCTTTCATTTATTTACCTAATTTTTGCTCTACTGCTCTTATTTGATTTGGAAAAAATTTTATAGCTCTTCCAGGATTTCTTGTTGAGCTTGTGTCCAATTTACACTTTTTTTCTTTGAGGCTTTGCTTGTAGTTGTTGTGACTTCATTTTCTTCTTCTGAGTTTGTGTTTTGATCTTCCCTGTCATCACAGTAACTTTTTATGGTCAGGTTCTTTTTTGTTGTTTGCTCATTTTCGACCCTATTTCTGGATTTGGAACTTGTTGCTAATGTTGGGCTCTGTTCCCAGTGTGTGTGTTTGGGGAGAGATGTACAGTCTCAAGTTTCAGGCTTTTTTGCACTGCTATTTTCAGAGCTAGTTCAGGGTTGGGAGCAGTTGGAAATTTGCAGTGTTTCTAAGATAGTATGATCTGGGGAGAGATATGGTTACTGCTCTCTTGGTCTACACTCTGATCCTTATCCAGAAAGGACTTTGGTTGCTTGGGTCTCAAAGTGTTACTGTCCCTCAGAGATTCTACTCCCTTTTGACTAAAAATGCTCCTCTCCACCCTTAAACTGTGATTCAGAAGTGGGTATAAATATTGGAGTTGCCAAACAGTTGTTCCTCAGGATTTTCATTCCCTCTTGACTGAAAATGCTCCATTATTCCCTTGAAGTATGACCTAGAAGTAGATATAGTCAATGGATTTGCCAAATAACATCTGGTCCTTTGACTAGTACTAGCACAGGGGTACCATGTAATCCCCTTCTGGTCAGTTTCCAGGTCCCCTTACTGTTTCTGACTTGATAGCTTCTAAAGCTACTACTGCTTCAGTCACCACTACCTAGTCCCACCGCTGGTATTTCATTCATGTGGACTCTAGGTCAGTCTCCTCCCCTGCATCACATATCTCTCTTTCTGACTTCATATTTTGTCTTGGGGGCTATTGGGCAAGCTGGACTGAGTGCTTCTCTATGCCATCTTGGTCCAACCCCTGGAAGTCTTGAGAACTTTAACTTTTAAACCTGAGATTTATTAAAGGAGAAGGCACCTATAAGACTCCCATAAATGCACACTGTGTCCATGTGAGCCAGCACACACCTACAAAAGTCTAGTAGTGAGGTATTTGAATAGGGAAATCCATGTGACCAGGGCAACTAATGACTGCAAGCCTAGATGTAGGTAGTATCTCTTAGGGAAGAGTCTACACTACAAGTCACCTACTTCTCTTCTAAGTCTCCCTACTCTCCCATGAGATAAAAGTGATTCTCTGCTACTCTATGGCTGTGGAAGGAGTATTTAAATGACTTTTTCATAAAGCAGCAACATGACACTCTTTCAGTGAAATGCTAGGCTGAAAACTGGATTTTGCAGCTTTCTAACTGATCCCCCTTGACCAGGTGGTGAAAGAGCCTTAAGTTATTTCAGTTAGAGTACCCTCATGGTGGAGAAATGCAGTGTTCTTCAAATCTAGCCTCTGGACTTTAAGGAGCTCTTCCTCTCAATCCAGTGCAATGTAAAGGGCCAAAGTCAAGCACTCTTAGACAGTAGAGGGCACTAAAGAGCAGCAAGCCCAGTCAGCTCTTCACATAACATCAGGATTCTTTTTTCCTCCAATCAGCCCCAAAGCATCTGAAGTACATTTCTGTCCTCAGTCAGCCTTCAAGTTTTCCATGGTGCTTAAGAGTGACAATCACAGGCAGCTCTTCACACAGCAGGAGGTTTCTTCTTCCTCCAATGAGCTTCCAGCATCTTCGCAGCAAGCAGGGCTTTAATCATCTCTCTCAGATGATTCAGTCCAAAGTACCTACTCTTATCTTCAGAATCTCTGCTCTTTTTCTTTCATGGAGGCAAAAGCATCTCCATCATTAGCTTCTCTCATCAGATGTCTGTTGAGACTTTTCATTCATTTGATCTCTTTTCATTTCTCCCTCTTCTTTATTTTCATAGGTCAAAAATCAGGGCTTCTAACATTGATCCATTTCTAACTCAGGTTAAAACACTGAAAATCCACAGTTATTTGGGTATAACCCAAACAAACAATGTACAACATTCCCTTGGTTCTCAGACAGTTCTGTAATTTATAGTTTTTCAGCCATATCCTTTAAAACTCTGAAATCTGATATTGCTTACTTATAAGACTTGAAAGATGTGCCACTCCATGGGTAGGTTCAGGTGTTTGGGGTCCAGGAACTCTTGTTATCCAACTACTGACCCTAGCTACTGAAAACTCTTGCGGCTGGCATTTCTTGGTTGAAGAGATGAAGGTGAATTGTTCCCTAGAAAGTGAACCTGTCCACAAGTATGACCCCTCCTCTCCAAGGGCAAAGTTCTCTTTTCAGGTCTCTGGTTTCTACTCTGTATCCCTTTTAGAGAGAAAATGGAAAAAGGGTCAATTCTACAATTGGCCTTCTATAGGTCCAGCACGAAAGAGTTGTCCTGACCAACATCCCAAACCAACCAAACTGCTTCCAATCGCTGAGACTAAGTTACTCACCCTCAATGAAATGTTAATAGGTAAGTCCCAGGAGATGACTTCTAATCTTTTCAAGCAAGTTGTCATTGAACATAGGCATACCCTTTGTAGTACAATGCAATTGAAGTTCCAAACAAAGACTAACCTCCATGAATTTCATCAAGTTAATTTAGGAACTCCATTGCTAGGCTAATGGCACAGATAGAAAATAGTATAAATTCAAAGGAGGAGAAATCTTGGTGTTCATCTCAGCTTATTGGTGAAATGGTGCCTTCACATTTTTTCTAAAATATTAATGTAACCCTTTATGTCAGAGATGCTTCTGCCCTGAAGGATCAAAATCAATTTGTCTTATGGGAGAGAATGGGGGCATGTCACATTTCTTTTTTTTTTTCTGCTTTTTCCTTATGCTTTCAGTTTTTAAAATTTATTTTAAAATATTTTATTTTTCTCAATTAAAAATAAAGACAATTTTTAATATTCATTTAAAAATGTTTTGAGTTCTAAATGTTCTCCCTACCTCCCTCAAATGCCCCCTCCCTAAGATGGTAAGCAATTTGATATAGGTTATACATGCATGTTGCATTTCAAAACCACAGAATGACGAGATTTGAGAGTTGGAAGGACTCACTGGTGAAAACAACACTAAAGAAATCTTCATTGTTAAATGATTATATAGCCTCTGCTTGAAGACCTTCAGGAAGGAGAAACCTACTACTTCTCAAGAAAACCTATTCCAGGGATGAACTTACCTATTAAAAGGAAGCAGAGAGCAGAATGGATAAGAAACTAAAATCCAACAATATGTTTTATGAGAGGCACACAATTGAAACAGAAAGACACAGAGAGTTAAAATAAAGGCCTAGAGCAGAATCTGTTATGCTTCAACTGAAGCAAAAAAAAAAAAGGGCAGGGGTTGCAATCATGTTCTTTTAGACAAAGCAAAAGCAAAAATAGACCTAATTAAAAGAGATAATCAGGAAAACTACATTTTGCTAAAAGGTACCACAGATAATGAAATGATATAAAAAAAATTTACATCTCTGATGGTCTCATTTCTAAAATAAATTATAAAAATAAAAGCCACTTCCTAATTGTTGTGAACAAGCAGTTTTCAGAAGAAACCAAAGCTATCTATAGTCATATGAGAGAATGTCCTAAATCATTATCGATTAGAGAAAGCTAAATTAAAATAATCTTAGGACACCATTTCACACTTATCAAAGATGAAAAATGCTAGAAAGGATGTAGAAAAATAGGCATAGTAACGAATGGTAGGGTTGTGAACTGGTCCAACCATTCTGGAGGACAATTTGGAACTATGCCCAAAGGACTATAAAATTGTGCATACCCTTTGACCCAGAAATACCATTCTTAGGCCTGTGATCCAAAGAGATCAAAGGAAAAGGAAAAGGACCCATATGTACAAATATATTTATAACAACTTTTTTTTTGTGATATCAAAGAATTGGAAAGTGAGGGAATACCTATAAATTGAGGAATGGCTGAGCAAGTTGTGGCATATAATTGTGATGGAATACTTCTGTGCTCTAAGAAATTATAAGAGGAGTGTTTTCAGAAGAACCTGGGAAGACCTATATGAATTGATGCACAATTAAGTGAGCAGAACCAGGAGATCATTGAATACAGTAACAGCAATATTGTAATGATGATCATCTGTGAATGACTTAGCTACTCTGATCAATATGATTGTCTGAGACAATTCTGGAGGACTCATAATGAAAAATGCTATTCAACTCAGCAGAGAATTATGAATTTTGACTGGGAATTGAAGTATATATTTTTTACTTTACTTTTCTTGCTTTTTTGTAATATGGCTAATATGGAAATATTTTGAATGATTTTGCATTTATAATTGATATAGTATTGCTTGCCTTTTCTATGAGTGGGGGAGGGTATGGAAAGAGGAAGAGCAAATTTGGAATTCAGTTTTTAAAAGTAATGTTAAAAATGAATCATAATTTTTAAAAAATTTAAAAAAAGAAAACCCATTCCATTTGTGGATAGCTTAAATTTTGGGGAAGATTTTCCTGACATCAAGCTTAAATTCTCTTGTCTCAATCCACCCCTCCAGAAACCTGGGAAAAGTCTTTAATGGAATAACCCAGTATATTGACAATTCTACACTTAAAAACATAGCAGTCATAATATATACACATAATATATATGTATAATATATATATATATATATAATATTTGGAAGGGATATACTCATTACTGGGGAAAGATGAATCCAAGAACATCGTTTATTATTCTAATGAATTATTGTTAAGTCCATTCCTTATCAAGTTCTACACTGAACATTCTCTATATTACAGATATAACGTGAAGCTTTCTTTCACATTATCCAAACTGGACTACTTTTCTTCCCCAAATTTGACAGAGGCAACACAACACAGTGGATAGCAAAATGGCCACAGAATCAAAGATACTTGGGTTCAAGTGTCACCTCTGTCACCAATGGCTGTGTAACTTTGGGCAAGTCACTTAATCTCTTAGTGCTCTAGGCAACTCTCCAAGACTATAAATTACAGATAAGATGCCAGCCTATATTAGCAGAAGGAATTTCCTTCACTTTGGAGTTCTTATTCCTTTCTCATGTTTCATGAAACCACACAGGCTTCCATGCCAGGAATGTACTCCATTCTTATCTCTGCTTGAAAGAAAACTACTTACTATTTCTTCAGTACTTAACTCAGTGCTGCCTCTTCCATGTACTCCTCCCTATTCTACCCCTGCTCAAAGAGTTCTCTCCCTCTTATATTTTTCCTAGAACGTTCTCTCTCTCTCTCTCTCTCTCTCTCTCTCTCTCTCTCTCTCTCTCTCTCTGTCTCCTGTCCTTCTCTCTTTCTCTCTGTCTCCTGTCTCTCTCTCTCTCGTCATATGTATCATATAATATTAATTAAAATAAATATGTAATTTGATGTATACATATGTAAACATATACACATGTACTTGAATTTAATTGAAATGAAATTAACTTAGATAGTTTCCTCTATAAAGTCCTTTTTTTTTTTTTTGCTTTATGGAGGAGGGAGGGCAGGGCAATTGGGGTTAAGTGACTTGCCCAAGGTCATATGGCTAGTAAGTGTTAAGTGTCTGAGGCCGGATTTGCACTCAGGTCCTCCTGACTTCAGGGCTGGTGCTCTATTCACTGTGCCACCTAGTCAGCCCGTCTATAAAGTCTTTATTGGTTCCATCTCATCCTCTGCCCTCTAGCTGAAAGTGTCTGGAGGGTTGTTTGGGGGATGTGTTTATATTTACCTTACTATATCATAGGACATAATGACTTGTTTACCTTTCTCTCTGCACCTTGCCATGAGATTACAAGCTTCTGGAGAACTGTGTTTGTATCATATCTTTTCTTTGTATGCCAAGCACCCAACTCAAAGTCTTGTACGTGCAGTAGGTACTTAATGAATTCAACAATTACAAAACCAAACCAAACCATTCTAAGTCCCCCTCCCATAATGCCCTTATTGATGTTCTTGTCTCATAGTATTTTCTGACTACAAGATTTGAGGTAAACTTGTGCAAGGTGAGAATGGGATAAAGTTGAGAGCTGAGAGTTTGAATATGGCAAAGTAGGAAAAGTATTAAAACTAATCATATTTTGGCTGAGTCTTTTGTTCTTTCATATTGAATTCCAAGAAGAAAAAAAGCCCAGCTTATTTTGTCACCTTCCTGACCATTTCTTCCTTCCCACTTTCCTAACTCCTCTTCTTCCCACTCAAAAAGTCCTTATGTTTTGGCTAATTCCAGGTTTTAAAGCTGCTGACCTTAAAGTTTCTACTGGACGTCACTAACCACTGAAACCCACGTAACAGATTTCTTGCCCAGGTTTTTTTTCTCCTTGAGGGGGAAAAAGAATGAAAATTTTAAAAAAAGGCAGTTTGGGACAAAAATAGGTGACATCATGTACAACAAGAAGAAGTTGAGAGTAGGAGTAGACAAAGATGGGCAGTTACCTATAGTGTTTCATTGAGATAATGCCACAGGGGACACTTTTTAATGTTAATTTTTAAAACTGTGCGCATTTTTAGTGACAGAAAATTCTACTCTTCATGGCTGGCATTTCTTTTGTAATAAGTCAAGTCTTATATCATAGGTCAAAGTGAGAGCTTAAAGTCTCCAGTGGATAGTGACATGCAAGGGACCAACTTTGAAACAGGAGGTCATACTTTTCCAGCCTTGCCTGAGGCACATCACTGCCTTGTTTGCTCTGATAATAGAGGAAGGGAAGAAGAGGGAGAACAGAAATGGATATTTGGATAGTTCAGCTTCTCAGTCAGTATAAAATTTCCACTAAAGATCTTCCACTCTTCTCAAATCCCTTTGCTGCTTGGCCAGCATGGGCTCTGGGTAGTTGCTTTGCTTTAAGTGACATGCTTAATAGATGCGATTTCAGCTACTATGAGGATTCTAAGCAATTTTGTGGGCTTTCAGACTCTCAGGACTTGTTCCTAAAATTCTATAGGTTGAATCTGATACGATTTGCAAATTGCTTCCTTTAATGCATTATGTATTTGTTCTGCAAAGTCTTTGAGTAACAAACAGGCTTCCTTCTCAAGGTCCCTTTAGGTGACCTGTAAACACCTTCTGAATATATATTTTTAATCTATCAGATCTTGGATGGTAAATGACTTGAAAACACATAACCACAACTCTGGGGAAACTTTCTGAGAAGCACTTGTGAATCTTCCTTTTTGATTCCTTTGGTCAAATAATGTTCAAGTTCATGGTACCGATTTTTATTTTGTACAGAAGGAGAGGGAATACACAAGGCATACACATATTTAGGTGGGCATACACCTGTGAACAAATGTTAACTTTTTGTATCACATAACAAATAGGTCCACAGTAAATCATAATTCATGATTTTAGTCTGTAAATGCTGTTACTGCTATTATGACCATTTGAATCAGCAAATAACCACATCTGCCACATTTACACTCAGGTGTGTGAATCATTTAGGTGTCATAACCTATAATAAAAATTCCAGCAGAGGAAAAAAGTTATATAATATTCTCTAGTTAATGCTGGCTTTTGCTAGACTTTTTTGGACTATTTTTTCTTTTTCTTTTCTCCTATGTAGCCCTTCACATGAGGTGTGTAAACCTGCTTGTTCTATGGGCTGGCTCACTTACTCCAACCTCACCTCTAACTGGCAGGTCAAGGTTTCCCAGAGAAGGACGAGTCCTAGAGTAACCTTGTTATGGAAGGGATATACTCCTCTTACTTGCCAATGAAGCTTATGAACTCCTACCAATATGTTTCCCATATACACCAATTCAGCCAGTCACAATGCTGATATCATTTATTTTTATTTTCTTTTAGAGACTGGGAATCCTTTTTTCACCCAGGTTGGAAGAATAGAGTTACCCATAGGCCTGGCCCCACTCTGCTTAGTGCAGGAGTTTTGACCTGTCTGTTTCTGACCTGAGCTAGATCATCTCCTCTTAGGCAATATGGTAGCCTAATAATTAAAAGAATATTACATGTTAAATGATAAGAAAAAAACCAGAATAATCAAGTTACTCAAAATAAAACAAATGTAGGAATAATCAATACTTCATAGTTCAACATAAACCTGTGTCATTCACTCCCACCAAAAGACACAGTCTTTGTAAGAGAGAGTGAGTACATACTTAGAGAAACCTAGCAGGGAAACATATAAATCAAGACAACCTATATGCTCGTGGAAACTCACAACTCCAGACTGTAGGCCCTCATATCCTCAATCCCTTAAGGAACAATCTGTGCCACATGAAGCTGCTCCTTCGCTAACTGTTTCCCTTTCTGTTATCACCATTCTCCCATTCTCCTAATGGGTAAATCTGCTCTTCTTCCTGAAGAATGACTGATGAAGCACTGACAAGTTCTTTTAACTTAGAATCATACTTCAAAGGGATTGTAATTGTAATTGACAAGTAGTTCTAGTAAGCTAGAGAACTGCAGTGTTCTTCAGGGTGGCTTTCTGGGCAATGCAAACAAGCCTAACTAGCCTCATTTTATAGTTAGCATGCTAGAACATACAACTGGCTCTCTTTTCTCTTTTAACAGCAAAGCAAATGTAAAGTTAGTTTCTTCCTTCTCTTTTTCACTATCAAATCAGAAATGACAGTAGAAAGCAACCAGCACCTCCGAAAGGTTTCACTTCTCTAAAGGTATATCATAGCTCATCATAGATATCACTAGAAAGTAATTAGCAGAATTCATTCTCTTCCAATAAATTCCAGCATTTCTCTGACCAGTCAGCAACTGCTAGCACCTTGTCTAAAGCATTCCTGTCACTTGACTCTCCTGATGTATTCTTAAATATTGCCTAATGTCTTCTCAACTTAGCTCCTTCTAGCTGGTATTTCTAATCTTCTGCTGGTTCCTTCAACTTAATGGTTCAAATAAGAGCACTCTTCTAGGTTGCTCAGTGACTCATTTCTCCTTTATGAAATAAAACTCAAAATAATCCACTTTCTTTTAGGAAACCAATCGTCTTTATTTAATCACGCCGTTCATTCTAAGTTGTTATTTTAGTGACCACTTTGTGAGTTTTGACCTCTGAAGCTCTAAACAGGGACATACAAATGACCTGATGGACCACTGTACCTTTCAGTGTCAGTCATTTTTGCATCCTCAGACATGTCCTTTTAGTTCTCTCTTTTGTCATCTATTACCCATGCTTCTTCACAATTAAATCTCATTCGTTTTTTAATAAGCAAAATCTTTTTTTAACTAAGTTTTTTACTTGCAAGAGACAATACTTTATATCCTTCATATTTAATTCTTTTTCTTTATGCAAAAGTCTATATTCTGACCCTAAAGTCTCCTTCAACAACCAAACTTCTCACAAATGAGAGGAAAAGTTCCTTCCACTCAGAATAACTTTCTTGTTTTGAATATGGAGAGGAAAATACCTTTGAAAAATGCTGTAAACTACAATATATGAGGCATTGGAATTCCCTCCCCCAAGGCCAGCTGTCTCTGCTAAGTAAGAAAACTGGTCACATCACCCTGAAGAGGAAATGGTATTTAGTGAGAAACAGAAAAAAAAGAGGAAGCAAAAGTTATTCTCCTCTATTCCACAGGGAAATTTCAAGTTCTGTGATCATGGAGAAAATAATGTAGTCATGAATTGGATTAACTTTGGGAGGAGGTAACAGATAAATCACGTGAAATAATGGTGTAGAGAGGAAGGACAATTGTGGAACTACTGGCTCACCATGAAGAAGCAATTGTGCATTCTAAAACTTTGTTCATTAAGTATTGAAACTATTTGATGTATATCTAAAGCAGTTGTTTGCATTCTTTTTAAAGATGGAGGGCTTTTGACCCTGTTATACAAAAATATTGACTTGAGATGAGCCCAGCATTGAATTAAGAGGGAGTGATGCTGGTAGATTGTATTGAGGAAACTTTTTGGCAGTTTTAATGATCCAGAACTGTTTATTACTGCAAAAGCTCATCTTTTAAAAACAAACAAACAATTTGTATACTTCTTCAAAGTCCTACTCGAAAGCCTTTTTATGTCATGGAGGTAAGCTTGGGGTTTGAGGTCTCTGCCAGCAGAGGATATATTGTGGCAGGTTATCCTGTGATTGAAAGGTGCTGAGTACAATTCAGCCAGAAGAATGGTTCAGTTTCCAAGTATTAGTCAAATTTAATACCAAGAGCAGTTAGGATGGTGACTTGGTGATGAATTCTTTGGTCAGGGCAGCCAATGAAACAAAGAAAAAAAAACAAATGGAAAGAAGTAAATAAGCATTTGTTAAGCACCTGTGGTGCCAGGTACCATACTAAGAACTTTACAAATATTGTCACATTGCATCATAACAATGACCCTGGGAGGCAGGTACTATTATTGTCATTTTCATCTTAAAATTGAGGAAATCAAGGCAAACAGAGGTTAAATGACTTGCTCAGGGTCACACAGCGATTAAGCATGTGATTTGAACTCAGGTCTTCCTGACTTTAGTCCCAAAGCTCTATCCACTGTGCCACCTAGTTGCTTCATTGTCTTTTAGTCCTATGAAACTCCCTTCCCCTTTTGCAGTGACAGTGACAGAGTAGCAAAATAAAAGGGGCAGAAGATTTAAAGAATCACACAAATCATAGGTTTAAAGCGTTCAGACTGTTTTTAAATGTTTATTTAGCTGTTGGGCACCAAAATGTAAGATCTTGATCAGATGACCAATAATTGCCATGGGAAATTAATCATATATCACATCCATCATGGTCTTCTTGCCATCAATAGAATAAGAAGAATGAAGGAAGCTGCAGGTACCTGAAAGGCTGCCTTCTGGGCTGTCTGTGAACAGAAGAACAAAGGATATGGAGGAACTGGTTTTATGTGTCCAAAGGAAATCAGAAAGATTGCTTTTATGGGACGTTTAGGCATCTCAGATTGTAATGTTTATGATGAGTATTTGCAAAGTGCCATATGGAAAAGAATTGTAGCTCATATACTAACATCCATTGTAGAATATGAAGAGGAAGAGGAATTCTGCGAAGGACTAGATAAGACCTTTCAAATTAAAACATCACAGGCTTTGATACTTATTTGCCTCAACTCAAAAGTAAGAATAGGCAAAGATGCCAAGAAATGTCTTGGAAAATATGGATCAGGAATAAGAAATGAGAGAGACCAAAGACTTGAGGACTACTTGGAGTCTTGTGCCTTTATAGCATAAGTATCTTGAGAAAAGGATCAATAGTACTAGATGTGGTGAACACCAAGTAACTTCACAAAATAAAATTGACTCAATTATGTGAGATGGGGAAAAAAGCTTGCTTTTGATGTAGAAGTCAATCCTAAATCAGCTGTCTGTATACAGCCATGGAATTGTCACAGCTAAGATCAACATTAGAACAAAGTTTGAAAAAAGAACAGAAATGAGAAAAAAGTTTTTGAAGCAAGTATATGCTGACCTTTTCTAACAAGTTGCTGACAGTTTTAAAGATGAGATGTAAATAGAAGACAGACAAAGATTACAATGATATCATATAGAAATTTAAGTGATGTAAATGTTACCAGAAAAAACCCTAAAACTTATTTTTAACAAACACTTGAGTTACATGCCAAGAAGACAGGCACACCAACTAAAATGAATAGAATACTTACCTTTTTCTAAAGATCTTGTAAAGAAGGACAATGAAAGATTAAAATCAGTAGTGTCTCATAAATCAAAGAGAAATAGTGGAGAAACTAATTTATTAACACTTTTTAAAAAAGAATTTTCAGTTCCAAATTCTGTCCCTCCCTCAACCTTCTCCCTCACCCATTGAAGAGGCAAGAAATATGATACACATTATACTTATGAAGTCATATAAAACACATTTTCATATTAGCCATTTTATAAAGGAAAAAAGCAAGAGAAATAAAGTGAAAAAAATCTTCAATCTGTACTCAGAGTTCATCAGTTCTCTCTCCTTAGGTAGATAGCATTTTTCATTATAATATTATATATCAAACATATAATTGTATATATTTATATGTATCATATATAATATATATTAAATTATATTATATATTCCTTTGGAATTGTCATAGATCATGATGTTGATCAGAGTAGGTAAGTCTTTCACTGTTGATTATCTTTACAATATTGTTGTTACTGTGTATGACGTTCTCCTATTTCTGCTCACTTCACTTTGCATCAGTTCATATAATCTTGCCAGATTTTTTAGAAGCCTTCCCTTTCATCATTTCTCACAGCACAATAGTATTCCATCATAATCATATGCCACAGTTTTTTTCAGCCATTCCCTAATTGATGGACATCCCTTTAGGTAAAACTAGTTTAAAGAGGGCTCTTTGCTGGAGAATCAAATATATAATCATTCTCAAGTGCATTTAAGATAAAAATGGGCAAAGTACAAAAAAATAGATGGAAAATAGAAAAAGATCTACAAATATTTTACAACCTTTTTTCAACCATCAAGAACAGAACCTTCATTCTTGAACTCTTAATTGAACTCACAATCCTAGATGTTCCCTTAGTGGAGTCATAAATGCCATCTTAAGAGCAAAGACAAGAAAAGCAGCTATATTATGCCAATTATACACTAGAGATTTCTATGTTAGAAATGACATAATTTTAAATGTATTGAGTGTATTTCAAGGTACCTAAAGGAGTAGAAAAAACTGATGTGTAGAATACTGATGGTTTTAATCTTGAACAAAAGATATTGAGAGAACATCAAATATACTTGGTAGGTAGGTAGACAGGTAAATAGATATATAGATCGATCGATAGAATGGCATGGAGAGAAAGCCTGGATCAGCAAGATAAGAAAAAATCACCTATATGAGGTAAGGGATACAAGGTCAGTGTCTAAATTTCTAATGGAAAGAAGATGGAGGTTATTGGCTGAAATAAAAAAGCATTATGGGAAGATAGCTTACTTTCCCATCTATATAATCTTTTATAAGAATAATCTACATGTGAATTGAGGGTATTTCATGAGGTAGACACTTGGCAAGTTTTCACTTGAATTATTCCTTAGATCTTGTGCTATCTTTCCCATCACAGAATTTCCTAAAACATGTAGAAAATACAGGCTCCTTTTGTGCTTTTAAGATGATAAACAACCCTAGAGAGTGTCCTGAAGAAGGTGATCAGGATGGGGAAAGGATGGGAAAATATGCCATATGGGGATCAGTTGAAGGGACTGAGGAAGGTTAATTTGGAGAAGTAAAGTTTTGGAAAGGTATCTTCAAGTTTATATTTTCTGGTTTCACTTGTAGTACAAATGGAAAGAATTAATGCCTCCTTTAGTCTTTAGTATGTCTATTTATTGTTTGTCTGACATTCTCTCCCTCCTCCACCTACAGGTCACTCCAGACCTCACTGGGTACACTTGGAAGGTCCCAGCCAGAATGGTGCCAGCTGAGGCTCACTTTTCCCCCTGCTCCAAAGCTATTCCAAGCCTTTCTGTCAATACTGCCTTCCTCTTTTCCTTTTCCAGCTGGACACTGAATGTTCAGCCTCACCCCTGCCAGAAGAAACCCAGAATTTCCTCTACTTTGGCCCTTATAGATTTGCTCCCTCCCTTTCTAGTGGTGGTAGACCACTCCTGTGGGGCAGATTCTCTGGTGCATTCTAAGGCTATATGGACCTTGCCATCTGTGCTGCCTCATAACCCTCAGAATTGCAGGGCCTTTCCATTGACCTCGCAGTGGAGGCTGTGTTGTCTCCCCTCATTTTAGTGTGAACTTCATGAGATCAGGAACCGTCTCCTCCTTTTTCTGTTTGTATCCTCAATACTTAGCACAATGCTTGGCATATAGTAAGTGTGTAATCACTTTTTCATTCGTTTGTTCATTCATTCATTCACTCATTCATTGAGTGTACAAACAATAAATTAATATTAATAGATTATATTAAAAGTATGTGATGCTTAGTGTCTTTGATCCCTTTTCTTGCCCCACCCTTATCAAATACAATCCTTGTAGAAGAAGAGTAGGGTTGCCTGGCTCTGAGTGGCACTTGTCTTTTTTATGAATTTTATGAAATGTGATGGCCCTCAAAATATCATTTTCCATTATTTAATCTTCTAGTGATGGCTCTTTCCAAGGATGATATTGTAGGCCAGAAAAAGACAGTACTCTTTTAGTTCAAGTTCAATATTGGGATGGAATAAGGCATTCACAAGTTATTGAACATTTAACAAAGGAAGAGTTTTTTTTTTACCCTAACACAGCAAAGATCTGCAATTAGGGTACAGTAGCTTTTAGATTCTTCGGATGTGGCCCTCTCGAACTTCATCTGTAAACATGTCAGTCAGTTATCAGAGTACAGTGATTCCAGTGGTGTTGGGTACCTGCTAAGTCTGAGAGACAGTTACTATATGATTGGGAACTTTTATGCCCCCAGACTAGAGAAACTGGGACCAATCAGGTTGTGAGAAAGGAATCTATGTCAGAGTTAGGGAAGCTGCATCAGGAAACTACTAGTCCTACCACATATGGGCACATACTTGGTCATTTAGGCCCCTTGTACTCAAATCCTTTCTAGCTTAGTAATACCTACTTGAACTTGTATCTGCTGGTATAGGATTCAAAAACATAGCTTACCTCCAGGTCACAATACTGAATCCAAGTAGGAGACTTTAGTAGAGGAAGAATCCTACTTTGTTCTGCTTCCTGGGTGTGTGTGAATGAAACCCCAAATTCTGAAAGGCTATGTCAGCAAAATGTGAGGTTTGACAAATTATAGTTTTGACAACACAATGTGTTTCCTTTCTAATAACCAGTAAAAACATGAAGACGCCAATCAATAATCACTGAAGTAATCAATAAGTATCCATTAGGCTGCTACTCTCTGTCAGGTACTGTAACAGGAGGTGGGAGAGACAAAGACAAAAGCAAGACAATTCCTGCCCTCAAGGAGCTTACATTCTACTGGATGCACACTGCTTGGTAAGTGACTAATTAGCGATGACTGACTGTTGCAACCCATATAAAATAGTGCTACTACTGGTCTTAAAATCAACATATTTTTTCTCTACATTTTTCTACCTAGGATCTCTATGACAATTTTCAAAAATGTCTTGGAGTTCAAATGTAACAGACAATAGGAAATATACCTTCTGTATGGTTCAGGACTGAGATTTACAGATCATAGATATTGTTCTGGGGAAGAAAAACACCCAAAGACGTCATATAGTCCAATTTCTTCATTTCGTAGGTAAAGAAAATAAGGTGTAAGAGGTTAAATGGCTTTCATAACTTCAAATATGAAATAAATGGCAGAGGAAGTATTCAAACCCAGTGCCATCGATCCCAAATACAGGCCATTTCCCAGTGATTGGCTCTATAGTAGGAGGTATTGACCTGGGATCCTAGAACTTTAGACACATGCACATACACACACACA
The DNA here is from genome assembly GCA_028646515.1 of Pseudochirops corinnae. Lineage (NCBI taxonomy): Eukaryota > Metazoa > Chordata > Mammalia > Diprotodontia > Pseudocheiridae > Pseudochirops > Pseudochirops corinnae. The sequence goes on along the minus strand of CM053585.1, from coordinate 510,120,786 downwards.
CACACACACACACATTTTGAATCACTATACTTTAGTAAAATTGGTTTAGCAGCATTCTATGAAGGAGCCCATATGCTTTACCATTCACTGCTAATGGGGTCCATGACACAAAAGAGATGAAGAACCTTTGATCTAAGAACTCTTTTAGGAACTCAGTTTTGGTTTTTTTATTTGTTCAACTAAGGCCTTGACTGCTTAAAGCCACATCTAGCAGAAAGTCCCACAATCGTTTAAAGTAATGGTCCTATCACCCAAGGCTTTGTATAGCCTCTAAGGATTCTGATGGACTCTTTTTATTGTTGCATTTTTAATAGTTTGGCTTCTCCAAAGATCTACTAGAGCATCTTCTCCCAAGCTCTCTTGCTTGGGTGTTTAAAAGTGCTTTTAGTACCTGGCTTATTACTTGGCTTGAATTTCCTATAATGTTTCAATCATATTTTCAACAGGAGTAAGTCATACTGGTCAGAATAGGCTAAAGAGTGTGGGGGGCCTCCTCCTTTCCTGCAACATTATTTTTAGTTGTCATAGTTGAGGGGAGTTTAAAGCTTTTAGAGAAACATTGACAAATGGGATGATTTCTCCGATAAATTATTTGCAAAACTCTATATGACCATCTAATTTAGGGCAATTTGGGGTTGAAATATTGCTCCAATTACTGTCTGATTAATGGTGGTGCTTGACTGTGTTTCCCAGTTGGATTCTGAGAGAAATTCATGCAGGACTAAGTTCTTACCCATGTAATTCTGTGAAAATTGTTACATAGGGTGAGAAACTGGCCCATTGTCTAGAAATAGCTGCATTTTTCATATTCTTCCCTCCTGATCCATTCTCTCTGAGCAGAAATACTAATAAAAGGTTACCAAAGCTACCAAGGTAGTTTTACCCTCTCTGCAAGCTATTCTGTGTGTGCACGGGTATTTTATCTTGATTATAAACATAAAGCACGTTCTTTTCTGCAAGTAGAAGACGAAGAACCTTCTGCTATTTCCTTAGACGAGAAAAATTTTGGGAAGTGCATCAGAAAAAACAAATTTAGAGGGAGCTGTGGGGGGTTTCACAGGCTATTTCTTAGCATTTGGGTAAAACAGACTTTCTATTATATTTATGCTGTTAGCAATTTGGCAAAGATAAACAAGAATAGGAATAGTCAATGTTGGAGGGATTATGGAAAGACAGGGGCAATGATGCATTATTGGTGGAGTTGTGAATTACTCTAGAAAAGTAATTTGGAATTGTGCTAAGGAAGTTAACTACAATGCCAATGATCTTGGAGTCAGAAATCCCACTTCTATAATACAACCCCAAGGAGGTGAATGATAAAAAGAAAGACCTCATATCCACCAAAATATTTACTGATGCTCTCTTTATTGCACCAGAGAACTGAAAATAAAGTAATTGTCTGTTAATTTCAGCATGGCTAAGAAGTTGTGGTATGTGAATGTAATAGAATATCACTATGTTGTAAGAAATAATGAATATGAGTTTTAGAGATTCATGCAAAGACTTGAATGAACTGGTGCAAAGTGAAGTAAGCAGAGCCAAGGGAATAATATACTTAATTACTATATCATATA
>CM053585.1:510098055-510118712 GCA_028646515.1 Pseudochirops corinnae | reverse complement strand
ATAAGGAGATTAAGGAGATTACATTAAGAAGATTATAGTCTAATAACATCCTAAATCTCCAACTGCCATTTCTGACTGAAAGGCTGGCCAAATACATGAAAATAGATTATCCCAAACTGAACTGTTCACTGTCTCTTACCCAGCAAACTACTCTTACTCTAAAGTCCTTTGTTTCTGTTGATGTCACCAGTATCCTTCCAATCACCTGGGGTTTAAAACTGCCTCACAATCAATTGAAGCCAAACCAGCCTACTTTCTGTTCCTTGAGCTTAACATTCTGTCTCTGATCTTTTAGTACTCATAGAATTCCTGGAATGCACTATTTCCTCATTTCCCTTTCCTTTCCGAAAACCGATCTTATTAGTGGTCAATCCTCCAAGAAGCTTTCCTCAGTACTACTCAGGGTAACATTTTCATTCCTTCCTCAGTTATTCCTAGAACACTTTGGTCTATTCCTTTATCCCTATTGCACTACATTTTGTATTGCATTTCTCAGAAAAGAGAGTCAGGAAAACCCGAGTTCAAATTCAGCTTTCAGATGCCTATTAGCTGTGTGACCATGTGCAACTCATCTAACACGTCTGCCTCCATTTCCTCATCTATAAAATGAAGATAATAATAGCATCTACCTTTCAGGACTGACGTGAGTATAAAATGAGATAATGTTCATAATGTTCTTTGCAAACTTTAGAGCTCTATATAAATGCCAGTTGTTATGGTTGTAATGATTACCATAATATTATTGTTACTACCCAATAGAATGTTGTAGTGGTAACGGGAACTTGAAGATCTTCCCTGTCTCTTAAAAGGCCTAAGGGGATTTGAAGACTTTCTGATTTGAAGATCTTCCCTGCCCCCTAACAGGTCAAATGTAACAACATGGAGCCTGCGGTGGGAAGAGTTTGCCTGGGAGGAGCAGAGCCCACAGGAAGCTGGGGGTCAGAGCAGCTAGTTGGTGGAGGCAGGAGAGGATGCACCCAGGGAGACAGTGAGGCTTGTGAATGTTGGTTTGTGGGAAGGCTAAAGGATGGTGTGACTCTCTGCTGCATTGTGGTGCATTAACTTCTATGTTGCTATGATGGATTCAGTTTCCTGGTGTTTGGATTTGGTTTTTCTGATGGCTGAATAAATGTTTTGCTTCTGTCTTTTTTATATGGAGAGTCTGTTATATTTTGTGATCAAGAACTATGCCAGCATATTCGCAGCTGCCATCAGTGTTTTGAATATTGTGTTGGCACTGTGACTGTAACCTTCTTAATGGCAGGAGTTGTGTCATTTTTATTTCACCTCTAGTGCCTAGTACAGTGCCTTGCAGACAGCTCACACTTAAAAACTACATATTGAATTGAACTGAAAAAATAGGTGCATCTGCACTATACCTTAATACAGATTGAGATATTCATGGAGGTGGAAAAATGTGCTTGGCATTATCTGAGGGGTTAGAGAATGAAGGTGAATTGAAAAAAAAAACAAAACACAAAATACTTTGGGCATCTTCACAGGAAACTTACTTCCAAGAATGATTCAGGAAGCAGAACCCCATGTGGCCAGTGGATAGAGTCTTTGAACTGGCTTTTTTATCATATAGCCCATGGGGTTAACTCTCCCTCCCTGTATCTACCACAGGAAAGAGGAGTTTAGGAGAATCACTCAGAATGAACAGCTTGGCTTTATTATTTTATCAATTATTTGGCCAGACAGATTGAGGAGAGTTCTTTTTTTCCTCTCCTTTCTCTCTCTGTCTGTCTGTCTGTCTGTCTGTCTGTCTGTCTCTCTCTCTCTCGTTATGCGTATGCATACATATGTGCCCAAATTTCTGTATAACTCCCCAAACAGCTGCTAGTCTGGAAGTTTCTTGTTTTCAGATTTGCAGATGGTGCTCAGAATTTTGAAAATGATTCAACTTTAGACAAGGCTGGCTCATCCTGTACTAGGGAAGGCAAAGTGCTGCCTTGGCAGTCTGACTCACAGGTGATGAAAAGGCAAGCTCAATTCATGAAGTAATTGCCTGTGGGCTGAGAGGAGGGTAGATGTATGTAACATGACCATATTAAGTGAGCCTACTCACATGGTAGATGGAGACCAGCTGCTGCAGCTGGGCCATCTCATTTTTGTTCCTTACTGCTCAGCTCAGCATTGGATTAGGTTGTAGGTCCAGGAAGGGTAGCTTCCTTGTACACATAAGACTTTCTGCATTCAACGCCCTTTTTCAGGGCTCAGACATTCTTGTTCCTAGGCACACAAGCCCATTTTGGCATATTTCTCTTTCCTGCCTCCTAACGCTATACCATTTAAATTAAAAAAGTCAATTTCAGGTAAGGTCATGCTCCGAAGTTCAAGTTGGTTCTACCACAGATTCTCTGTTTGACTGCTATAGAAGGTGTGTTTGGCTAATCTCTACCTTTCCTCAGTAAAGCAGGACCATTAAAACTCACCAAATGGAATCTTGAAGAATAACAACCTGTAAATGTGAATGCTATTTTAGCCAGGGTGCTACAGGAGAAAAAAAGACCCTGAATAGATTATGAAAGTCACTGTTTCTTTTTAAAAATGATACCCCCCCCCCCCCAAGCAATTATGACAGCTCAGGTATCCTTCCTTTCTATATTTCTTAATCCAACTCCGAGCTAAACTGACTTTTCCTGGGAAAAATCATAGGCACCTGCCTTAGTTTATTAAAGACAAATCACTTGGCTGCCTGCAAGGACATGATACATGATTTTGAGAAAGTTGAGCTTTTCTCTCTTAACTGTCTTCATTTTCAAAATGGTCCTGGAAAATAGCCATCGTTCTTTTCTTTTCTCAGAATACAAAGTATTCAAAAAAGAGAGCTTAAAAAGTTTTTTACCTCGTTATTACCAGAATCATATTTTTGGGTCAGTTGTCCTGATTGACATTGCCATGATGTAGCAGAAGCAGGAGTCAGACAGAGACATCCAGGAAAGCTATGCAAACATGGTTTGGCTGAACCACTTAGGGTTATTTCCAATACAATTACCTACAAAGTTTGAATTGACAGGTAACGATAAAGATAGCAATGGAAGGAAAATAAATGGCCCAAAAAAAGCACATTTGAGGGGTTTGTTTCTTTCAAGAGAAACCAGGGGAGAAGAGAAATCATAAGCCTTTAAAATGTAATAGAGTTGTGTCTGGTTTCCTCCTAGGCCTAAGTTCTGGCTGTTGTACAGTGAAAAATGAATATGAGACTTTTACAGCTACTCTGGGACTAGCTGGGATGTCTATGATTGGCCTGAACAGAGGTTTTCTTTGAAGGTTATGTGAAGACTTTGTCATTCAAAGTCAGCACCACTGACAAGTTCTAACCTCAGTAGGGATTGGACTGAACTGTAATGGATAAACTTAGAGGCAAAGAAACATTAGAAACAGGGTGGGAGCCTTCCTCCACATAACTCGTGCAAGTATACAGTTCTAACTCACTTGAGTCAGAGTTAAGGAGAACATTAGTAAAAGGAAGAACCCTATCAATAAATTTTACCCCTCTTGCTGGCATAAGTAGCATGGAACAGTAGAAATACTGCTGAATTTAGGGCATCTGAGTCCAAATCCTTGTCCTGCCTCTTACTACCTTTTAAAAAAAGTTTCTCAGGGTCTCAGTTTACTCAATTTTAAAATGAGATAATTGGACTAGATGACATTGGAGGTCCATTCCAGCTCATGACTTGTGGTTCTATGATCTTGTGGACAAGTTAGTTTATATGCCACAGGAGAAAAAAGCAATCATGTATTTGAACCTTCTTCTGAAACAAAAAAGGCATTACTCAGCTTAACTGCCCTTATTCATCAGCATGGGCTTCAAAAGACAGTTTGCTTTCTCCAAAGAATTAAGTTCACCATCAAAGGACTAAGATGAACTAGCATTTAGAATATTCAAAAGAAGGAAGAAGTCGATTTCAGAAGAAGAGTTCTAGAATTATTTTGCTCAATGGAAGCATTATTAGAGTAAGTGTATAGACTTCCAAGGTGGACAGACCACTTTGAATGGAGAACATTTATTTATATAATTGATTCTTAGCTCCTTTCAAGGCTCATATCAAGAGCCATATCCTTCAAGATGGATTTTCTTATTTAGTTGTTAGTCCCTCCCCCTAACACCTCTATCACTCTATTTTTATTTTGTATAAATGCTATCTTTGTTTATCTATGAATTTAGGATCATAGGATCACAGATGCAGTTGGAAGAGGCTATGTAGGCAATTTACTTAATTTTCTGGAATAGGAACTGAAGCCTAGGAATTAAGTGCAATGAATTCAGGTCCCATGACACTAGCTTCAGCAATCACTTGCAGTATACCCACTGGTGGGTTGTAAGGTCCTTGAAGGCAGGGACTATTTCACTTTTTTATTTGTAACCACAGTGCCTAGGATGGTGCTTGGTACATAGCAGATACCTAATAAATGTTTGTTAATTGATTGCATGTCTTCTGAGGAGCTTGTTAAAATAGCAGTCACATCACTCCATACTCATATTCTCAACTGTGCTAAAATGCTGCTAGATATGGAGATCAATGAGATGAATTAAGATGAAATGTACTACCAAATCCTTGGGCTAAGGTTTAAATCATCATGCATAGGGTGGTGACCAAGTTAAAAACCTGATTCTGAAACTGGGATGACCTCTATCACTGCCTCTCATTATTTAGACATGGGCACTTCCTACCTAGTACAGAGGAATTATAGTATCAGTGGCAAAAGGCATAAATTCCTCTAAGCCTTAAAATATGACTTAGGTGTAAGAATCAGGCATATTTCACTCTGCTTGCTCTATTTTGAAGTAGATCAGAGAAGTAGAGAGATTAAAGCACTTATGAAATATATGCACCTTGATGCTTGAGTCTATCTATAGGAGCATCTGTAGATTATAACCATCTTAAGGGCAAGGATCACATCTTTGTTTCTACCTCAGCACTTAATATTGTCTATAGCACCTACTAAGACTCCATAGATATATGCCAATCTATTGAATTAACTTGTATATTATCATGGGAGGTTTTTTTGTTTTTTGTTTTTTGTTTTTTACTGACACACAGGGTTCTATAGCAGAAAGTGTACCACAGTTGGAAGGAATCAACGTGCTCAAATTCTGGTCTTTTATCATCAGTTACTAGAGGTATAATCTTGGACAAGTTAGTTAACTCCATTGAACCTCAGTGACATCAACTACAAATTGGAGTTAATAAGACTTTATCTACCTGAAGGAAAGAGACTGAGCTGCATAATTTCTTAAGATTCCTTCCAGTTCTAAGTGTCATGATACTGGAAGTCTTCTTTGGACATGGAGACTATAAACTATAGGTTCTTACAACATGAGCCATATCATCATCACTGTCATCCCTATACATCCCCATCATCATCCAGGCCTTTACATGGGCTAACCCCATGCCTACAATGTAATACTTCTTTAGCCTCTTAGAAGTCCTACTTTCTTTCAAAATTCACTTCAAGAGTCACCTTCTACATGAGGCATTTTCTTATCTCCCAATAGCCAGCACTTCCTTCTTAAATCATGTTGTTTACTATATATTTATTCATTTGTGAGGCAATGTGTTGTAGTGCCTAGAGAGCTGATCTTTGAGTCAGGAAGACCGGGATTCAAGTCTCCCTTCTGACTCATTCTAGCTAAATGAGTCAAGTCACTTAACCTCTTAATGCTCTAGGCAATTTTCAAAGACTTAGTTGTAGAGAAGGTGCCAACTTGCATTGAGAAAGGAATTTTTCTCATCCATGAGGCTGCTATACCCATGAAATCACAGGTCCAGTCCTTAGGTCCTGTACTAATATGTGTGCCCATTTTATCCTGGATAGAATGCAATATTTTTGAGGGCAAGGACAGGGATCATTTATCTTGGTAGCCATAGCACCTTGAATAATGGTTGACCCATAAAGGATCCAAATAAATGCTTATTTATTGATTAATTAATAATCAAGTAAGTGCCTCTGCTGAGCAGATATCATCTGGATAAGATAGAGGAAGGGGCAGGTACCCTAAGAAAACAGCAGATGAGGGAGAGATGTCTTACTGCACCCAAGGGTGTCTGAACTATCACAGCATGTTATTTTCCAAAATGAATGGTGAAGGCATTGAAGGAATTTGCTTTCATGAGGAACACAGAAAGATGGACTCAGATCATCAAATCTGGCATCCTCTGCAGAACACAGGGAGCCCAAAGAACTGCTTCAGGTCAGCAGTCAAAAAAGATTCCTTCTGCTGGACTGAGCCCCATGTGGAAATGATGTCTGTAATATCAGCTCAAAGATAAAGTGCTGCCCAAGAATGAGAATCCTTATATGTATTCTTAAGTGAGCTAAAACCTACCTAAGTCAGGCTCTGTCAACAGGTCCCAATCCAAGCCCAGATAAAGAGTTATTTGAAAGGTTTGCCAAACAAGAGATGACACCTTAATTAATAAATTAATCAATTAATAAATTAATTAATAAATTAATTACCATTACACCCCTCCAGTCCCTAGAACAATTCTGAGACTGTTGTCTATCTTTTGGAAACATTTATAAGCTAAGCTATTTAGCGATCTAAACAATTGCCTCCCCATAGACCCTTAAAAATGTCTCAAATAGTTAAGCAAGCCAGCCAGCTGTTTTCATGAGTAAGTTTAACTTCTTGGCCAAAACAATGCTCTCTGGCCCACAAATACTAGTTCTGGGTGGGTTTCCTCTCAGAAATCATAGTAGATAGCTCTAGGCTGGCTCAGAAAAGTCTGCCCATGCAGGTGGAAAGTTGTGAGGATGGAGTCTGAATGTGGTGCCACCTTCAGGTAGGATTTTCTGGTTAGTCCTGAGAAAGATGAGCATTTTCTACCTAACCAGGGGTCGGCTGGAGATTTTCTTCTGTGAAAACTTTTTGAGAGATGGTTGAATTTGCAGGGGAGAGTGGAAGCAGGTAAGTGAAAGGAGTTTTCATCAGGAAGTTTCAATGGTAGACAGTCAGAGGGTGTTCTAGTGGGAGGTAGTAATTAACATCAGTATAGTTGAGTGACAGACAGAGGTACCCACAAGAACATGTGTGACTTTGAAAAGTTCTGGTATTAGGTAGCAGGGAATGAGCTCCAGGGTCTGCCATTTAGGGCAAGAAAGACTTCTAGTCTCTGGGAAAACTTGTAGATCAAGGAAAAGCCCTGGTTACAGAGGTTAAAAAATGGAGGAAGGCAATGAAAGAGGAACTCAGGAAGGTGGGGAAAAAGTCAAGGCCCCAGGACTAGGACTAGGCTGCTAGGCAAGGAGCTCAGTTAAAAAGCGCCAAACTAGAATTGGGGCATAAAGTCGAAGAGCAAAGAGAGGCTGCTTGATTCTGAACCATTTGAACTGAGGTCTATTGCTTCTTTCATCTCACTAGTTTATAGACTAGGATTCATTCCAAGGACGAGGGCAGGGCTGAGATTGTAGGCTAAAGATTAAATAGCCCCAGCTGGAAGTATTCCAGGGCAGGGAGCCAGTTTGGTTTTACAAAATCAGAATAAAGAAGGCCCAAATCTTAGTTAGTGCCGGTACCTCTTCTGCCAGAATATTGCTCCCAATGCACTCTAAGAACTTATCTGCCAGTAGGGTGTGACCTATAGTCCTGCCTTGTCAGCTGATGTCTGTGTCATTAAAGTCCCCAGAATTACTATGTTCTAGGTTTCGACCCTATTTTCAAGCTGTTTAAAAAAAGATGTGTCCATCTTTTATTAGCTTAAGAGGCTTCTATGGATCCCGTATTAAAGTGTTCCTTTGTCCCTTCCTTTTGCTGTATACTCATTGATGGCCTCTCCTTATTTTCACACCACCTTATTGGTTGATTGATTGATTATTAAGAGCTTTTGACAATTGGAAACCACCTGAACATGATGAAGGACAGGATAAGTACCTTAAGAAAGCACACAGAAGAGGCAATCAATCAGCAAGAATTTTTTGAGTGCCTACCACATGCCTATCACTTTCCCTTTCCAGGCCTCTTGTATAGTACTTATTGTTTTAATCTGTGTCTAGTCTTACCAAGTCTAGTTTCTCTATCTCTAATCTATTCTTTACATAGCCACCACATTAATTTTCCTAATGGGTAGGCCTTACCCTGTTCTGCAACCTTCAGTCACTCCCTATTGCCTTGAGGATAAAATAGAAACTATGAACATTTAAATTGTCCATAATTTAGCACTAAATAACCCTTCCCACATGACTTCATATAACTTCCCTTTATCTACTTTACATTCCAACCAAATGCCCTTACTGTTTTACAATCTGATCCATTATTCTATGGTCTCCCTACAAACTATCTCACACATGGCTACAACACATTGCCTCTAGTCACTCACTGTTTATTGAGAATATTCCCTTTCTTTCTAAGTGCAGTTTAAATGTAAGAGCGTACACCTTTCACACTTTGACAACTTTGCTGACTGAAAGAGCAAAGACAAAAATCAAATGTAAGAACTTCAAAGAAAAAAATCATCCCTAAGCAATGCACTTACCCACAATAAGACTGGATTTGGTGCTTTGTTTCCCAGGTGTTCATCTGCAAAGGATGAACAGAAGAACTTGGAAATTAATAACTCAGGAATTCTAAACTCCAGAATTATTTTTTTATTATTAGACAAATATAAATTTCCTAGTTATGGCTTAACTAGCCTAAATGAGGATTAGGTAAGATACCGGTTAATAACCATAAACTAGAGGTTTCTAACTGAGAGGTGCTAGTTCTGAGCTCTGAACAAGAAAGTGTTAGTTAAAGAAGAGGCCGTAAAACAGGGTAGAAGAAAACAGAGGTCGTACTTTTAATGATTATGAAAGGAAGGCATGAGTTCAGAGAGAGAGACTTAACCTGGTGTGAAAGTATCACTTCCTTCTGGGTCTCCCCTCGTCCCCCAGCTGGAAGCTCCGCATAGTCACATTTTTCTAGTGGATTTTGAATGGATCCTTCCCTTACCACAGTCTAACTTGAATAATACTGTTCAAAAGCTCGTAGAGGATAATGGCCATGTTGTTTTTCATCTTTGTATTTCCACTGACTAGCCCAGTTCCTGTACGTAGATAAAATTCTTTAAAATGATTGAACCTACAATTGACTTATGAGGTTTGAGTATTTTATGTATGAATTTGTTCCCTTTAAATCATGCATCTCCTTTGACTTCCCATACCAGACTATGAGTTCCTTAAAATCCTGTCCATATCTTAGGACATTTGAACCCTCATAATGACTAGTACAGTGCCATAAACCTTGCAAAAACTCAATAAATATCAGTTGACAGGACTGTCCGCTTGTCTTTCTCAGTAAACTTTTTAAAGCAAATCTGTCATTAGGCCATCATGACCATCTTATCTGATTCCTTTGATGCCTTTGGGACACCAAATCACCCTTCAAAAAGTTCTTCTAGAATGATGTACCTCATGAACTTGCTGGAGGAGCAGGTTTTTTTTTCCATATTCAAAAAAAGAAAGAAAAAGATCATGTTATCAACATGATCCGCCACACGGAGAAAATTGAATAAAACTTAGAGAAGGGCAAAAAGAACACGCGAACAATGGTCTCCAGAATGATGGCCCACAAAGTACTCTCACCATACTGTGATGTATTATCTGAGGTTCGAACTGTCAGAGAATCAGTTAAGAAAGAAAATATAAATTTCTGCAGACATGGGGGTCCAGAAGGCATGAACAATCCTGAACTGTTAAGTTCTATTGAAAAATGATCACAGCACAGCTGGGACTGAAAACAGAGAGCAAGCTGATTTATGTCGAAATAAATTATTGGGTACCAGTTCTGAAGACCCAGAGATTTCTAAAGGCTTTGTATTGTAGACCTACTGTCTAAATTTAAGAACCAAATGTCTTGTGCCTATTGCAAATTTTTTCCTTGCTATTGCATGGATGAAAACTAATTGTAAGCATTCCCACATGTCTTCATTTTAACTATAGTTATTGAAAAAAGAGACCTCCATTATGCATGTTTAGCTGGAAGATGCCATACATAAGCCTCTATAAAACATGAAGCTTATTTTTTATTTGTAATGAGGAGCAAATGTGGATAGTAAGAAAACAAGGGGAAACAACCTTTTAAAAAAAATTATCCCAATTATATGCAATTCCTTCCAGGTTTTTCTAAAATTATCCTGCTTGTCATTTCTTATAGCACAATAGTATTCCATTACAATCATATACCACAACTTGTTCAGCCATTCCCCAATGGATGAGCATCCCCTCAATTTCCAAATATTAGCCACCAAAACAGAGCTGCTATAAATATTTTTTGTATCTATATATATTATATATAATATATAAGTATCTTATATATATACATACACACACACACACACACATATATAAATACCTTTTAAAGAAAATACCCTTACCTTTTAAAGAAAATATCTTTGGGATGCAGACCTAGTAGTGGTGTTGCTGAATCAAATGGTGAACAATTTTTTAGCCCTTTGGGCATATTTCCAAGTTGCTCTCCAGAATGGTTGGATCAGTTCACAACTCTACCAACAGTGCATTAGCATTCCAGTTTTCCCACATTTCCTCTAACATTTATCCATTTATCACTTTCCTTTTTTTTTTGTCATTTTAGCCAATCTGATAGGTGTGAAGTAGTACCTCAGAGTTGTTTTAATTTGTATTTCTCTGATCAATAGTATTTTAGAGCATTTTATATGACTATAGATAACTTTAATTTCTTCATCTGAAAACTGCCTGTTCACAATTATATTAATTTTTTACAGCAGCTCAATTTAGGACAAAAAAGGTCTAATTTGAAGAAATGAACTCATTTTAACTGAAAATGTAACTTTAGAAATTATAGTGAATTATGAAAATCAGTTTCTATATAGCTATTTATAGCTTTGTCTTGCTGCTTTTCTTGATGCCCCTATTTCCTTTCCAGCAGCCTTTTCATTTCAATAAACTCAATTCAATAAACATTTATTAAGCACCTTCTATATGTCAGACACTGTGCTAAGCACTTGGGATACAAATAAGAAAAAAAAAAAAGACAATGCCTGCTCTCAAAGAGTTTATAGTCTAATGAGAAGTGAGGAGGAGAGACAACAGCAAAAGAAAACTGAAAAAGGGTTGAGGGGAAGGCCCAATAAGGGTGTAGTGCCTGCACTCTTGGACATGTTGTTCCCAAGGAGTTGAAGCTACAGCAGAGCTGCTGATGGAAATTGGAGAGGTTCACTACTGTCCAGCTGATGAACCTGAGAGCCCAGAATTTACCAGGAACAAAGGATAACTTTGAATTCAAGCTTGGGTGGGGAAAGACAGAAAAATGGACTGAAAACTTTCTAAGGATCGTAGGAGTATAGCTATAGAGCTGGAAGGGTTGGTACAATGCTCTCTTTTTACCCACCAGGAAAATGGAATACAGAGTTGAAGTTACTTCCCAAGGTTATATATCTTGTAAGAAGCAGACCTTGGATTTGAACTCAGGGCCTGTGACACCAAGGCCAATGGTTTTTTCTCTGCACCATGCCACTTTTAAGAATGCTTTTTAGGGTTATGGAGGCATTTTAAGCTGAAATTTGAGAATATTTACAAAACAGATGAGAACTTTGCATTTATATTAAAACTTAGTTTTTAATAATGTTCTTGCTAAATTTTCAACTAAACATTCTGAGTGTTTAGGGGGAAACAGAAAAGAATTGACTCATGCAAATAAAAGCTCAGAAAATTTTCCTCTTTTCTTACTAACTTTTCATCATCTTCTACCTCCTCCACCTTTCCACTCTCCCCCACCTCCACGCTCCCCCTCCTGACTGCTCTGTTTCTCTCAATGGCAGAATTGTACTTCTATAATGGAGCCGAAAACATTTAACTCTTTACCGACCTCCTTCCTCACCCTACATCCTTCTTGTAAATAATGACTAAATCTTGTTCTTTCTCTTGCTAAAATATTTCTGGAATCTGTCTTCTTGCTAATCCTACTGTTACCACCATAGTTCTGGCCCCCAATATCTCTAATGTGAAATGTGTTCGTAGGCTCTTAGCTGATCTTTAGGAGGCACTCTGGTACAGTAGGAAAAAAAAATCCTGGTTTTGGTTTGTTAGCCACCTTGGGTTCAAATTCTCATTCTGCAACTTAATGATTATATGACTTTGGGAAAAACACTTAAATTGTCTTTTTTCCTATCTGTTAAATTATGGAATTGAACTAGATGACCTCCAAATTCCCTCCCCAATTTAATTCCATGATCCTATGATTTTAAGATTTTTTTTTGCTATAAGTTCATCTCTTATTCATCCTACATGCTACTGCTAGTTTAATCTCATTTTGCTTATTCAAAAATTTTGATTTGTTCCTATTACCTACCAAAGAAAGTTAAATCTCTCTGATTTGTCACATATGGTCCTCCATGTTTGGACCCTAGCCTTTCTTTCCAAGCTCAGCTCTGAATACTTCCTCTAGGTATTTTTAAGGCTACTAGGTACATCTATGGATAGAGCGCTGGACCTACATTCACTAGCTGTGAATGTACATTTACTAGCTGTGTGAGTCTAAGTCATTTCATTTCTAAAATAGGTGTGATAATAAATAGCACCTACCTCCCAAGGCTGTTGTACGGATCAGATGAGTGAGTGTCTATAAAGTGTTTTTGCAAACTTGTAAGTGTTATGTAAATACTAGCTATTACAATTAAATTCCAGACACTCCGGACAGCTTGCTTTTCTTCAAATCCATGGCAGTTTTCTGCTTATACATTCGTCCATGCTATTCTCTTTATCTGGAATGTTTCTCTTAGGTTCTGCCTGTATCATTTTCTACCCATCCTTCTAGGAGCATGTCTTCCCTGCTATTTCTTCCATGAAGCCCAGTTTTATCCTATAGACAGAAGTGATCTCTCTCTACACCAAACTCATCTAAGCACTTTGTGCCTTTATTGATTTCAACTTGTGTTTTAGTTTCTTTCATGCAGGGTTTCACTCTTCTAGTACATTAGACGCTCTATGAAGGCAGTAACTGTGTCTTACAATTAGCCAACATTGACTTCATTGCAGCTTCCATACGTTCTTTCCTAGTTTTGCTCTCTGTGGTCAACCAGGACAAGTCTGAGCCCCATTCACCTTTTTTTCTTTTTGGAGGGGGGAAGGCAGGTCAGTTGGGGTTAAGTGACTTACCCAAGGTCACACAGCTAGTAAGTGTTAAATGTCTGAGGTGGGATTTGAACTCAGGTCCTCCTAATTTCAGGGCTGGTGCTCCATTCACTGTGCCACCTAGCCATACCCCATTCACTTTTAAACTCCAACAGCAACTAGTGTAATTCCTTTGATGTAGCAGGCACTGGAGATGCATTGGTTGAATTTTATACCCTCACTGAAATTGAAGAAAAAGAACAACCAACCTTTATTTCTGTTATCTTTAGTTGGGAGTACAAGACATCCTTCCGATCACCTTCTATTTAGCAATATAACATGCGAAGGACATAGACAAATGTGATTTGGACTTTTCTTCCCCTAATCAATCAACAAACATTTATTAAGTGCCAGGCATTGTGCTAAGTGATGGAGATGCAAAGAGAAACAAAAGACAGTCCCTGCCCCCGAGGAGTTTACAATCTAAAAGGAGGAGATAGCATGCAAACAAATATGTAAAAAGCAAGCCATATATATAGGAAATAATTAGCAGAAGGAAGGCACTAGAGTTAAGAGGGATTGGGTAAGGCTTCTAGTAAAAGAAGAGATTTTAGTTGGAACTTAAAGGAAGCTAGAAAAGTCAGCAGGCTGAGCAGAGGAGGAAGAGCATTGCTATTCCCAAAGCGGGGACAGCCAAAAAGAATGCTTGGTACTCAGACATGCAGTGTTTGATCTGTGGAACGGCCAGGAGGCCAGTGTCACTGCATTGATGAGAATGTGTCAGGAAGTAAGGTATAAGAAGACTGGAAGGTAGAAGGGGGCTAAGCAATAGGGAGCCACTAGAGTTTATTGATTAGGGGAGTGACATGGTTTGATCTACACTTTGGGAAAATCACTGTAGTGATTGAATGGAAAATGGATTGGAGTGGGGACTTGAGGCAGACAGACTCTCCAGCAGGCTATTAAAATAGCCCCAGGCATAAGGTGATGAAGACTTGCATGATGGTAGTGGCAATATCAGAGGAAAGAAAGGGTATATTCGAGAGATGATGCAAAGATGAAATCCACAGGTCATGGCAACAGATTGGATGGGGGGGGGGGGTCAGTGTGGTGAGAGAATAAAAAGTCAAGGATTATTCTTAGGTTGTGGGCCTGAGGGAACTTGGAGGGTGCCGTTTCTCTGTACAGTAATAGCGGGGATAAGGGTTGGGGGAGAGTTTAGGGGGAAAGATAAAGTACAGTTTGGGACAACATCGAGTTGAAGATGTCTACCGTACATTCAGTTTGAGTTGTATGAAAGGCATTTGGAGAAGTGAGATTGGAGGTCAGCCAAGATATTAGGGCAGGATAGGTAATTTGAAAATCATCAGTATAGAAATTTTAATTCTATCCATAGAAAGTCAGCAGAGTCAGGGAAAGGATAGGTAGATTTGAGAGCTATCAACATAGAGGTGGTAATTAAATCCATGGAAGGGGATGAGATGACCAAATGAAGTAGTATAGAGGTATGAGAGAAGAGGGCCCTGGGCAGAACTCTGCACTGTTTCTGACGGTAGTACCCAAAGAACTGAACCTGCGTATTTTGGAAGGAGGGAGAGGGAAGCAGAGAGTCCGACAGTTGCAGCACAGCTGTGCCACCCAGCTTGATCTTCAGATCATTTATACAGTGGACTAGCTCAATAGCCACATGTCGTTACTGAGTGCTTGCTTTGTAAGATTTATCTTCCTCTGATCAAACAAATCATTAGATTTATCTTTCAGGGTCTCATAGGTCTCCATTGAGTCAAATAAGCTGTATTTTGTTTACCATCCAGGAATGATATAAATGCTAAATACTGTTTAACTTTATTTTATGGGAGTGAATATTATATTCTTTTTTCCAGTGACCTTTTATTGCCTTGCGAATAAAGAAATAATTTACCAGACAGAAATAACAGCTAGGGAAAGATGGGATTTATGAGTTTGCCAACCTTCCTAAAACCAAAGAAAGGATAAACACAATAATTTCAGGATAAAAGTTGGACATTTTTTCCTTTCCTTGGTCTCGAAACTTTGTTAAACTTTATACTGTACAATAAAAAACAAATTAGGAAGAAGGAAAGACTTTGTCAATCTTTAATGATGGGAAATCAAAGTCAGAGCAAGGGATAGAAATGAGACGTTTATGTTCTTTTCCATATTTTTTTTTTCTCTTTCCAAACAGTAGAGAAGTCCTCTAGAGTACCATACAGGGACAGAAATTTTCTTAAAAGGTAAAATAAGTTTTTTCCATTGGAGTCTTACCCAACCTGTGGTTCAGCCCTCAAGGCATTCCCAAAGAGAATTTATTTTTAATTTTTGGTCTCCCTTACAAAGGGGCCTTATTTGGGGGCACTGAGTTCCAAAAGGGCCTTTGTCTTGTATCCTATGGGACCTACTATGAGCCACCAGCATTGCAGGGAAAGTTTGGGCTGTTGCTACACCTAAAAACATATCATCTCAGATATGCAAAGAATACCAAACTTCTGTTTGAACACAGCCAATTACAGGAAGCCCATTGACTTGTTCAAAGCTCATTCCATTTTTAACATCTCTAATTGCTTAAAAAGCCCAACTTATTCTTATATTAAACTGAATTCTCTCCTCTTTTCACTCCTATCTTATTCTGTTCTCTTGAAATAGTTTGATGTAATAAATAGAGTGATAGAATTAAGAGTCAGGAAGACTTGAATTCAAATCTATATCCTCTAGATAAGGCAGTGTACTGTCATAATATGTCTTAATATTACCAGCTTTGTAATTACCAGATTAAAAGCATCCTTTCCTGGCCACCACTCCCTGTATGTATTTCTTCCCACCATCAGAATGTAAGCTTCTCTAGAATAGGTTCCGTCACACTTCTGGATTTAGATTTGTGTCCTTAATGCTTAGCAAAGTGCTTGGCCCATGATAAACATTCAATAAACACCTTTCATTCATTCCTCACTTCTCTGTCTCCTGCCATGGAAGGGGATGAGATGACCAAATGAAGTAGTGTAGAGGTGTAAGAGAAGAGGGCCTCTGTGAGACATCTCTGGTCTGGTGGCTCTAGCAAAATAACTCACTGCACTCCTGCACAAACTAATATTCCCCTTTCTTGGAGAATCTTCTGAACCACTGAGTCTCCATCTCATCCTTGTCTTGTTTAAGCTATCAAGCTGTCCTCTACTATTTCCTCCTCTCCTTTGCACTGCATGCAGATGGAGAGAGACCTCCTATGAAAGTTTGAGGAAGAGTTTAATAGCTGCTTCTTGCTGTTGTTTGTTGTTTCCACCTACCATCGAGCTTCCTTATGCCATCTGGACTGGAGGTGGACTTGTTAAAAACACACACACACAACCAGAAAGGCCATTCTCACTGAGCTGGGGACCTACAAGAAAGAGGGAAGTTAGTTCTTAGTCTCTCTCTATACAGTTTCCTGGCTAAAAATGCCACCCAAATGTGGCTAAAGCTGAGGATTAAATCACGTGAACGATCTCCTCAAAAACTATAACTACAAATGTTCTAGCTATTGCTTTAAATATATCTTATATATATGTACATATGTAACCCTAGTCATTATTGTTATATCTTACATCTGAAGACCTCCTTATACTTTTTCAAAACATTTTCATATGCCTTATCTCATTTTGTCCTCAGAATTCTGTGATGGAGTAAGGGGGACATTGTTGACTTCCATTGTAAAGATGGCAAAACTGGGACACAGAGAGATTGAGTGTCTAGTCCAAGGGCACAGAAAGTCTATGATAGCGCCAGAACTAGACTCTTCCTAGTGACTTTGTGATGTAGTAAAACAGGTATTGTTTAATCTCCATTTTACAGATGGAAAAGCTAAGCCTCATAGAGGTTAAATACCCTGCTCAATGTATCACAGTAAGTCAGTAAGCAAGACTAAGATCCCACCTAGTCTCTTGACACTGGATCCTGTTCTTGTCCCATAGCGATGACCTGAGGCAGATAACACCGTGGCCACATGGTGATGAGAAGATGGGGTGGATGTCTGGTAGTGTGGCATGGTAATTTGCAGCCAGCAAGTCATGGAGGGATACATGAGTTTCCCTGTCTATCATCTTAAACAGATTTCACTTCTAATTACATTTAAGATTGAGTCAGAAATGTAAGGTGTTCTCTGCAACTATAATTCCCTAAGGGAAATTGAAAAAAATTTTAAATCTGTATAATCTTTTGTTTCACTGGCATTTGGACTACCATCTATCTTTTTGAAATAAAATCTGGTTTTCAAACCAAGCATTGTTGTTTATTAAACGTGGTTACTGATTCCATGTGTAGAAGTGGGCAAAATGATTCCTTGTTAGGATCAGAGGACAATTCATTTAACCAAGAAAAGTCTATTTGATGGACACTTATGTGATGTCTTTCACACACTGCCCTCTCCTAACCCTGACTCTCCCAAACACAAACAATTCCCACCTGTTACTCTGGGAATAGCAATAAAATAGATACAATTATTGATTCTGGAAAAGGCAAATCACTTGACTTTCCTTTGACCCCACTCACTCTCCCCGTGAAGTCCCAAACCGAAACACCTTCCTTAGCTCCAGTTTTCTTACATATGTTGTCCTCTCTCTATCAGTGTGTAAGCTCCTTGGGGGCAGAGACTGTCCTCCTATATTTGTATCCTCTCAGCTTAGGATACAGTGCTTGGCACATAGTAGGCATTTGACAAATGCTATTCCTTCATCCACCACTTGTTGGGCAGTTAGCTGGCACAGTGGATAGAACCCTATGGCCGGGAATCAGGAAGACCTGAGTTCAAGCAGGGCCTCAGACACTTACTAGCTGTTTGACCCTGGACAGATCATTTAACCTCGGTCCACTTTAGTTTTCTCCCTGGGACGATGTGGGTAACAATAGTACCTACCTCAAATGAGATAGTCATGATCAGGTGCTCAGCCCAATGCCTGGCACATAGTAGGTGCTATGTGTGGTGTTGTTGTTTGTTATGCCTTGGGTCCCCTTCTTCTACATCGTTTTCCACTCACTATCTCTTTCTTGCAAAAGTCCATCCACGCTTTTATGCTCCATCTCAAATGGCACCTACTCCATGAACTCTTTATTGATTTCCTTCCCATCTACCAGCCCTCCCCCCATGAGATTTCATGGCATTTAATCCCTGCCACTCTTATACATTTATAACCTATAATAGTGATTTGAATACATGATTTTTTTCTCTCCTTGCTAGACTGTAAACCCCTTGAGAATGGGGATATGTTTTATCTCTCTTTGCATTTCCCTGACTGACTGGAAGCATGCCTTACACTTAATAGGTACTTCATAAATGGTATTTAAATGAAATGAATCAATGAGCTACCTAGAACTGTCCAACAAAGAATAGGCTCCCTGCAAGTACCCTGTTCCTGGATGTATTCCTTCAGAAACTGGAGGAGCATCTCTTAGGTGGACCTAAGGAAGGCTTCCTGCTCTAGTTATGTGGTTGACTCAATGACCTTTATGATCACTTCTAATTCTACAGTATTTGATTTTGCATCTAGTAGGATTGAAAAATAAGCATGGGGGCACCTGAAATACTGCCATTTGATTGTTTTCACGTTTTAATGACAGTCCTAGGCTAACACAGCCACATACTGTTAATGCAATTTGACTTTGAGCTTCAGTTTCTGCCAAAGAGGGTTACTGTTCCTCCTGCTTGCCTGAGTCCAGCTTGGTCCTGACACCACTTCTTTCTTGGCCAATACTACCTGGATCCCAAAAGAATGCTGGAGACAGTGGCTGCAAAAAGGACCAGAGCACTCCCTAGTTTCTCTTCATTCAGTCTTCCATTTCCCTTACTAGTTAAAGGTAGACTTTCCCTTTTTCTCATTTAGTGCTGAGAAAAGAGATGGGCCGAGATATTTCCCAGTCTTCTTGAAATTATGCAAAAGTGTTTTACTGGCTGGAAAATTCTGGGGATAAACAAACCTTTTGCGTTTTTCCTGCTTACACCAAGCTTGGGCACAACCCGTTAGATCCCCCTATTGGAAGAAGGCAGTTAGAACTGGCATCCAGCAGCTGGCAAGGACTGTGAAGCTTGGTGCAGAACTGTAGAAATTAAATGTCAAATTGAGAGTATATGATTGTAGCCTAAGCATAAACTGCTTGAAAGGGAAATGAAGCAAACTTCTAACTGAATAGAATCCTGAAATGAAAAAAGGAGAGAGTGGAAGAAAAACACAAAAGTTAAGGGAATGGAAGTATGAAATCCATTTGCCAATTAATAGTTACTGGGAGAGCTTTTTGGTCACATGCAATAACAATATTCTGCTAAACTTCAGCCATCTGACCCCATGCCCCATCCAGGGCAAAGAGAAGACTTTATTCTAGGACACGGGAACAATGTTTCCTTTTCTAAATATCCCTGTCCCCTACAATTGGTGAGGTGTTGCTGAATGTCAGCCTGGCTATAGAACCCAGAGTATGTGTACAGTATGATGTGTAGAGGAAGAGCCAATGAGAATGTACCCAAGCATGCTCTGGATGCTGCTAAGAGAGGCATCATGGGGCCTGAAGGCTATATCTGGAATCAGAGAACCTGGGTTCAAATCTCAGCTGTGCTGTTTACTACCTATGTAATATTGAACAAATCACTCGACCTTGCTGGGACTACTTCCTTATCTATAAAAGGAGGAGGATGTTGGAATATATTATCTCTAGGCTCCTTTCCTTCTCATAGTCTGTGATCCTAAAACTGGCTGACCTCTGAGATCTCTTTTAGGCTCCAATGATTTGATTTCTACGATCTCCACAAATAACAGGGATTTTCTCAAGCAAATGTATACATATAAGAGAACTGCAGGGTTACAGAACCATAAATTTAGAGCTGGAAGGATTCTTAAAGGCAATCTGGTCCAACCTCTTTGTTGTTCAGATCAGGAAACAAGTTATAAGCTAAGTAACTTGTCTAAGATCTCACAGGTAGTAAGTAATAAAGGCAAGATTCAAATCTGTATCCTTTGACTCAAAACTTAGTTGGTTTTCTGTCTACTCCCTGAAGTCTTTTTTTTTTGTTAATTTTAGTTTACATCATCCATTTCCACAAGATCTTGAGTTACAAATTTTCTCCCCATCTTTCCCCCACCCACCACCCCAAAACAGCCATCCCCTTGTACAACCCCTACCCCAATCTATTCTCTCCCCATCTCCCCTCTGACTTTCCGGTAGGGCAGGATGACTCTCCCTACCACAGTGCCTGTGTATCTTAAGTCCCAGTTGGATGTAGTTAATAATAATAATAATAATAATAATAATAAACAACTGTATATATATATTTCTAACATTTGATTATAGATTTTTAAATTCTAGATTATTTCTCTTCCTCCTTCGTCACCCACCCTCACTGGAAGGACAAGCAATTAAATACAGGTTGCACATGTGTAATTATGCAGAACCTCTCCACAGTGGGCATATTGTGAGAGACTGATTATATGTCCCTCCTTCCTATCCTGCCCCCCCCTTGTTCTATTCTCTACCCTGTCCCTGTCCCTTTACAGATGTGTGTACTTCCATCAACTCTCTCCCCCACCCTCCCCTCCCCTCCATCATCCCAC
>CM053585.1:510071994-510097555 GCA_028646515.1 Pseudochirops corinnae | reverse complement strand
ATAAGTTGTCAACTGTCTCAACAAATCAAGTCAATAATTTATTAAATGTCTGATTGTTCCAGGCACTGTACTAAATCCTGGGGATACAAAGAAATGCAAAAACTATCTCTGCCATCAAGGTGCTCACAATATAATGATGGAGACACACACAAACAGCTATGTACAAACAAGATATGTGCAGGATAAATTGAAGATAATCTCAGAGGTACATATTAAGGATAGAAATCTAGAATGATATAGCTTTAATTTATCCTAATCATTGTATTTGGTTAAAGCTTATAGTTTAAAAACAACAACAACATCATTGTCTCTTATGTCCACCTTTGAATAAAAGGAACTGA
The DNA here is from genome assembly GCA_028646515.1 of Pseudochirops corinnae. Lineage (NCBI taxonomy): Eukaryota > Metazoa > Chordata > Mammalia > Diprotodontia > Pseudocheiridae > Pseudochirops > Pseudochirops corinnae. Next base: position 510,097,214 of record CM053585.1, on the reverse strand, counting down.
GTGTCAAGGCATAAGTTCATGCAATCATCGAATTCCAGAGTTGGAAGGGATCTCATCGCTATCTAGTCCAAGCCATTCGCAGAAGGAATACCTATGATAACATATGTGGAAAGCTGTTATCCAGACTCTGCTTGGATACCTCTAAGGAAGCAAAACCCATCACTTCCCAAAAGCAGCCCTTTCCATTTTTAGATAGCTATAATTATTAAGACTTTTATTTTTCTCACATCAAGCTTAAATTTGTAACTTTGCCCATTGCTCCATCTTTCACCACATTAATCCCTCTGGCACATGATAGCCTATGTTATCATATTTCCCATAATTCTTCTCTTTTCCGGCTAAGTGTTCCCAGTCCTTCAACTGATGCTCATATGACATGGACTTGGAGTCCTTCACCATCCCAGTTGCCCTCCTCTTTACTCTCTCTAGCTTATCATTATTCTTAATCTGTGACACAGTAACTGAACATAATACTTCACATGTGATCAGACTATGGTAGAATACAGACAGTTTAGAGGAACTTGTCAAGTTCTTCAAATAGTTTTTCTTCTTATTCATCTTTTGTGATGGAACTGGTACACATTTGGCAATTTTCGTCATGGTATTCTGTTTACTTCCGCTTCTTATGAGCACAAGATGACAAAGGAACTCAAGAAGGGATATTTCTTATTGCTTTTGGGCACATGATGAAACCTACTCTAATACTTTCTATATTGAACTTCCCCAAGGAGAGGATGTAAGCTATCCTTCCATGTAATTGCACATGGTGTCCAGAGGACCTCAGTTTGAATCCCACCCTCTTTCACTTAATAGCTAATAATAATTGCTAGCATTGATATAGTGCCTTAGGTTTTATAAAATGCTTTACAACTATCTCATTTTATCCTCACAACAATCGTGGGAGGTAGGTATTATTACTATCTCTATTTTATAAGTGAAGAAACAGAAGCAGACAGAGGTTAAGTGACATTCAAGGTAACACACTAGTAAGAGGCTGGATTTGAATTCAATCCAGGTCCAGCACTCTATCCACTCCACCAACTAGCTACTAATAAGTTGTAAGAATGGGCTACTCAACAGATGTAAAGTGGACCTTATTATTTTTCCTCAGAAACCTTCCCCTCTGCTCAACTTCTCTACTATGACACCATCATTCTTTCATTTAGACTTGTGTTGTCCTGAACTTCTCACTTGCACTGATCCTTATATCCAATCCATTGCCAATATAGTTTTTTGTATCTTTATGTTTCTTGTATATATTCCCTTCCCTCTATTCACACAGCTACAACCCTAGTTCAAGCCTTTATCACCTCCACCTTGGACTGTTTGAATAGTCTTCTAACTTACCTCTTTGCCTCAAGTTTGTCCCCACCCCAATCCATTCTCCACCTCTAGCTTAGACTATTAGAAGAGTCTTCTAACCTCCACTCATCTGCCAACATGATTTTTCTGAAGTGTAAATTTGCCTGGGTCACCCCCATTCTCAATAAGCTCCATTGGCTCCCTATCCAAAGATCAAAAATAAACTCTTCTGTTCAGCATTTAAAGATCTCCATAACCACGCTCCTTCCTACTTTTGAAGTCTTACACTTTTATTCTCTGTGTATTCTATAGTCTTTACATCAGCTTACTCACAGTTCCTCCAACAGGATACTCTACCTCCCATCTGTGTGCTTTTGCACAAATGTTCCTATGTCTGGAATGTGCTATCTCATTCCCTCTGCTTCTTGGTTTCCCTGGCTTCCTTCAAAACTCAGCTTAATTCCCATCTTTTACAGCAGACCTTTCTTGGTTCCCCCAGATGCTAGTGGCTTCCCTTCTCAGATTCCCTTTCATTTGCTTTGTATATCTCTTATATGTAACTTGTTTTTCCATGTTGATGCCCCAAGTAGTATGTAACCTCTTCTGGGATAAAGAATGCTTTAGCCTTTCTTGTATCGCTGGCACTTAACCCAATGCCTAGCATGTAGTGAACATTTAATGAATGCCTGTTGACTGCCTTAACCTCTCTGGGGTTCAGTTTTCTCATTTAGGAAATGAGCCTCTTATACTTGATCATCTTTAAGGTCTCTTCCATCTTTATCTATGAACTTTTTTGTGTCTTTAGATTTCAGCTATAGTGAGAATATCAATATAAATGTGGTTTAATTATTCCAGTAGTACATCAATGTCTTGGTTGTTGGCATAACTGTAACTAGCAGTTTGTCACTAGAACAACCACTACCAGGGCCAAGCAGTACCAACTGGTATATATAGCATGGAATGTACTCTCAAATCAACTTTGTATTTCATAATGTGAAAATATCACATTAAGTAATTAAGGCAAATTCACATGAGTGCGTGGTACATGGTAGACAGTAGGGTATAATGGAGAGGTCCCTGAACTTGGATCAGAAAGATCTGGGTTCAAATCCTGCCTCAGACACTTATAAGCTGTGTAGTCCTGGGACAGTCATTTAGCCTATCTATGCTGTGGTTTCTTCCAGTGGAATGTAAAGAGATTTGATTCAATTGCTCCTAAGGTCCCATCTAGTTCTAAATCAGATGTCATGACTTGTTGAATAATTGAGTAAGGGGAATAATTCATTGGATAGAATATCAGCATTGGAAGGGAACTCAGAAGTTATTTAAGCTTAGCTCATGGGGTGTGTGATCCCTGGCCCTTTTCACCACATCATAAAGGGCTTGGTGAGTCTGCTTCCCAGACAGCATGTGGGCAGAAAGTAGTACTGGGATTGCTATCCTTAAGGGGGTGATGTGGAGCTAACTCTACTACTTGTGGAGGGGTAAGAGGCTGGCCTGGAAAGAAGGGTAGGAAAGGGAAACCATGGGGAGAGGAAGCATAGAGAAAGGAAGGAAACAAGCATTTATTAGGTACCTGCTATGTGCCAGGAGACTTCTTTATGAAAGAAGGAAAGAGATAGGGAGAAAGCACGGTTTACTCTCCCCACAGTTTCCCTGCATGCAAGCCTCTTCTTCTCTGCTCCTTGACTAATACTTGAGCCTGTGCTCCCTTCACTATATTCTATTCTGCTTTAGAAGTATCTGTGTTGAACTTTTGTTCCTTCCAAATTTCCTACTGTGAGATAGGGCATCTGTTGTCTCAAACTGATCATATTTCTAGATGTTGAATAAGTGAGTGGACTAGAAAGCAGAAGGCAGTCTGATTCTTAGAACCTTTGATCCCCTTTTCTGACCTTTTACTCCTTTCCCTGTGGAAGTAGAAAGGGCCATAAAGGACTGAAAGCTATTTTGTATTTTTAACTATTTCATGAATCTCCATGGCCCAAAGATTCATCATGGGGTGGTTAACTTTCTGGGACTGAGCCTCTCTAAATAAGCTAAGTTCATCTTCATAGAGAAGATATAATGTACATGAACTGGTCCATTCCTAGAGCAATTCCATCTTGCTAAGTAGAGCTTTTTTTCTAGAACTTGTACTCCACCATTACAGTTTTTAAGAATTCAGGTTTATTTCATGCCACAATGAGCCATCCATGTAGGATGCACACATGCCAGCTTTTATTTCATAGTGTCATATTAAATTACAATATAAAAGAGTCAGCAATATGTGGGTAGAAAGGCCAGTGGGGGGAAATCCAAGGCATCTGTTTCTTTTATCATAAAAATGAGACAAGAAAATAAGAAACTAAAAACATCTAGAGCTAGAGAAAAAGCCAAATTCAGACTTCTAAGTTGACAGACAGTCTTGGATATCTTTTTGGACTAAAAATATGCAGACTTTATTGTAGGCATATAGAGTATGTTTTCGTCCAAAATCTCTAGCCTGGAAGATTTAGGATGGGACATGAGAGCTGTCTTCAAGCATTTGAAGAGCTGTCATATGGAAGAGGGATCAGCCTTGTTTTGCTCAGATCCACAGGAAAGACCTAGAACCAATGTATAGATGCTACAGAAAGGCAGAAGTTTCAGCTCCCTTGAAAGAAAACAACTTCCTAAAAATTAATTCTGCCAAAAGTGGAACAGAACACTCCTGAACTAGGGAGGGATTGTCACAGTTCTGTCCCTTGTTTGTCTCTGTCTTCCTAATGCCTGGCACTGCAGCCTAACAGTGCTTCATAAGTAACAGCCTAACAGTAAGTGCTTAATAAATACTTCTTGAATCGAATTCAAATAAAAGCTAAATGAGTACCTGTCAAAAGTGTCAAGGAGAAGTCTCCAGCTCAATACTTCTCAGATCTTTTCCAGTTTTTGAGAAATGATTTTAAGAATTCTTACCTAGGTAGCATAGTTAATAGAATGCTGAACCTGGAGTCAGTAAGAGCTGAGTTCAAATTCCTCTGCTATCTACTAGCTGGGCAAGTCACTGATCTCTCAAAACCTCAGTTTCCTTCTCTGCAAAACAGGGACAATAATAGCATCTTCTTCATCAGGTTTTTGTAAGGATAAAGGGATCGTGTATACGATACCTTAGAGAACTAGAGGGCGATATAAACACTAACCGCCACCATCATTATTGCTGTTCCAGCAGGGAACATTCCATAAGGGACTCTATGGCTTCCCTGAAACCTTAATTCAGTTGTTGTGAAAGGGAAGGAAAGTCTACATCTAGACTGTGTGTAACACATGTAACGAGTGAATTGTAGCATTACTGACTCTGGACATGTAAAATACAATCTAACTTTGATTATTTTTGTGATCAACACAGTCATGATAGAGTTGATTTACCTGTGGCCGGTGCTAACTCTATATGTAGGCTGTTATTTAGGGTTGTATGGAGTCAAGGAGGGAAAAGGGATGGTGGAAAGAAGTCCCCATGGCCAGCCAGTTAATAAGTTGACTTTTGTCTTTGGCTCTATTCAGGAGATCTTAACCTTTTCTGTGTCATATACCCTTCTGGAAGTCCAGGGAAGACTCTGGACCCTTTTTAGAATGATATTTTAAATAAATCAAATAAAATACATAGGATTAGAAAGGAAGTCAGTTGTGTTTAAATGCATTTATCAAAGTTTTATTAAAAAAAAGTTCATGGACGGGGTGGAGTCAAGATGGCAGCGTAGAAGCAGCAAAACTCTGCAGCTCCCCCCATAACCACCTCAAATACCTATAAAATATGACTATACACAAATTTTAAAGCTCCAGAACTCACAAAATCACAGAGTAACAAAGCTCTTGCTGAAGGCAACGTGGCAGGCAGACGGGAAGGGGTTCATCACAGCATGCTGGGAACCCAGACCAGCACCTCATGAACCTGTGGCTGGAGCCCTAGGGCCACCAGGACAAGCCCCAGCTGGAGAGCAAATCAGCTGTGGTGTGTTCCAGAATTACCAACCCATAAGAAACAAGGACTAAGTGAAAGGTCAGTAGAACTCAGATAAATTTGGGGGAGAGGGTCCAGCCAACTGCCCCTGGGCTAGAAGTGGCTAAAGTGGGGGCCCTGAAGCTCCCTCCAAGTGGCTGCTTCAGAAGTTCCTGGCCTGCAGATTGCAAGGGGGCCAACCAATCATTCAGAGGCTAAGTGCTCTTGCCTTGAGCTGCCTGGATCAAGATCATGGTCTTGGGTGGTGGTCCTGAGGCATGTTTTCAGTGAGCCAAAGCTGGTGGGGACTGTAGAAACGGTGGCCTCCTAATAGCTCCAGCAACTGCAAAAACCCGAGCAATTTTGGACGAAGCTCTCCCCTCTGAAAGCAGAGTAATTGAACTTAAAAGTCAAGTAATTGACTGGCAACATGAGTAGGCAAAGGAAGTAAAGCAAACCCATCAATGCAATTTTAAATTCTTTTTGGGGGGACAAAAAGGAGCAAAGCATGGAAAAGAAGGAAGGCAATGCAGTCAGAAGTCGTGCCCCAAAAGCTTCCAAGAAAAATATAGACTGGTTACAAGCCATAGAACAGCTTAAGAAAGATTTTGAAAACCAAATAAGAGAAATGGAGATAAAATTGGGAAGAAAAATGAGAATGATGCAAGAAAATCATGAAAAGAGAGTCAACAACTTGACTAAAGAAATAACACCTTAAAAAATAGATAACTCAAATGGCAAAAGAGGCCCAAAAAGCCAAAGAAGAGAAGAATGCCTTAAAAAGTTGACTTTTCCAGATGGAAAAAGAATCTCAAAAGCTTTCTGAAGAGAGTAATTTCCTTTGGAATTAGAGTGGAGCAAATGGAAGCAAATGACTTTATGAGAAATCAAGACACTATTAAACAGATCCAAACAAATGAAAAAATAGAAGGCAATGTGAAATATCTCCTTCATAAAAACACTGACCTGGAAAATAGATCCAGGAGAGACAATTTAAAAATTATTGTACTACCTGAAAGCCATGATCAAAAACAGAACCTAGAGATCATCCTTCAAGAAATTCTCAAGGAAAATTGCCCTGATATTTTAGAACCAGAGGGCAAAATATAACTTGAAAGAATTCACCAATCACCTCTTTAAAATGATCCCAAAAAGAAAACTCCTAGAAATGTTATAGCCAGTTTACTGAGTTCCCAGATCAAGGAGAAAATATTACAAGCTGCCAAGAAGAAACAATTTGAATACTGTGGAAACACAATTAGGATAACCCAGAATCTAGCAGCTTCTACATTAAGGGACTGAGGAGCCTGGAATATGATATTTTGGAGATCAAGGGAGCTAGGATTAAAACCAAGAATCACCTACCCAGCAAAATTGAGTATAATGTTCCAGGGGAAAATATGGTCATTTAATGAGGTGGAGGACTTCCATGCATTCTTGATGAGAAAACCAGAACTGAATAGAAAATTTGACATTCAAATACGAGAGGCATGAGAAGGTAAACATGGAAAAGAATTCATAAGGAACTTATCAAAGTTGAACTATTTACATGCCAACATGGAAAAACGATAATTGTAACTTATGAAACTTTTCTCAGTATGAGGATAGGTGATATACGTTTACATACACATATGTCTATTAGGAGGGTTTATATATGTGTTCAAACTCATATCTTAGTATATGTATATATGAATACATAGAGGGCACAGGCTCAGTTGAATAGGAAGGGATGATACTGTAAAAGGTGAAATTCTGAGGTGGGAGAGGAATAGTATGAGAGGAGACAGGGAGAGACAGAATGGGGTTAATCCTCTCATGTAGAAGAGACAAAGGATAATTGTTACAATGGAGGGGAAGAATAGGAAGGCAAAAGGGAATGGGTCAACCTTACTTTCATTGAAATTGGCTTAGGGAAGAAATGACATACACTCTAAATTAGATATCTTTAGTCTACAGGAGAGTAGGTGGGAAGGCGATGAGAGGGGGAGGACGAAGGGGAGGGCAGGTTGGGAGAGAGGGTTGTTAGAAACACACATTTTGTAAAGGGACAGGGACAAAGTAGAGAATGGAACAAGTGGGGGGTGGAATAGCAAGGAGGGAAATATACAGGTACTGAGGTAGGGAGATCCATCTTGCCCTACCAGAAAGTCAGAGGGGTGATGCAGGAAGATATAGGAGAGAGCTGATTGGGGAAAGGGGTATACAGTGGGATCGCTGTTTTGGGGTGGTGGGTAGGGGAAAGATGGGGAGAAAATTTGTAAATCAAAATCTCATGGAAATGAATGATGCAAACTAAAAATAAACAAAAGTTAAAAAAAAAAGAAAAAAGAAAAGAAAAAAATAAATTCATGGTGCCACGATTAGGAAGCCTTGTTGACTACAGACAATTATTTATTTCCATTTCAATTATTCCATAGCCATTTCCTGCTATCCCTGACTTTTCATGAGTCTACTTTGTGTCTCACTCTTTAAAACAACTTCCTCAAACCAACTGACATATTCCTCTTCCCATCTTCTAAGTGTTAGCTGATAAAGGTCTAAGTCTTGTAACCCTTGCTCAGATTTATTTTTCTAAATAAACAAAAAGTTTTCAAACTTGAAAATAGTTTATATTTAATAGTATGATTTCATAGAGTATGTATGAATGAATAAGATGAATGAAATAAATGTAATGAATAAATTAATGAAAAAGGTATTTGTTATTTACTGTGCTCTAGGCACTGGTGGGGGGAGGGACACAAAATGAAAAACTAGACAGTCTTTGCCCCTAATATGCTGATATTCTGATGGGGGGAGACAAAGTATATTGGGGAATGAGTGGCACCCAAAGAAAGGTGTTTAGGTATGAGAAGTCACTAGGATGATGAGTGAAACAGTAGGACAGTTTATTAATATGCCCTTCCTGGAAGCTAGGTGGTACTATTCTGAATCTAATTCTCTTACAGTCAAAGGTAAAAAATGGGGAGGGAAAGGAACATGTGTAGCTAGAGGGTAGAAAATAGCCAGTATGAAGGAAGAAGCATAGTAGGGGGGATCCATAGAATGCTACTTATCAAGGGCTCTCACCATTGAGGACAGTGTGGTCCTAAGGTAGGGCAATAGTGGCAAGGCAGTGAATTAGTAAGGAAGATGGCCAGAGTAAAGAAAAATGAATAACAGGAAGTGGGAAATTGGAGGGCTTAAATTTGGAGGTCAAGAAGTTCTGGACAGTTTTCTTGAAATAGTAGTATGTGGGTAGGTGCATTTTTATTTTATATACTAGTGAGATGTAGTGATTTGTATATATCTGATACATGGCCAAAGTGAATGAACTTTTCCTGGGATCACTTTTCCCAATGCACATTGATCCAATTTGCTCCAGGAATAAAAACAATCTTATTTATTATACTTCTCCCCCCTTTAGCATTCAAACAACATTGCAGTAACATATGCCAGTTCTGATGGCAACATATTGTATGGATTACATTAATTTATCCAAAACAGCCCCTGTTTCCTACTAATATGATTAATAAATGGAACTTATTAATTAGTGTGACAAGGTATCAGCTTAAAGAGTTCTTACTCTCCACTTTTCCTCTCTTTGACTTAAAAATACATCTAGCACTTGACAAAAGGTGAGATTTGGTTGCTTGGCACTTAATTCTGGAAATGATCAGATCTCATGAGATTTTCAAGTAGCAAATAGATGGAGAAAGATAGTGGCAAAGTAGGACAGAAACTGAAAATAGGAATCTCCAGATTATTCAGGAGCTCACACACGGGGAGGTAATTCGGACAAAGTTTATAGGTTATAATGCTGACAATAAGATCACTAGAGAGTTGGATGATTGTTTTCACTTGATTTTTTGTAGATAAAACCCAGGCCTATTGATAAGAATGAGGCGTTGAGACATATTCTGTATGGGCTATCACATTTCAGAGAAGTTCATCAGAAAAATGGCAAACTGTGGGTATAATCCAGTAATCAAGTATTATTTTATGAATGATAAAGGTCCAATAGTGACTTTGGACAAGTGTAACAGGAATTGGGGAAACAGACTGTATTTGGTAAAGAAAAAATTGAGATATTTATAGTGAATGATGAAAGAGGTGAGAAAAAAGAGAGAGCAAAAGAGAGAATTGGAAAAGAAATGATAAATTTCTTCCCTTTTTTTTCATATGTAGAACCTAAAGGTATGTATGTATGTATATATATATATATATATATATATATACATATATATACATATATATATATTATCAATGTCTTGAGTAACTGATAATGTGATCATTCTAATTATCAATAAGAATTAATAATAGTATGTAAATATGCAAGAAATCCCCCAAACATGTTACAGTTAAAATTCATACTTTAACTATATCAACGTAATACAGCTATCATTAGGAAGAGAGGTCTGGTTAATGTTAAATTCTTGCAAAGAACAAATCTCTTACACAATGTCGTTAGATTATTCCTAAAATATTGATTTTGTAATATTCCTCTCCTCAAAAATCTTTAGTAACTCCCTATTACCTATGATATGATGTCTAAATTTCTTAACCTATGACTCAAAATCTTCCATAGTTTGGAATTTATAGTTCTCTTAGAGCAAGAGCAGGAAAGTGGGGAGGGAGAGGAATGTGAATGACAGGAGAGTGGAAGAAGTCCAGTGTGAAGAAGTATAGTAGGTAGAGTCCAGAGAATGCTGTTTATCATGGGTCTCACCAATTTTACCTATCCAGACTTATCTCCTATTATGCTCCAACATGAATTCTTCACTCTAGTCATGCTGATGCTTAAATTTGCTCCTTAAAAAGCTATGTTCCCTTCTAGCTCTACACCTTTGCCCATGCTCCTTCTCCTTGCAATATCTTTGAGGACAGGACTTTGAATGCCTGGTAAAGGAATCTGAACTTTACTCAGTAGTCAGTAGAAAACCATGAAGATTTTTTTGAGTGGAGACACAATCTGATCAATAAAAGCACTGATCTGAAGGATGTATTGGAGTGGGAAAGTAGGGGAGGGTGCAAAATTATATGTTAGGACTCTCTTGCAATAGTCCAGGTAAGTGATAATGAAAGCCTGTCCTAGGACAGTGGCAATGGGAATAGAAGGGAGGGAATGGATACTAAAGATGTTGCAGAAGAATGAGTAAATGGATATGAGAGATGAAGAATATTAAAAACAAATAATTTTTACCATGAAAGACAAAATTAATAGTATTGTATTGATGGAAACAGTGGAATCAGAAGGGAGAAAAGATGTAGTGAAAGGATAATATGCTTACTTTCAGATACACTGAGTATGAGGAACTGGAGGCACATCCATGTGGGATATCCTACGAAAAGTTGGAAAGGGAAAGAGTGCCACAGAAGAATGTCAAGGACAGAACTTTGGAGAAAAGTTAAAGAGTTGGAAAGACAACAAGGTGTTTCAGTATGAGGGAAAAGAGAAAGGAAGGAAGGAAGGAAGAAAAGAAAGAAGGAAGGAAGAGAGAAGGAGAGAGGGAGGGAGAGAGAGAAGGAAGGAAGGAAGAAACGAAAGAAGGAAGGGAGAAGGAGAGAGGGAGGGAGAGAGAGAAGGAAGGAAGGAAGAAAAGAAAGAAGGAAGGAAGAGAGAGAGGGAGGGAGGGAGGAAGGAAGGAAAGAAGGAAAGAAGGGAGGGAGGAAGGAAGGAAAGGGAAGAAGGCAGAGAATTCATGGTATGTTTCCTCCCTACCCCCAAGCAGAACTAATTGATTTCTTAGGTTTGCTATGAGGAAGGTCCGTTAAAAACTATAAAGTACTATATAAATGTAAACTGCTGGTGTTTGTATCATATGTGATAGGTTATTATGAGTATAGAATCATAGATTTATAATTGGAGGGAATCTTAGAAGCCATGTAGTCCAACCGCCCTCATTTTACAGGTTTAAACTGAGAGAAGTTAAGTGATTTTGCCAAGTAACACAACTAATAGGTCCATGGTTCATAGCAGGGCTTTTGTAATGTTGGCCCATATGGATATTTAAGCAGTGCCCTTAGCAATAGTCTCGAACCAAATGAGCTAAGTCACCATTTATATAGTGCTTTAAGGTTTACAAAGTTAGCCTTATAACAAGCACGATGCAAGCATCATCATCTCCATTTTATAAACGGGGATACTGAGGTTTAGATTAAGAGGGATTAAGTAACTCCCCCATGGCCATACAGCTAGGAAGTTTGAGAGTTAGCTCTGACTGTCAAACCAGTATGCTTTCCATTACATCACCATGCCTCTCAAAGAATATGGGAACAGAAATAGAATTTGGGGCATTTCACACACGCCCCCACAATAGCACAGTGTTCCCATTAGTTATTGACCTGATAAGCATGTCCACAAGCACCATCTTATCACAGAATGGTTTGTTCATTGGTTTAATCTTTAATGAAAATAAGTCAAGTCAATAATTAGCATTCATTAAGCATCTACTATGTGTTAGGCAGGAAGTGTTCTCAAGTGCTAGAATCATTTAAAGCTCAGTGGAATTAAAATGTGTTTCTTACTGAAAATTTATGATTACAAAAGGTTTAGAAACAAGAGAAGTTAGTGAATGCATGCTCTAGACATTAGCGTATTTGGAATGGCTAATATGTTATGCCATATTTATTTTGACCATTGAGCTAATAACAATAGATGGCATTTACTTTGCATTTAAAGTTTGCAATTCAGTTTACGAATATCTCATTTAATCCTCAAAATAACTCTGGCAGGTAGGTGCTATTACCCCCATTTTACAGATGAGGAAAATAAAGAAAACCAGTGTTAAGTGGCTTGCCCAGAGTCACATAGCTAGGAAGTTTCTGAGGCTACATTTGAACTCAGGCCTTCCTGAGTTCAAGTCTACTGCTATATCCACTGTACCATCCAGCTTCCTCTTGGAAGTTCATTTGTGTATTTGCCATGACATATGTGTGATTCATGGATAATTAATAGGATTGTCATTGTGCCCTACAAAGATAGAATATTGTGTCCATAAGAGGTACAGGATCAGTTATGGACAAGTTCTATAACTGGCCTAGTGCTCTATTAATTATGAACTAAAGAGCTTAACTGTGTCCAACAAAATAAAAGCTTGAATGTTGACCCTCTGGGGAAATAAAGTCATTATCAGTCCCTTTCATACTGTCAGTATCAAATAGTTTCATTCCACAAGCCTTCTTTACCAGACTCATTCTCCCTAGGCAATAATGGAATATCAGAATCACCTCTAGTGTTGTCATAAGGAGGTTATTTTGAGGTAGTAAGGGCGTCCTCTACCTTCCAATACTATGTGCAAATTAAAATGGGGTAGGGAGGCTGGGGAGAAGACAAACAAGTTAGGGACTAAGCTAATGTTTTGGGAAGAAAATAGAATTTGGATATTGAAAATTAACTCCAGAGAAATTTGTCATGGATAGTAGATACAGATGTCTTTCTTCCCTCCTTTCCTTCTTTTCTTCCATCACTTCAAATGTGGACTTACTTTCACATGCTGGGGTTGGGAAGGAATTGGGTTATTTGACTTAAAATGTCTGTAAGCCCACTTCTTCACAACTGTCCTCTATTTGCACATATAGAAGCATCTCTAAGGAATGATCAGATGGCCTAGTCATAAATCATGGAGGCTCCTGTTTACTTCTATAACTGATTTCTAAAAGCAAGATCAATGCAGTTCATTCCTGAAACCTACAAACAAGTATGTATCAGAGAAAATGTCTTTAGAGACACAGTATGAAAAAAAGGTCAAACCTCAATTCACCTTGGTTTCCAGCAATAGTCTTTCCCTTTACAAAAACAATTCCAGGGCCTGTGATAATCATATCATAACAACCAGAAAGTCAGACCCATTAAAGTTAGTTATATGCTCATTTCCATTCAAATAATGCTTAGCTTTATTGAAGTACCATTCTCTTTTTCAAGTCTGGGCACAAATAGGACCACTTGAGCAATTTCTTGACTATTGATTCCTATTTAAATACCCATACAATTGTGAATCAGGCAGATATCCTCCGTGTGCTTCCTTCAGAGATGCACATGTTTTGTATGACAGAGAGGCAGAGCCTATTAGAAGTTCAAAAAGCCCAGTTTGGCTTTATTTCACTTTCTTTCTTGGTACTCTGAAGGACAATTATATCACAAATGTTCACCTGCAGCGCATCTGTGCAAAAAAGCAATAAAACTATGCCTTCAAATTGAAGACTGGGGGAAAACTTCCCGTTTTTACTATTTTATAATGTGACATGTCTTAGAACCTACCACATCCTAAAATATACAGATTTAAGAAAAAAGTCATAACAACTCACATTAAAAAACAAAACAAAACTACTTCAACAAATGCAAACTTGGAGTGATTTTAGTAAATCTAATTTATTTAAATTAGCTTTATTTAATTACATATACAGCTGTTCTGTGCCCTGATCATAGCCCTGGGGACTGTGCAAAGTGCTTAAGTCTAAATGTCATGTTTTATCACAATGTGAAATGGAACGAGCTGCAAAGTACTTTTTGTTCCCCTTTGTTTGTTTGCTAGGGAGGATTTGAGGGACACACCATTTCTCTCCCTCATAGTGTTTCTACTCTGAAAAATAGTTGTACCTGTGCTTCCTTCCTTGGGTCTGCCCCTACCCAAGCCTTGGGCAGCAAGTGATAGTTCACAGGTGTTGAGAGAAAACCAAGGCTCATGGGTATATGTTGATGTCTTAGTATTTGAACTGTTTCTAGTTCTGAAATCTTTCATTAAAACTTTGTTTGCAATCATGTTTATTTCTTCCTGACTAAGAAGAGTTTTCCAATCCAAAGCCTCTGAATTTGTTTTTTGACTCGGCTCTTGAACCAGTGCTATCTAGTCAGGGTCTCAATTGATGGCAACTTTAATTCCTTGTTGGGTCTCTTGAGATTGCTAGTTTTCAAATATTTTCAGGTAATAGGAAGAGCACAGGAGTCTAAGAACATGGATTTGAATCCCAGCTGTGCTACTCCTCCCTCTCTAGTTTGGAGCAAGTCAGCTCACTCAAAGGCCTTTTCCTTGTCTTCTTTTCCTCACCTGCAAAATGAAGGGGTTGACCTATATGGTCTCCTAGATTCCTTCCAACTCTCTATCTATGCTCCTTTGGGGCAGTTAGATGGCACACTTGGGAACCTGCAGCCTTGAGGCCACATGTGGCCCTCTAGGACACTAAATGCTATCCTTTGACTAAATCCAAACTTCATAGAACAAATCCCTTAATAAAAGGATTTGTTCTGTAAAACTTGGACTCAGTCAAAAGGCTGTACCTGAGGATTTAGAAGGTCACATGTGGCCTTGATTGAAGCTGCAGATTCCCCACCCTTGGGATAGAGCATAGGCCCTGGAGTTAGGAAGACTAGAGTTCAAATCCAAGCTTATACACTTACTATTCATGTGGCCCTGGGGAAGTCACTGAACCCTGTTTGCCTCAGTTTCCTCATCTATAAAATGAGCTGAAAAAGGAAATGGCAAACCACTCTAGTATCTTTACCAAGAAAACCCCATATGGAGTCATGAAGAATTGGATTCAACTGAAACAAACAATAACAATAAATGATCCCAAGTGAGCCTGTGACTCACAGTGCATGCATGCACTTTCTTCCTTCTCGTTTACCATCAAAGTGTCAGTTCAATGTGAAATAGCAAGCACAAGACCCTATGCTAGGTACTAATGGTATGAAGACAAAGATGAACCACCTCCTGCCCTCAAGGAGCCGATAGTCTGCCATGGGCTGATGGGGAAGGAGGGGCAGGGATGCAACATCTACTATTTTCTTGCAGGGGAAAAGGAATGGTCCAGACCTCTATTTGCTATGGGACCTTTCAGGGTGACCATTCCCTTTATTGATAGAGATTGGCACCTCTTCTTAACTTTGTTTTTTATTATTTTATTATTAAAATAATATTTTATTATTCCTCTTCAGACTGGCAACTTTTCTCTATTTTACTATCTTAGAAATTGATCTAGGGCACTAAACAGGTAAGTGACTTTCTCAGGGTCACATTTCTAGTAAGTGTTAGAGATAGAACTTGAACCCAGATTTTCTTGATTCTAAGACTAGTCTTCCATCTACACGGAATGTAGATAAATAAGTAAATGCAACATACTAAGTAAATTCAAAGTATGTGAGGAAAGGGAGAACTGGGAGACCTAAGAAAAGACCTTGTGTAAGAGCTAAGACAAAGGAAACTAAGAGTTATATGAGGCAGAGTGGTGGGAGGAGAATATACCACATCAGGCGATAGGGTTTATACAATGGCAAGGAAGCACAAAAGAGAGTAGAGTGAAGGAGGAAGTGGCCAGAAGGTCAACACCATCTCACTTAGCTTACATAGAGGCAGTGTAACATAATGGGAAAAAAGAGATGGCCTTGGAGACAGAGAGACCTGGGTTCAAGTCCTGCCTCTGACATGTACTGACACATAACAGCCTCTCAGTGCCCTAGATAAATGTTTAAGACTAACAGTTGCAGAGAAGGTGTCACTTGGGTGTTCCCAGTGCTAGGAAGTCACAGGTGTAGGTAGTCCTTCTTCCTACCCCAGCAGAAGTATAGTCATTAGGGCATTATATTTGGAAGACCTCCCATATATACTAATATATATATACTAATTAGCTCTATGAATCTATACAAACCATTTCAGCTTTCCCTGCCTCAGTTTCCTCATTTGCAAAATGAAAGAGTTTGATTCAGTGGGTCCTGAGATTCCTTCCAGTTCTGGATCTATGATCCTATGAAACATTTTGTGCCTTGGTTTTCTTCTCCTTAAAATGGAAGAATTGGATTCAATGGTTATAAAGTCTCTTAGAGCTTTAAATTTATAATCCTATATTGTAATAATATGTTATGCCCATTTAACTGCAGAATTCTATACTTACTATCTATGAAATTACCTTGAGCATATCATGTGATCCCAGAATGATTGGTTGGTTAATCAATAAACACTTATCAATGCCTGCTCTGTTCTAGGCACTGTGTTAAATATGGGAGATATAAAAAGAGGGAAAAGACAAGCCTTAACCTTCGAGGAGCTCATAGTCTAAGGAGTGAGATGATAAGCAAACAAAGATGTACAAACAAGTATATAGAGGATGAACAGGAAATAATTAGGAGAGTGAGGGCACTGGAATTAAGAAGGGGTTGGGAAAGGCTTCCTGTAGAAAATGAGATTTTATTTGGGAATTAAAGGAAGCCAGAGACAGTAAGCAGGGACAAAGAGGGAGAGCTTTACAGGCATAAAGGACAACCAAAGGAAATGCCTGGAGCCAAGAGATAGAATGTCTTATTCATGGAACAGCAAGGAGGCCAGTGTCCTTGGGATCAGAATATGTGACAGAGTAAGGGGTAAGAAGACTGGAAAGGTATGAGGGGATTAGGTTATAAAGGGCTTGAACATCAAACAGGATATTTTATGTTTGATCCTAGAGGTGATAGGGAGATGCTAGAGTTTATTGAGTTGGGGGGTGCAGGGTGATGTGATCAGACCTTCACCTTCAGAAAATCACTTTAGTGACTGAATTGAGGATTGATTGGGTGGGGAGATACTTGAGGCAGACAGACTCACCTGAAGACTATTGTTATAATCTAAGCATGAGGTGGTGAAGGCTTATACCAGCATGCTGACTGTGTCAGAAGACAGAAGGGGGCGTATTTGTAAGATATTGCCAAGATGAAATGGAAAGACCTTGGTCACAGATTGAATAGAGAGGCTGAGAGATGAAGAGCAGTCAATGATAACAGCTAGGCTGTGAGCCTGAGGGACTGAAAAGATGGTATTGCCCTGGACAGCAATAGGTGAGATAGGAGTGGGAGAGAAATTAGGGGAGAAGATAATGAGTTCCATTTTGGATATGTTGAATTTAAGACATCTGCTGGACATCCAGTTAGCAGGGTCTTAAAGGCAGTTGGAGATGGGAGATTGGAAGTTAGCAGAGAGGTTTGGGCAAGATGGGTAGATCTAAGAAATGTCTGCTTAGAGATGGTAATTAAATCCATGGGAGAGGATGATGATGTCAGTAAGGGAAGTCATATAGAGAGAGAAGAGAAGGGGGCCCAGGACAGAGCCCCATGAGACATCTATCATTAGAGGGCATGACCTACATGATGACCCAATAAAAGAAACTGAGAAGGAGAGGTTTGATGGGTAGGAGGAGAACCAGGAGAGAGGGATGTGCTGAAGACCTAGAGAGAAGAATGTCAAGGTGGTAAGGTAATCAACAGTGTCAAAGCTTGTGAAGAGGCCGAGAAAGATGATGCCAATTAACTATGTGGGTCAGGGGTTTGGGGATGGGCATGTTCTGTTCCAAGTTATTCTTTACAGTTGAAAAATAATTCATTTAAGTAGACATCTTTAGTCAACGGAAAAGTCTGGTTTTTCCCCATTGCCAAAGTCCTACCAGATTTGAAGTCTGCGTTCTTTCTAGCTAAAAGAATCTGAACTAAGTAATGATTTAGTTGGTCACCTTCACATACAAAGAACAGCACTCAATAGTATGACAGAATTTGGGAGATTTTCTCAGCTAACAAACAGGAAGAGCTCTAGCATTGGAAAGAACCTGGTTCAAGGTATGATTGCCTTCAAAATTTAGTATTCACCCTATTTTACCTTTTCCATCCTGTGATGGTTCATAAGACAAAGGGCCCTGGCACAATCTGTCAATAGCTCCCTTATTCTTTGCTGCCACCAAATCACCTAGCTGCCAAGGGAGCTCACCTCTGCATGCCCTGAGTCAAAGTGTCAGCATCTGGGATGGTGCCAGGCTGTCTCTAATGTTGATGTTCTGGTAAGTCCTCCTGGTGACCTGAGAGCAGCATGGTCCAATGCCCATAAAAACTGGTTAAAAACCTCTCCATCTAAATGATGAGAACCAGACAGAGCAGCATTTCCACAAATGAGAAAGCCAGCCACCTAGGCAATCATCTGGACTTTTCCACTATTCATTAAAAGTAAGTCATGACAGTATCTGGCAGGGAAATTTTAATCTTCTTTTTCATCCAATAAAGCTATCCAAGGTCATCCATGCCATGCATTCTGAGGCTCCCATCTTAAGCACACAAGGACACCTACAGACACATGCATGCACACTCGTACACACACACACACACACACACACACACACACCATTCAACAATACTGTCCAATTGTCATTTTTTTTATGTTTTGTTCAGCACCACTAGTTTAGCCTCATTATTCACCCTCCTCCTCCCCTTCATTCTGTCTGCCTCTCTCAGCCCCCTCCCCTGCATGTGAGAGCTGACATTTTTACCTATTCATCACATTATGGCAGTCCTTTGCAAGCAAGATGTAGCAAGTACCTGCACATCTTGGGGATAATTACTCTTTCACTAATCTGCAACACTAATGATGCTTTTCCAGCTTTTATGGAGCCAGTGTTTAAAGCTTTATTAATTTGCACTTGGGCATTTCTTTGGTATTTTTCCTTCTACCTGGGCATTTCCTGGGTGTACTGATGAAACAGATCACAAACTACATGTCTCAGAATGGACAAGCATTCAGAAGAAGAAAAGGATTAAGGGATAATTAAGTTAATGTCCACTTCCTGGCTTTTAGTGAAAAAAAGAGAATTACTTCAGGACAGCATCTGACCCAATAGAGGGGCTTTCCTTGAAAAAGACTGGTTAGATTGACAACCATTGAGTTCAGAATGGGTGGGGCATGTTAGAAAACAGACTCAATATGTTAACCGATCTGCTCAGTCAATTGGCTTGTAAACAAGTTAAGTAGGGGGCTCAAAATCAGATTTTCTGACTCCAAGTCTAATATTTTCTCCACCAAAGCAAACCACCCTGTATCACTAACCTTTCTAGGATTCAGTTTCTTCCTTTGCATAATGATGGAAATGGACTAGGCTATCTCTAAGAATCTTTCTGGTTACAAAAGTCTCTGATACGATGATCTTATTATGTCTGGAACTCATTACAATGTGCTTGCTACAAGCATATGCTTGAAGGTTTAGTTTAATGATCTGGGGATCAGAAAAAAAGAGATGTTGGAGATGAGGAAGGGTGTGGGGTTGATCCTAATTTTGTAAGTTTCAGAAAAAAATCAGAAGGTCTGGTTTTACATAAAAATTCTTAGTTCAGAAAGTTCTGAAGGGGACACAAAGAGGACATTTTTGTTACTATTTTGTTGAAGTAAATATATACTTTAGAAAATACATATAATATAAATTAAGTTTCTCATATAGTCTTCCTGGTTTTCATATATTCAAATGTTTTGGTTAATGCTTACATATGCAATAAAAAGAGAAAAATAAGAATAAGAATTCTTAGTTCTGAGGCCAGACACACTGCACTCATAAACAATAAACTAGGCCCAGAGTTAAATAGGAGGAGGAGAGCTCCTCAAGAGATGAATCATATTTGGAAAATGGCACCATTTCAATGAGCCCAAGCTGCTTCCTTGTTGCAAAAAGCACATTATTTTTTTTAAACACCAATATTTCCCTGGTGATGTTATTTGTTTGTGAATCATAGGGCACCATTATCTCTGAAGAATCAAAGAACAGTGGAAAGAGATTTGGTTAAGTATGAATAGGCTACAGTTGTGCTCAAAGGATGTCCTAAAGAACATGGAGCATCAGAGAAGGTCATTCATACACTGAGGCAGGGAATAATGAATAGGCACCCTCAAGGCTTATACTGGCATTCATAGAATGTCAAAAGAACCAAAGGATGGCCTTCAGAGTGTAGAGTGGATTTGCTATAGAGGCTTTATGGAAAGATGGATCAACATTCCAGACAACTGAATCTTCATGATAAAGGGCGCAGAAGATCATAAATGTAAAACTGACTTGGCTGGCTCTGAAAGAACTAATTCAGGGGCCATCTAGAAGATCCACAGCCTTCTTTTATAGCTGAATAAACTGAGGTTCAGGAAGGTTTTAAGTTACTTGCCCAAAGTCACAACCACAGTAATTGCCAATAGCAGAATTTCAACCCAAGGCTGTGGACTGCAGAGCCATTGTTCTCAACATTATACCATGCTAATGCAGGAATGGGCATGTTCTGTTTGTTGGATAGTGAGGAAACTGGTATAACTAGAACAGAGCATAGTATTAGAGAGTAGTGTAGTATGATGCCAGAGAACTTATGGTGAGGCCAGATGAGGTGTTTAAAGTCAGGAAAAGAAGTTTCAACTTGATGAGGTGGGAAATAGACCCTTTAAAAGTTTAAATGTTTTTGATTTGGGAACAGAGGTGGAGAAAGGTCTGATAAAAGAAGATGAGTCTGGCAGAGATTGAAATCAAGGAAGACCATTTTTAGGAAGCCAGAAATCAAGGCAGATGCCTGGATTCATTTGGCTACATCGAGTGCTTCCAGCAGGGCAGGAGGGAGATTCCAGAGTCGGGTGGTTGTACGTTTTCCTACCAAACGTTTTTGCTTCTCCATTCCTCAATGACAGTGTTCCAGGAATACCACTTTGTCCTGATCTGGCATATGCTCAGGGCCAGCCCAACTTGGCACCAGCAGGGTCCAGAGGGGTCATTCCGAAGCTAATGGGGCAATGGAAAGTGCTACTTTAATTCAACACCATGGCATGGATACAGACTGAAGCTGTAAATATGGGGGAACTTAATGAGAAACTCAGCTCTCTTTCTTTCACTTCTTGTATTGGATTTTAGATTGGCCCACTTTCACAGCTCTATAAAAAGTCCTATCTTGGCCATATCTTGCTATTGCTAATGACTCCACTGTGTGGTGTGCTTGTTTCAGAAAGCCAGTGGCTTCACTCTCTGGTTCTGCTCGTAACCAATAAGTAATGAGTGGCATTTCAATTAACCAGTCCTATCTCGATTTTGCTTTCTTTTCTCTTACTCAGGCAGTTCAAATTTGTCTCATTTCACAAGGCAACTTATGCTGATTAAGAACAACTGCTGTGTATTTAAGCAGCCTCTAGGTCCTATTACTTTAAACTCAAGATCTGTGACAATTATCCCTAAATAGATTCCTGTCTTCTAACCCCCATATTTTGGCCCATAAATATCAGCTTCCCAGGCCTAGGTTAGGTTTTCCCTCCTCTGTCCTTCTCTTCCCTTCAGTGCTGCCTTAGCATTCTGTGCCTTACCTCCATTTCCCCTGAAGATGCATTTTAAGTTGATGTTTCTGAGAATTTTTTTAATGTCCTGGTTCTGTTTAATTAGCCAATTTAGCCTATTTCAGTTAAGGCAAAGCTCTTTCACAAGTTCCCTTCATTTTCAAAGAGGCAAACACTCTACTTCTTTAAGAGTGTTGCCATAGCAGTCCCCAGCCACTTAAAGAAAGGGTGTGATTTCAGCTAAAAGGGCTTCCATGGTAAGCCCAAGAGTTTCACAGGCCTGAAACACTTTTAATTAGATTCAGGTCTGGCACTTATACAACTGCTTCTGAGGGTATGGAGTGTGGACATTGTTTAGTGGGTTGAAACTGTTGACGCATAGGCTTATTTTCAATAATAGAATCACACTGTTAGAGCTAGAAGGGACCCAAGAGGTCATCTAGCCCATTACCCTCATTTTACAGATGAGAAGACTGTGACCTAGGAAAGTTAAGTGATTTGCCCAAAGTCATACAACTAGTCAATAGCCCAGCCTCAACTAGACTCAGTCATCAAATTTCTATCCCATCACTGTTAACTGCATTAATCCTACTCTTATTGTATTTCCATGGTCAGTACTATATGAGAAGACAAAAGAAAACATGATTTCAACTTTGAATTCTGTTGAAGGAGGAACGTATCTGTTAAACACAAAACTAACATTAGTAAAGAGAAGCTATCAAAAGAGCAATAGGATTCAAGAATCAGAGAATATAACTATCACAGCTAGGTCCCAGTTAGTGCAAATAATGACTTCTGTGAAGTGACTATACATATTAGAATTCACACCATTCAATTATAATAATGTCCACTATGGCAACTGGTTTCAGTCCAACGGAAATGGGCAATGCTAATTTTAACAATGAGACCACCTCAGGGTGTGCATTATTTGCACTACTCAGGACCTAATGATGATTCTTTTCTGTCTGTTTGGTCACTCTCAATTCTCATTGATTCCATTGTCCTCTCTCTGAAAATGATTACCTAAGCTTCATATTCAGCCTTAGTCCAGCATTACTAACTGCCTTTTGGACATCTCCAACACGGTGTGTTGTAGGCTTTTCAAATTCAGCATATCTAAACGAGGACCCACTGTCTTTCCCCATCAAAACTTCCTTATTTCTGATAAGGGGACCACTGCCCTCCCATTCGCCAGAGTCACAACCCCAGAGTCATCCTTGCTCTCCCCCTCTCCCTCACAACCACCACAGTATCACATCAATGGCCAAGTCTTTATGGTTCTGCTTCCAGAATATCTTTCTCATCCAACTCTTCCTTTTCACCTATGTGTAGTCACCATTTTAGTTCAGACCCCTTATCACCTCTCACCTAGACTATTATAACAGCTTCCTACTGTACCTGGACTCCTTGTTTCCATTTTTCCCCTTCTCCAAGCCTTCCTATACACAGCTGCCAAAGTAATGTTCCTAAAGCACAAGTCTGAACACAGCATCTCTCCCCTGCCCAAGAAACTTCAATGGCTTCTTACTGTATAAAATACACTCTCTTTCATTTAAAATTGGCATTTAAAATGTTTCACAAACTGTAGACTACCCCACTCCCTCAGCCTTTCTAAAAACAATAAATTTTCTTTTTTTGCTTTGAATTTTTACAGTTACCAACAAACATAAACATTATTTTTCCAGGCTTATTGCATGCTACTCCCCTTCATGCACTCCGTGTTCCAGCCAAACAGTCCCACCTGCTGTCTCCGGAGCTCAGCATCCCATCTCCTACCAATGGGCTTTTTCATAGGCTGGTTCCCAAACCTGGAATAGAACATAAACTCCTTTAGAACAGGGACTAACTGTTGTTGTTGTTTTTTTTAATCTTTGTATCCCTAGTGCCTGGAACAGTGCTAAGTACTATTTGAATTGAATAATTGAATAAAATTAGAATTATTCTTCACCTCTGTGTCTAGGAATCTGTCTCTTTCCTGAAGGCTCAGCTCATATGCTATCTCTTATAGGATACTTTTCCTGACACCCCCCCCCCCAAATTATAATGCCTATTCTTTTATACTTATTTTCATACAAGTTGTACCCCTCCCTCTACCCCCAGTAGAGATGTAAGGGTCAGAGGCTATCTTTTTATCTTCATATCATCAGTGCCTTACACATAGTAGGCATTTAATAAATGTGCATTAGATTGGATTGGATTGTTTGGCTTCCAATTTTATGGATGAATTTACAAAGAACAAGTTAGATGATATAGTGATGGTCAATCATGAGTTTAAATTCCCCTTCTGTTACTTTCTTTTAAGTACCCATGTGATCTTGCTAAGTCAGGGAAATGCTTTGGACCTCAGTTTTCTTACACGTGCGGTGAAGACAATTGCTAAGACTCTTGCCCTAAATCCTATGATCCCAGGAAATGCAAAATGCAACTAAGCTCTTTGTTAGAATTTTGCAAAGAAGAATCCAGGAGTAGTAGTTTCTGCCCTCAGGTTGTCTAACTGAACTGGTAGCTGTGGTGGATGGAATGTCACCATGTATTGGAACAGGAGTCAGAAACTCCCACTTACTGAATTAATCACTGAACCTCAGATCCTCAGGCTCAGTTTCCTTATTTTTAAAATAAAGAGAATAATACTATTTTACAAGTTTAAAGATTATTATTAATAATAATAGAACCATAAATTCTTAACTTTTTGTAAGCTTCCTCCTAATGGATTGCTCATTTCATAATTAAGTACAACTGCTATTAAGAATGATATTAACTTTGAGGGGCGATGGGGAAAGGAATTTGGACCTGTGATTTCACCCCTGTGGAAACTCTCTCAACCAATGAGGATTAGCTATACATCTATAATTAAAAGTCTTAGAGAACTGCCAAAAATCAGAAGTAGAATGACTTGCCCAGAGTCACTCAGTCAGTATATGTCAGAAATAGGGCAGGAAACCCACATGTTCAGGCCTTTCAGTAACAATAGCTGACATTTACACAGTGCTTTACACATATTAGCCTCTTTTATTCATCACAGTCTAGTGACAGGCAGTTAAGTGTTGCAGTGGCTAGAGCACTGGTTCTGGTGTCTGGAAGGCTGGATACACTATCTGTGTTATCCTGGGTAAGTCACTCTGCCTTAGTTTCCTCAGGTAGAAAATGATAGTACCTATCTATCAGAGCTGTTGCGAGGATAAAATGAGATAATATTTGAAAAGTACTTTATAAAACTTAAAACTCTATATAAATCTTACAGATGAAGAAACTGAGGCTCAAAGGGGCTGAATAGTTTTTTCCAGGATCATAAAACTAATCATTGTTAGATATAGAGGAAGGTTATAAACCCAGTTCTCGTGTTCCAAGTCTAGTAGTCTTTTGTTCCATGCTTTCACTTTTAGAAAGGGAATTTCTTTTAAATTTTATTTTAAATAAATTACTAAGTCTAAAAAAAAAACCTTTTTGATGTAGGCAGCAAGGTGCTGAACCTATAGTCAAGAAGACTTAGGCTTATTACTTAACCTCTCCAGCTTCATATTTCTCTTCTGTAAACCAAGGATAGTAATAATATAACTAGGGGGCTATAAATAATAGCATACCCTTTGACCCAGCAATACCACTGTTGGGATTATATCCCAAAGAGATCACGGAAGTGGGAAAAGGACCCATATGTACAAAAATATTTATTGTAGCTCCCTTTGTGGTTGCAAAAAATTGGAAATATAGGGGATGCCCATCCATTGGGAATGGCTGAACAAGCTATGGTATATGAATGTAATGGAATACTATCGTGCAAAAGAAATGGGAAGGAGATGGACTTCATAATTACCTGGAGAGGCTTATACAAATTAATGCTAAGTGAGAAGAGCAGAACCAGGAAAAACTTTTACACAATCATAGACACATTGTACATATGATGACCAACCTTGATAAAC
>CM053585.1:510023690-510062295 GCA_028646515.1 Pseudochirops corinnae | reverse complement strand
ATATATATATATCCAACAATTACTTGGTCTTATTGTGGCCTAGAGATGACATTTATTAACTTGGGCAGACTGTGGTTGCTCCACAATTATAACACTATAAGTGGGAACCCCTAGAGTTCAGAACTCCTCATGAACACACACCTTCAGGTAAAACAGGAGGGAAAAATAAGGATATAACACACAATCTATGCTCAATGACAAACATGTATCCAAGATACAGTTTTTACAAAATTTTCCCTAGCAAAAGGATTATGTTTGCAAATATCATCAATTCCCATGTTAACGTCTTCATCCATGATCTCAATATCAAAGTCTATTCATTTCCATATTTAGCAAAGTGAGTATCCCCACAAGCAACCTAAGAGTCCCCAAATCTCAACAGAAAGGAAAAATAGGGGGATGGCAGATGGGTGGGGCCAGCACATCTATAAATACTTACAACTGACTTCATCTTACATGCCGGATTTCCTGAGCTGGCAGCTGTATTTGAGATCCACAGGCATACTTTACATAGTAAAACAACAATAATAGTGATACATACAGAATTGTCTGTTTATTCTTTGTTGAGACTTCGTTTTTTCTGCATAACATTTTCACCGACTTTTTTGGAGCCTGTGAGAAGAATCAAATTATGCTTATTAAAATTTGTGTATTTCTGGAGGGATACACGTTCCTATAACCTTCATTATGATGCTCTTAATTAACCAATATGCCTCACAATAAAGTATCTAGCTGTCACCAAAATCAACACTTTTCAGTTATTAATAGATTAAGGAAAGAATGTTAATTTCTTCAAGCTCCATTTCATTTGGTCTCATTACTTCAGGAGCCAGATGGTTACAGGGCTAGACCTGTCAACAGTTATTGTGAGGAAGAATACATTCAGAAACCCTAAGCTGAAACATGAATAACAGGGAAAAAATGAATTCCAAGGTAGCAGTGCATAACACACAAGGCAGGGCAGAAAGTTATTTTGCAGACAAAAAGATGAGAACATGAATCAGGATCATTTTAATTGATATTTTTTATGTTCCCCATCAAATCCTCTCCCTGACACAACTTCCCCCCTTAAAAATTTTGTGTAAATCACTTTGAATCTATGTCCCAAAGTTGCTAAATTTTATATATACATACATACTTACATACATATATACATACATACATATATATATATATACACACACACACACACACACTCTCTCTCTCTCTCTCTCTCTCTCTCTTTGATTAAGCAGTATCACTACTAGGCTCATATGAAAAATCAAGGAATGGGGAAAAGGTCCTATGTTTACAAAAATATTTTGTATTGACAAAAACCCAGAAATTATGGAATGCCTATCAATTGGGGAATGGATGAACAAATCATGGGCTATGAATGTGTTGCACTGTAAGAGATGACCAGGAAGACAGTTTCTGAAAAACCTGGTAAGACTTATATGAACTGATGCACAGGGAAGTGAGCAGAACCAGAAGAACAATTCATACTTTAATAATATTGTAAAGAACAACTTTGAAAGACTTAAAAACTCTCATTAATGCAATGGCCAATCACAATTCCAGAAGACTCATGATGAAAAATACTGCCTCCCTCCTGACACATATATATATGTATAAATTAAAATAAAATAAAATAAAATAAAAAATAAAAGATTGATCATTGGAAAAAGTAAAATGTAGTAACAATGTTATGAGTCCATGCTCCAGATGTGCTTGATATAGTCCTCCGTTTTCAAGTGACTAAACATTTCTCTTTTCCTCAAAACTCCCTGGATTTCACAATTCTCTCCATCTTCCTTAAAGCTGGTTAACTGTTGACAAAGAACTGGTAGTATTACTAGTACCTAATTTTCTAAAGATGTCTCCCTCTATTGTGTTAGGAATCCCTTCTCAGCTCCTTCCAAAGGAAGCCACCCTGAAAAAGGGTCTCCTTTAAACTACTACTCCAATTATGTTTTGGAAATATTTTTGTACTTGGGGCCATTTCTGTCTAGTCCTATGCCTCAGGGAGGTTACTTGCTCCTCGTAACCCTCAGTTTCAGTAATTTACCAAGTTCCAAAAAAGAAAAACAATTATGATGCTTCAATGATAAAGACAGTTCTCTTCTTAAGGTCATGGATGTAGAGTTTGAAAGGACCTTTGGGGTCATCCAGTTGACCCTCTCCATTTAGGGTCAGGGAACTGACAAACAGAGAGGTAACATGACTGGTGTTCCTTGGCAAAGTCAAGACTGGGACTCTGACTCCAAATGCCGATATCTCATACATGTGACATGTACATAGTTATGTTGAATATTTGGAGTTATTAAGAGATGCTTGTGAATATCTGTTGGCAAAGAAGCCCTGCATGATTTATACTACACGTTTTATTTTTGAAGAAAGCTCTGAATTGTATTATATATGTATCACATGTAAGCCTATTGAAATGGAATATCAATAGAATGAATATTGAAATCTTAAAATTATACAGCTGGAAAGGACCTTAAGGGACAATATAGCATAATTGTTTATTTTTCTAAGTGGAAAAATAAAAAACCCAAAGATTAGATAGCTGAAGTCAACCTTCCAATGTTATGGTTAACAGGTCTGAGACTAGAATCCAAGTTCCCTAGCTCCCTGGGTTAGTACTCTCCATTATAACACAAAGTTTAGTTTTCTTAAGTCAAAGTAGCAATGCTTTAGGCAGCAAGGGGACACAGTAGAGACCGAGTGGAGGACTTAAAGTCAGGAAAATCCAGGTTAAAATCTTGCCTCTGGCACCTACTAGTCATGTGACCATGAACATGTCCCTTAACAACAACAACAATAATTGTTAATTTCTCTTAATTTAACAATTCTCTTAATTTAATCATATTAATAATTAATTAATAACTGTTGTGCTCACTCTGCGCCAGACACTATGCAAAGTGTTTTATGGTTACTTCATTTGATCCTCACAACTACCCTGGGAGGTAGGTGCTATTATTACTCCAATTTTGCAGATGAGGAAACTGAGGCAGCCAGAAGTTGAAGTGTTTGGGTCTGATTTGAACTCAGGTCTTCCTGACTCCCAGCCAGGTTCTCCATCCATTGCACTGCCTACTTTTCTCATCTGTAAAATGAAGATAATAATCATAGTTCCTCTCAAAATTTTTGTGAGGATCAAATGAAATAGTGTAAGTAAAGCACTTTGCAAACCTTAAAGAACTGTGTAAATGCTAGTTTGTCATAGCTTTGTTCTTTCACGTTATAATAACTGATGTTTACATAGCACTTTTAAAATGGGCAAAACTTTAGGGATTCTCTAACTTGAACCTTGCTATAACCCTGTTAGATCTAATTACCCCCATTTATAGATGAGAAAACTGAGACTCAGAGAGGTTGTGAGCAACCAGGGTCACACAGGCAATAAATGTCACTGCTAATATTTGAATCCAGCTCTATCTGATTCAACATTACATATCTATGCAATGTGCCACACCATATCTCATAGAATATCAATTAGCAACTAAAAAAGCATTCGCTGTATAATCTGTAGCCAGAAGAGGGCCTCTAGAACATTGGTGAGATTTGCTATAGTCAAGAAATTCACAAGACAAGAAAACCAGGGTAGACTACATTTTGCATCCATGTAATAGTGGTGGAGGGGATGGGAAGGGATACCCACATTTAGGAGATCACAGAGCCATTTATCAGAAGACAGAACTTCAACAACTGAGATGTTTTTGTTGGAGGTGTTACAATCTGCAGCAATGCCTTCTGTACCATTAAAAAAAATCATTTCATAGGACAATCACTTGCCCTAGGACAGCAGGAAATATTAGTGGCTTGGGAGGAATACAAAATGACTTGTAGTTTAACGAGGATGAGAATGCAGGGAGTGTTGCTGTTCTTTTTTCTTCCTTCCATGGCTGACCTTGCGAATGTATTATTCACCACATCTAAGTGGGGGCCTGCTCTCATGGCCTTGCCTATGAAACATCTTTCCCTATGCATTCCAAGAATGGATAGAGAATAAGGACTAGACTTGTGATTTCTTTGGTCTGGGAAATTTCCTGGTGAGGAAACTCCCTTTTCTAATGCAGGTCAGTGTTTTCTCTGCAACTTAGAGTGTTACAGAGAAGCCTAGGGCATTGGGAAATTAAGAGAATTGCTCTGTATGGACCAGAAACAGAACTTGAGTGCATGCCTTCCTGGCTTTCCAACCAGCTCTGGAGCTTAGCAAATAGCCACAAAGAAATTTATAAAGTTGACATCAAATTTGCCCATGGACTGAATTTTTGCCTTAACTCCTGATTTGCACAGGCCATTCTCCAGACTCACAAGATCCTTATGCTAAAGCCAGAAGGGGCGTCAGAGGGCATCTAGTTTAACTCTCTCAATTTACAGGTGAGGAAACTGAGCCCAAAAGTGACTTGCCAAGGTGACACAGGTCATTACTGTCAGGCCTGGGATCTGAGGAATGCTAGTAAGGCATAATAAACAAGTGCTTCACTTCCATCCAGGGCTTTTTTTTTTTCCTAGCCCTTTATATAATAGATTGTCTTGTACCTACTCTATGAGATGGACTAGAAAATAAATACAAGGGGCTGCATAGAACAAACAACCTACCCTCAAAGCCTCTACTTCCTCTCCTCTTACTCCTTTCTATGCCCAATCCAATCTCTCTTCTGAAATATTGGGGGGTTTTGTTCTAATAGTTCTTGTTGGCTCATTCTATTTTTCAGTGTTTTCATTACTTGACTATAAATGACATGATGAAATGTTTCTTAGCTTTTCATTGATATTCAATGAGAGGTGATTTGGTGTAGTTCATGGAATGCTTGACATGGAATCAGAAATGAGCTGAAATCTAACTTCTGTCACTTATCAACTACTATTTGTACTTTTATCACATCTCTTACATTTGTCCTCTTCTCTCCTTTGACACCGCCACCACCCCAGTGCAAAGACACATCACCTCACTCCTGGATAAATGCAATGACCTGCTGCTCTCCCTGCCTTGAGTCTCTCATGACACTAATACATCCTCCACTTAGTCTTGATGGGCTAAATCAGTGAACTAAATACGAGAGGATGAAATTCAATCAGGATAAATGTGAAGTCTTATATTTGGGTATAATCAATTAACTCCTAAGGAAAAAAAATAAGAGAGAAATAGTTAGGCAGCAGTTTGTCTGGAAAAAAAAAATCAGGGTTTTATTTGACTGAAAGCTCTACATGAGCCAACAGGGTGATACGGCAGTCAAAGAAAATCTAATTCCAACTTGAACTACATTTAGAGTCGCTTTGCTTCCAGGAATAAGGAGGTAAAAGTCTCAATGTGCTCTGTCCTCATCACACCTCATCTGCAGTTTTATGTTTAGTTCTGGGGACCACAGTATAAGAGAAACATTGACAAGCTCAAGAGATCATATAGCATAATTGATAAGCTGGGTGGTATTCAGAGGAAGAAAACCAGAATGATAGTCAGTCAGTAAACACTGATGAAGTATGTGCCAGGCACTGTGCTAATCACTGAGACTACAAATAAAGACAAGACAATCCCTGCTCTCAAGAAGCTTACAGTCTAACGGGGGAGGTAATGTGCAAATGGTATAGCTACAAATAAGCTATAAGGATAAATTGGAAATAATCAATAGAGAGAAGCTCTAGAATCAAGAAAGCCTGGGAACTGCTTCAAGTAAAAGGTAGAAATTTAGCTGAAACTTGAAGGAAGCCAGGGAATCCAGGAGGTGAAGATAATGAAAAAGAACATTCCAGGCACTGGAGCTGTCAATGAAAATGCAGAATCAGGAGAAGGAGCATCTTGTTCAAGGAACAGAAAGAAGGTCAGTATCTCTGGATTGCAGAGTACTTGGTTGGGTATAAGATTAGAAAGACTGGGGGTGAGGAGAAGGTCAGATTATGAAAGACTCTGAATGCCAAAGAGATGATTTTGCATTTGAATGTGAAGGTGATTAGGGTTGTCCATTGGAGAATGGTAGGAGACCTTGATTCCATGTCATATGATTATTAGTCGAAGGAATTAAGGAAGTTCATAACAGCTGCTTTCAAGGATCTGAAAAGCTCTCACGTAAAGAGTGTTTTTATTTGGTTTTGGTGGTTCCAGAGGACAGAGCCAATAGCAATGGGTGGAAATGGAAAAGGAGTCAATTGAGGCTGGATGTGAAGAAAAATGTGCTAAAATTAGAGCTGTCCCTAAATGGAATGCTCTGCCTCAAGAGTTCCAGAGTTCTCCCTTCTGGTTGGTCTTCAGTCAAAGGGGGTATGCTATTTTCCCATCATATACAGATTACAACAGATGGCTCCTGGGGTCTTTTCTAGTTCTCAGATTCTGTGGCTGCCTCACAGGCATGGGAAACTTGATATGTCCAAAACAGAACTCAGTGTCTTTCCCTTCAAAACCACTTCTCATCTGATCTTTCTGTTTCTATTGAGGATACAATCATTTTTGCTGTCACCTAGGTTCAAAAACTTGGAGTCATCTATAAGACTTCATTCTCCTTCATCCCTACAGCCAATCAGTTGCTAAATTTTTTTGATTCCACCTCCAAAACATACTTCACATCTGTCCCAATTGCTTGGCTCATACAGGCAACACCCTAGTTCAGTCCCCTATCACCTCTTACTGGAATTATTGCAATAGCCTTCTCATTGGCCTTTCTACTTGAAGTTTGTTCATTCTTCAATTCATAATCCATAAAACTGACGAGTTCCTTATCACTTTAAGGGAAAAAATACAAATTCTTCTGTTGGGCATTCAAAACCCCTCACTATCTGATTCTAGCCTACCTTCTCAGAGTTTTCACACCTCTCTTCACACAACCTACTTTCTGGACAAGCAGATCTTCTTGTTGGGTTTTTGTTTGTTTTTTAAATAACACAACATTCCACCTACTGTTCTTTTCACAGACTGGACCCCATGCCTAGAATGCTAATTCTCCTCATAGCTACCTCCTTGTGAGGCCTTTCCTGACCTCCCCCCCCACCCCCACACACACCTGTTAATGACCCTTAAGTTACTTTGTAAATAAAGTCTGAATTTTGATATATGTGGATGCATATTGTTCCACAATAAGACATAAGCACCTTGAGGTTATGATTGCCTTTGACACTGGATCGTGAGTACACAGCACAATGAGAGGCACATAGTGCTTTACAAAGAGGTGCATTCATTAACATCCTTCTAAAATTCTAATAAGGCTTCCCAGCTATGTCCTGAAAGTTAGTTAACAAAACAAATCGATTTGGGGTATGAGATGATGGTAATAATTGTAGCTAATAATAATGGCATGCATTAAGGTTGGTGACACAGTTGGCATTGGATTATCTCATTTGGTCTTCACAGTAAGTCTGTGAGATAGTTGCTACTCTCATATCCATTCCATAGACAAAGAAATTCAGTTTCAGAGAGTTTAGATGACTTTCTCAGGTTCACACAACTAGTAACTGTGGTGGAATTTGAACTCAGTTCTTCTGGATACCAGGTGTACCACTCTATCAGAGAGGTCCTTCCAGATGCTACATTTAAGGAAGGGGCTCAGGTCAGTCACTTTATCATTTCCCACCCTGGCTATAGGACTTCATCATGCCCCCCATGCAGGGCATCCTCTTCCATCACCAATGCTTTTCAGCATCTTTTTACATGTTGTCTTCCCCCATTTGACTATAAGCTCCATGAGGGCAGGGAATGTCTTTTGCATTTCTTTGTATCCCCAGCACTTAGCACAATGCTTGACACATCGTAGGCACTTAATAAATGGTTTTTGACTAATGAATATTATCAACTCTATCTAATGTTTCATGCAGCCCTATGAGATACCTTTCCAATGTGTTCAAAGAATGACAATTATGGGAGTCTAAATGCAACTACACTCTAAAGGGGGTTATGTTGCTTTATGGTGAATATTTGGGCTATTTTTTAAAAAAAGAAATAATAAATATATGTAAGGAAATGTTAAATGTACTGGTGATAATATAGTCTTACTTTAAATCCAACTTTAAATGCTTTGATAACTTTTAGGAGAAGGGCTATCTTAAAAAAAAAACATATCTATCCCTTCAACATTTGTACTTGTTTTTTTGAAAAAGGCATTTTTCCTTAGCATCTGCTAATTTCACCCTCTAACATTTATGCTCCTACACATTTATACTAACATTTTATTTTGATGCCTTCCTGCTTAACATCTCATTTTCCTATTAAGAGTTCTGTTTTGCAGAATATAATATTTATGCTTAAAGAGTCCCAAGTGAAAATCGATAGAATAACATTAGGCCAAAATGGAATTTTCTTATACATACTTAAAGGTATGAAGTCAGAACTGTGTAACCCATATAAAGAAGACTGAGAAAACTTCCAGATGTTAGGCCACTAGGTAGTGGACAACTCATTGTATATGAGGTGATAAGTCCCATACCTGCCCTTGGTTCTGGGCACAACAATTTAAGAAAGACTATCCATAAACTGGAGAGTGTTCAGATGAGGGTGACCAGGATAGTGAAGAACTTTCAGTCTATGTCATAAGACAATCAGTTGAAGGAACTGGGGATAGTTAGCCTGGAGAAAACAAGGCATTGAGGAATATAAAAGATATCTTCAGGAATGTGGAAAAAAAAAACTCTCATGTAGAAGAAAGTTTATCTTACTGTTCTCTCTTACCACTAGGATAATGTCATGCAAATTCCTCTTTTCTTTGTTATTCCTCTATCCAATACTCTATGACTAGCTAAACCAATCTAACCCCAGAGAAATGCTGCCAGATGGCAATTTCTCTCCCTAGACAGCCTTCAGTTTTCCAGAGGACTGCTGCTGTGAATAGCTCTAAAGTTCCGACTACATAGTATAATGAACTATTTATTTAGCAGTAAATTAAAGTAAAACATTCATAGAAACCGAAGTACAACATCTGCCATGTTATAACACCTTATCACTAAAGTGGCCACATAGTTTTAAGCAAACGATATCATTCAGTAAGTCCTTAGCTCAATCATCCTTAAGGAGCAGGCCTCAAAAGGGACACAAAGTACAAAAGTTAAAGTTCTCCAACCCTATGTCAGAAAATCATGACCTTCTCAGTCAGCAGTAAGTATGCAAGGAGAGGTCTTTTCATCTTGACTCCAGGCTGGCTCTCATATTCCATGCTTTCTTTTCCATGGGTCCAGCTCTTGCCTGAATCTACTCAATCATCACCTGAATTCCCAGGTAGGCAGCTGTCATCTCGTCATCCAGCTCGTCATCCAGTTCCTCATCCAGTTCCTGTTCCATACTGAAGTTCACAGTGTCCTGTCCACCTCAAGTCCTTCACAGTTTCTGTTTCTGGGAAGACAAAGCTTAACACAGCAAAAACAACTTTCATAAACATTGTCAATGCCATCACCAATTCACTATCTGCCTGTGAAACCACTACAGACTCGCAAACAAGGTCTGAGAACTCAACACAAATCATCAGTATAGTCCCAGGACCTCTGAAACCCTCCTTCAGAGCTTCTGTAAACAGACAAGAAGAAAATCCTCTTTCAGGGCTTCCAGTAAGGTCCCAAGGCTTCTGTACAAAGTCTTACAAACACAAATCAACACAGACAGAACAGACAAACAGAGTGCCACGACACCACAAGTTTTCTCCTCAGCTCTCCTACCACAAGTTCTGTTCTCAATTCTGCTCTCTCCCAGCTTGGGCTTCTCCTTACATATGGCCATTAGCTCCTCCCTGTCCCAACCCTTCCTGTTGCATCAGCAAGTTCCTCCCACTGTGGGGTTCACAAGTTCTGTTTCTTAACAAAGACTTGATATAATCATGGGCAAGGCTCAACAGAAACAAGGTGCCAAATAATTAAATAGCTGAAACAAGGTGCTAAGTACTTCTTTGCTTGCCAGTACACAAGGTCCTATCAGTTTTTCCATGGAATACTGGACCTTGGAAAGGTTACTCTCTATTTTTCAGTTGCTTAGTGGTACAACTATATATGTTGTGGTTGAACAAAAATCTTAGACCAACTATGGGATCATTAGAATGAAAGTTTTTAAAGCGGGAAAGGACCTCATTGTTAAGGTTGAGAATTTCAAGAGGAAACAAACAACTAGCCAAGGAAGATGTGGCATTGAGACAGATACTACCAATTGTTAACTATCTCTCCCTGACTATTTGAACAGCATCTCTCCATTATTTTGGCACTGGTGTTCAATTAATGTTAGGAATGATGGTGAGAGCTGGGAGTCCTTCTAACAGAACATGGATTTGCTATTGTACCCATGAAATGGAATCCTGCTGTGTTTGTATTTGACCATGGAGTGAATATTGAGTAGTAAAATAGAACCAGAGGAGACAATGAGAATGAAATTCAGGATAGATAGCTAAATGTATATTTAGTTATATACTAAATATACTTGTAGTTAAGGAATACAACACTGGGGAATAAATGTAAGGAATGAAGTCTATGCAAGTACAGTCCTATGAAGCCAAGTTCATAGTGAATGCATGAGGAGTGAATTCTAGGGAGAGGGAGAGATCTCTCCCTGTGCAACTGGCCAGAAAAGTTGTAAACCTTGGATAGAGAGTATTTGGACTTTGGGTCAATGTGCCAATCCAATAAAGTGATAATGGCATTTGGAGAGGCAATTGTGATAATCAAACCCTGGTATATGTAAACATTTGATTTGGATGGTTCTGAGTGCAAGTAACCTCCACCAGGACAAGTGAGTGTTTGGAAAAGTGTCAATGGACTTGAGAGTCTGTATGTGCTGGAGAATTAGTACTTATATTTCCTCACACATTTCAGATACAGAATGACCTCCATGTGAACTCTGACACATTACCTTACAGTGTCTTTTTGGCACTGTGTGGGGTTTAAAAACCTATTTAAAATTCTTTATTATGAATTTAATAATCAAAAAATTTTAAAATCTTAAAATACCAATATTACAAGATCTGGAAACCAAACTTTTGTTATGTAGAGTGTTTTTTTGTTTTTGTTTTTAAGAAGTATAGGTTAATTGTAGGGGACAGCTAGGTAGTGCAGTGAATAGAACACCAGCCCTGGAGACAGGAGGACCTGAGTCCAAATCCAGCCTCAGACACTTGACACATTTGCTAGCTGTGTGACCTTGGGCAAGTCACTTAACTCCAATTGCCTTGCCTTCCCCTCTCCAAAAAAAAAAAGTATAAGTTAATTGTGATGAAGTAGTAATAAAACTGCTTTGTGGCCTTTCCTATACTTCTTTTTCTCTTCTAGGAATTTTAAAAAGTATTTCTTGATTTTTTTGCATATCTATAGCTACTCACTACCCCACCCTCTCCTCCTTCTCCTTAAACAGAGGTCCTCACTAGTAACAAATATATAGGGTCTAATAAACTTATCTGTACATTGCTCATGTCCATATAAGCTTCTGTGATTTCCCTTGGATTCACGCATTCAAAGTTATTTTGTTTTCATATTGTCAAGTAAAATCAAAAAGCTTTTATTAAGTACCTGCTATGTTCTAGGCATTGTGCTAAATGCAGGGATACAAGGAAAGGCAAAAAAAAATCCCTGCTCTCGAGTAGTTCACAGTCTAATATGAAGATGATGATGTGCCAACATATGCACAAATATGAAATATAAGGGTAAATTGGAGTTAACCCCCAAGAGATTGGGGGTTCTTGTATAGAAACACTACATAAAAATCTGTGCTTATCTTCAGATGATGGAAAGGAACAGAAGAATTGGCCTGGATTAATCCGATTGCTGTAGATAGCAGTTGCTGATGAGACTCGGCCTTAGGCTAAGCAAATTCAGTTCATGCCTGGGAATGTGGCTCTAAAGCTCCCTCTGTCCTCACTTGCAAGAATTGTACAGAAAATGAAGCACTATCTTCCTACAGTTAATTGTATGTGAACCATGAACAATTAGTTTTGTTTTTCTTTTTTTCTTTTGTTTTTCTTTTCTGTTATTGAAAAGGTTCATCACTCCCTTCCATTTTTCCCTAGTAAAATCCAGGATTAGGTTGAAGAGAGACTCAATATTTCTGAATAAGACAGAATAGGTCATTTCCATTACATTCTCCTACGAAGGCATGCTGGTTATAGTTGGTAAAATTCGAAATAATCTTTCAGATACCTAAAAATAAAATCAAGTCCATAAAGATGTTTTCCAGAATGAAAAACCAGAAATGGCCCCAATCATACTGCCCTAACTTCCTGCTTCCCAAATCACTAAGCTAAGAAAACACAAGCTTTGGCCTACAGAAAATATACTCAGAGATCCCAAAGACAGAAATTTCTATTAGAAACAGGGAATAAAGCTAATTGAATGAAATCAATTTTGCTTGGTTTAATGCCTGATACTCTCCTCCACCCCCATCCCCCATCTCCAAGTTCTAAATGGTTTCCTCCAGACTTGCTTGAATTTTCTTGAGTACACTGAAGTCTGAGCTTTACTATATTTTAGGGGGACAATCAACATGGCCAAAGTTAATGCCAAGTGATGTCTGCTTGATGAGTTTTTACAGTTTTTCTTGTTATGATTATTTTATAGAAGCAAATATACCATAAAGCTTATACGTTCATATCAACTACGCATCCTCTGGAACTTCAAAATAGGAAAAGGGAGCTGTTCTCATCAATCCTAGTAAACAATTGAACATTCAGAGATTGCAAATAGCTTTAAATCTACATGTATTTTAAAGTTTCTCACTTCAAAAGGAACCTTTGCTGCCTTTCATAGGAACAAGGGACAAAATTAAATGCAAAAGAGCCTGCTAATGCAAGATTAAGATTCTCAGAGGAACATCAATTTCTGCACATTCTACTGATTCTGAATATTAACGTTTCATATTTAAGAGCCTAGCTATCTCTGAAAAACACAACATTTGAAGTATAATGAATTTAAATGAAGGGAATTTCATTGACTCTTACTTTTTCAGCATGTTTGACCACCATGCAGTCAACTGGGTTATTAAGGGTATAATTACTCAATTTGGGGATTAGTCTTGCTCCTGGCTTTCCTTCCTTTCCCCCTACACTCGTCACTTTACCTCAATTTCATTTCATGTTAGCACCTCTACCGGGGCAACAGTCAGGGTCAGGGAGCAAAAGTGAAACCCAAACTAGACAACTGTGGCTGGAGGGATGGAGTAGATTAAAATTCTCAACTGTTATTGATATACTAGCTGATTCTTGGATTATCAGGAATTCATTTAATTTGTGCTCAGCCTGCATGATGAATAAAAGGCAGGCTCTTAAGTCAAGGAAACCTGGGTGTTAGTCCTGCCTCTGAGAGTACCTACCAGCTTTTTGAGATGAGTTAGTCAATTAAACTGTGCCTGTTGTCTCCCCCATCAGACTAAACACTTCAAGAGCAGGAACAATTCCCAACATTTGGCACAGTGCTTGGCATGTAGAAGGTATCTAATTCTAACTGAGTGACTTACAGTCCTCCCAAAACTCTAAGAGTTGATGTTACGGAAGAATTCTGGAACTGCCTTGTTGGGGAATGTTTTAGAAAACCATAAGATCAAAGCTCTAGAATAGGAAGGGACCTGAGAGGCCATTGAGCCCAACACACATATTTTGCAGATGAAGAAATCGGAGCTTAGGGAGGTTGAGCAATTTATCCAAGGTTATGAAGATAGCAGGATTCAAGTGGAATTCGAGCACACAAGGGTTTGCTTTCTCTTTCACTATAAAACATGAACTACCATAGCAGTTAGCTCCTTGCCCTGGTATAAGGCAAAATAAATTCCCAGCACCGTTAGATGCAATGGGAAATACACAGTCCCTATCCTTGAGTGGTTACATGAGGAAAGAAATAGCTTTATATTTTCATAGCATAATAGACTTAGAGGTAAAAGTGACCTTATAGGTGACGTAGTCTAACTCCAAAGTTGTACAGATAAGGGACTGGGGCCTGGAGAGGTAAAGTAGATTCTCAAGGTCACGTGGGCACTAGAAAAAGGATTTGAACTCAGAACCTCTCATTCTAGATGCAATGTTTTTTCATTTCACCTTGCTTCTTGTCAGTCCCTGAGCCCTGTCATCCCTATGCCCTAAGTTCACAAATCATCAAGAAATAGCTAGACCTCAATCACCTTTTGTCCACTTTTAAACGGTGGAAAAATGTAAAAGTTGGCACTAGTCATTTTTGTGCTGTTTAAAAATTTTCCTCATAGCATCTGTTTCTGTTTCTGCAATGACAAGAAATGTGAACAGAGGGGATCAGATGCACAATGTACTAGGGATGGAGGCAGGTGGCTTTTCTAAGAGAATTCATAGATATGAACGTCAAAGCTCAAACCAGATCTACCCATCTGGGATGGAGAGATGTGCTTGTGAGGATGACAAACATATGAGGAATTCAGCTAATGCAATGTTGTTGAATAACAATAACAACACTGTGTTTATGTGGCGCCTTTCTCCTAAAGAGCTCAGCCTGCTTTACAAACAGTATCTCATTAATCTTCACAACTTCCCTATATGGAAGGCACTTTCAAATATCATTACTCACATCTTTATCAACTGGGAAACACAAGCCAGGAGAGTAGAGAAATAACTCGTTCAAGGTCAGCTCGAGAGTAAATGACAGAGCCAGGAACAAAACCCAGGGTTTTGATTTTCTGGTTTAATATTCCATCTGGGTAATAGATTACGCTAAAGCTTCATCAGAGTCGCAGGCAGTCTAAGGTGAATGGTGCTTTAGCCCGAAGTTCTCACATGGGGAGAAGTCTTTCTCTTGGGGTAGGACAGAGCAAAAGAAGGAAGTTTTCTCCCGAGGAGAAACTTTTCAAACAATAATACAAGGGGGCGGCTAGGAGGCACAGTGAATAGAGCGCCAGCCCTGGAGTCAGAAGGACCTGAGTTCAGGTCCCGCCTCAGACACTTAACACTCGCTGGCTGTGTGACCTTGGGCAAGTCACTTAACTCTAATTGCCCTGCCTTCCCCCTTCCAAAAAGCAAAAAAAAAAAAAAAAAAAAAAAAAAAAAAAGAATACAAGCTCGGACACAACCCAGATCTGCCAACCTCCCACTAACAAGTTCTTATCTCTAAGGCCCAATTTCCTCACCAATCCACAGGGCTGGACTTTTGCCATTCCCAGGGTGACTTCACCCTGTTTGGAAGGACTATCTTTTGCACAACTCCACAACCACCAACCATTTTTATCCCAAGTGAAAATATTCCTGGTTAGAATTCAAAGATTCAGCCCCAATGTTAGAACTTTGCTTTCTTATCTGAAAGAAAAAAAGTCACGCCCACTGGTTGGTTGCATTTAACTGGCCGGATTCTGGCAGAATAGAAGCTCCCTGAGAGCAGTGGCTATTTTCATTTTTATCTGGGTATCCCTGACATTGAACACAATGTCTGAACATATTAGGAGTAATGTGTTCATTAATTAATTAAAGGATTAATTCAATTGAAGCTCTTTAGCTTATAATCAAGGGGGTAAATTAACAGGCAAAGATAAGTAACAGAAAGAAAACACTCCTCAGTTCATAAAATGTCGGAAGCAAAGTTAGAATTATCTATTCCATCCTTCTTTATTTTTGGGGGGGATGGCAGTTTGTTCAGACCTGCTATCAGTGTGGAGAACACCCATTGTGGAATCTCTTTCTAATGATGTTAATTACCAATTCATCTGTAACTTATGGTCTTAGAAACTAGCCTGGGGCACTGAGAGGAGAAGCAATTCTCCCATGGTCATACACATAACATGTCAGAGGTAGGATTTAAACACAGGGTTTCCTGATTTCCAGGTTGATCATTTATCAGCGATGCCCTGCCGCATCTCTTCCTTAATTTTACAGATGCAGAAACAGAAAATGGGTCCCAGGCACCCATACTGATGTTGACAAAGGCTCATCTTGGAGCAATATGTATGTGAAGTGCCCCCCACCTTCATCCCATCCCAGTTGCAGCTATTTCCAAGTTCAATGCATTGCATGGAAGATGGTTTGTTGGCAAAACAATTATGGCTGTCTATAGACCTTTTCCAGCTCACCACACCCTCTTTCTTGATTTTATGACAGTTTCACAACCACTAGGTTCCATTTTATGAAGAAGGATGTATTCTCTTACATACATAAGGCCAAGCAGAGCCCTTGAGTTCTAGCCCTTGCCCAAAATATTCCATTGGGTAGCCAGAACATTCACATAGGCTATGACTTTAGAGAGATGATGCTATGAGGCTAACTATATCTACATTGGACCTCATTTGTCATTTCCTGTGTCCTTCTTTCTGATAATTATGTCCAATTATTCTGTGTGTATAAAAGCATGTTTCAAAACCCACTTTCTTTATGGCTCATGAGATAAAGGCTACTTTATAAGGAATCTCTTTAAAACTTAGCAAGGGAAAGAATGCTAGCTTCCAGGTAGAATGTGGCAGTTTAGCCCCACAGATCTCTACCTCTGAGGCTTCCTACACTCCACTTAAGCAGTCGACTATAGAGTATTTGAGCAGCCAGCTGGCAAACAAAAGTCTGAGCCCCACGGGGCAAAGTGAATCCTGTGGAGCTGACAGTGGCCAGACAGACACTGAGCCTCTTCCTTCAGGCACTAACTGTTCATCATCTCCCCAGGGCCACGGCAGTCAGTTCCCTTCAAGATCAATTGCCATTGATGTGTTCTTTGATCACAACATAGTGGAAGATGGAGTTACCCTGGAAAATCCGATTAAAAAAAAAAAAAGAAAGAAAACAGTTGGTCTCCCGTGTACATATGCATACCCATACATATGGAAGCCATGGCTTTCTGGTGGAGAATTGTTTTCCAGGAACATAGACTTAAATATGATAAGGAGATTCCTAACTTTCCAGGCTTGCCTCTCTGCTCCTGTTAAATAACTATAGAGAAGCTTTCTGTCTCTTTTTCTGACACCGGCCCGTTTTTTCTTAAAGCAATCCACAATTTCTGCCAAAATATGTTCAGGAAATATGAGCTGTTGCATCTGGTGACCCCTTTAGTTAACCACAAACTGAATCATGGGATACAGTTCAGCTGAGTAATAAAATATAATCCAATTGGGGGGTGGCATTAGAGTGGGCCACATCCTTATAGATCTTCTTTTAACCCAGTTTAACAAGTTGCTCTCAAGAAGTTATTTATTCCCCCTGTCAACATCCTGTTGTGGAGATGACAGCCGTCAAACCTCTTTTGGATCCTAATCCTATTCTTCCCCCTCCAGCCTCAGGTAGTGGAAAGCCTCATAGAAGCAATATCCTTTTGAGTCAGCTAAGTGATTTGTTTGACATAGATCATTTGTTCAAAAGAACAGACACCAGTTGTTGTTGTTGTTGTTGTTTTAAAGAAGACAATATAATCTCACTCATCATTAACCATGAAGCAAATTTAAAATAAATATCAACTGCTATAAGTTACTGTAAATTTCCATATGACCTGGATTGCTATAAGGTCCCACCAGTGATCTGCAGTTATTCTGCACCAAATAGTACAGAATTTATTAAGTGCCTACTATGTGCCAAGTACTGTATGAGGCACTGAAGATATGAAGACAAAAGTAAAACAGTTCTTGCCTGCAAGGAACTTACATTCTATCAAGGGAGGTAACTGTGCACATATATTAGTATACACAACATACACATACACACACACAGAGGTAGGTGCAAGGAAACCCTGGGTAGGAGGGCACTAGTAGCTGAGGGGACCAAGAAAAGACTTATGGAAAACATGGTGCTTGAGTCTTGAAAGAATTCAGGCTCTCTACGAGACAGAAGGAAAAAGAGAACACATTCTAGGCATGGGAGGATGTCCAGGGAAAAGGCAGGGAGATACAGTCTGAGTTTATTATCCTCGAGAGTCACAGTCTATCAAGGATACCAAGTATTTTCTATGAATGTTTCTAAGTTTGTTGGGGCCTCCTCATTGTGGCAACTGATACATAGAAAGATAGATAGATAGATAGATAGATAGACAGCAATAGAGAT
Source organism: Pseudochirops corinnae (assembly GCA_028646515.1). Lineage (NCBI taxonomy): Eukaryota > Metazoa > Chordata > Mammalia > Diprotodontia > Pseudocheiridae > Pseudochirops > Pseudochirops corinnae. The sequence continues at coordinate 510,044,404 of CM053585.1, read as the reverse complement.
AGATAGAGATATATCAGTTAGATTTCCCTAAAAATGGTCTTAGTTTGTGTAAATGTCTCTATCTTTACTCTTTAATTATTTTTTAAAATTATCAATAGCATTTTAAAATTAGCTTGGAATTGTTTTATCTGCATGCCATTTTTTCACCTTTTCCTCTATCCTAGATTTGTATTAGTGCAAGCAAAGGGGGTGAGCAATCCCCAGGTAGAAGAGACTGGGGAATCTGCTCCCAGAAAGGTGTGAAGAGGTGTTCCAGAAGTGCCTTGAATTTGGCACATGTGCAGACGCGTTCTATAACTAGTTCCAGTATGCTAACCTATGGTAAGGGGAAGTCTTTTTGATTGGCTGCATTCAAAAGGCTCTTCTTCTGCATATGCTCCAAATTGGGAAACAAAGACATTTCCATTGTATTTATTACATTCTTCCAAAGCAGTCTCTCCAGACCCTTCCAAATGAAAATTATTACCCCTCCCATTTCACAAATTCTGATTGTTCTAATAAGTTAGTTGTCTGATGTTATGCAGACAAAATAATTTCCTTTCTGCTAAAATATAATCAGTTTCGTTCTTTTGTGATGCTAATACTGTCAAGTACCTTCTGACTTTTCTTGTTCATGATGTACAGAAATGAGACTTCTGTATAGTTTAGAGCCATTCAACCACTCATTTCTTACTCACAACCATATTTTCCAGCACATTGTTTGGGGCAAGTATTTCCCTCACCATTGATGTTTGCCTTTGCACTAAAGTCACAATTATTAAAGTGTGTATTAATTTAATTTAGAGGTCCCTTTCAAGTCACAGAATTCTTCTGTCTCCTCAACATCTAATTGAAAATAGCTGCAATTATATTCGTGGTGGTATTTTTGCAAATGTCTATACTGAAGACTGTAATAAAAAATGAGAGGTACCACAAAATGATGTTTCATATTGTCCTTGGATACATGAAAAAAAAAACCTCAACTCGTTTGTTTGTGTCTGAAATATTTAAGCTTCAGCTTCAGTATTTGACCTTAAAGTGAATACCATAAATTAATTTTTTGAAGTATTCACTAATTTCATCTTCTTGCTATTCAAAATCCTCTCTAGCACCACTTCAAAAGCATCAGTTCTGTGGTGCTTAATTTTCCTTATAATCCAACTCTCACAGCTACATTGCTACTGAAAAAAACCATAGCTTTGACTATACGGATCTTTGTCAGCAAGATGATGTCTCTGCTTTTTAGTATGCTGTCAAGATTTGCCACAGCTTTCCTTCTAAGGAGCAAACATCTTTTTATTTCTTTTTTTTTTCTTCTCTCTTTCTTTCTTTCTTTTTTTTTTGGAGGGAAGAAGGCAGGTTAGTTGGGGTTAATTGACTTGCCCAAGGTCATATGGCTAGGAAGTGTTAGGTATCTGAGACTAGACTTGAACTCAGGTCCTCCTGACTCCAGGGCCGGTGCTCTATTCACTGCACCACCTAGCCCCTGTGAGGAAGCATCTTTTAATCCTCATGGCTGCAGTCACCACTTGCAGTGATCTTTGAGCCCAGAAATATAAAATTTGACACTGCTTCCATTTCTTCTCCATCCCCTTGCCAAGATATAATGGGAGCAAGATCTTAGGTTTTTTTTTTTATGTTAAGCTTTAAGTAAGTTTTTAAACTTTCCTCTTTCACCCTCAGGCAAAAGGCTTCTTAATTCCTCTTCACTTTCTGCCATCAGAGTGGTATCACCTATATATCTGGAATTGTTTATACTTCTCCCAGCAACTTTAATTCTGGTTTTTATTCATTCAGCCTGGTATTTCACATGATACTTTGTGTATAATTTAAATAAGTAAAGTGACAATATACAACCTTGTTGTACTCCTTTTCTAATATCAAACCAATCAGTTGTTTCATATTTACTTCTAATTTTTGCTTCTTGGCCTGCATATAGGTTCCTCAGAAGACACATAAGATGATCTGGTACTCCTATCTCTTTGAGGACTTGACACATTTTGTTATGATCCACGCAGTCAAAGGCATTAATGTAGTCAGTGAAGCAGAGGTAGATGCTTTTTCTGGAACTCCTTTGCTTTTCCCATAATCCAGTGAATGCTGGCAATTTGGTCTCTAGTTCATCTGCCTCTTTGAAAAGCATCCCATTCTACTGGTAATTCTTGGTTCACATATTTCAGAAGCATAACTTGCAGAATTTTAAGCACAATATTGCTGGCCTGTAAAATGAGCAAAATTGTTCAGTAATTTGGACAATCTTTGGCAATATCCTTCTTTAGGATTGGGATGTGAACTGATCTTTTGCAATCCAGTAGTCATTGTTGAGTTTTCCAAATTTGCTGGCATATTGAATGTAGCACTTTAATAGCATCATCCTTTAGGATTTTAAATAGCTCAGCTAGAATTCTGTCACCTCTACTACCCTTATTGGTAGCAATGCTTCCTAATTCATTCTCCAGGATGTCTGGCCCTAGATCAGTAACAACACCATGATGCTTATCAGTGGTGTTAAGATCTTTCTTGTATAGTTCTGTGTATTCTTGCCATCTCTTGTTTTCTTGAAAAGATCTCTTATCTTTTCCTTTCTATTGTTTTCTTCTATTTCTTTGCATTGCTCATCTAAGAAAACCTTCTTATTTTTCTTTGCTATTTTCTGGAATTCTACATTCAGTTGGGTATATCTATCCCTTTCCCTTTCCCTTTCCTTCTTTCCTCAGGCTGTAAAACCTCATTTGTAAATCCTCACCGGGCAGCCACTTTGCTTTCTTGATCTTTTTCTGTGGAATGTTTCTTTGTTGCTGCCTCCTATATAGTATTGCAAATTTCTGTCCATAGGCACTCTATCTACCAGATGTTATCCCTTAAATCTATCCATCACTTCCATTACATACTCATAATAGATGTTATTTAGTTCATAATTACATGATCTAATGGTTTTCCCTACTTTCTTCAATTTAAGTCTGAATTTTACAATAACAATTTTATGATCTGAGTCACAGTCAGCTCCAGGTCTTGTTTTAACTGACTGTATAGAGCTTCTCTATCTTTGGCTGAAAAATATGTAATCAATCTGATTTTGCTATTGACCGTCTGATGATGTTCATGTGTAGAGTCACTCTTTGGGTTGTTGAAAAAGAGTGCTTGCTATGACTAGAAAGTTGCCTTCACAAAGCACTATTAATCTCTTCCTTGCTTAGTTTTGTACTCCAAGGCCAAACCTGCTTGTTATTCTAATTATCTTTTGATGTCCTACTTTAAGCATTCCAATCCCCTATGATGAATGTAATTCTTTCGAGGGGATATTATTTCTAGAAAATCTCGTAGTTCTTCACAGAACTGATAAACTCTGGCCTTTTTAGCATCAGTGGTTGGGACATAGACATATATTTCTTCAATGCTAAACAGTTTGCCTTGGATTCAAATAGATATAATTCTGACATTTTTGAAATTACACCCCAGTACTGCTTTTTATTGATTATGAGACCTTCTCCACTTCTTCTAAGGGATTCTTGTCTGTGGTAGTAGATGTAATGATCCCCTGAATTAAATTCACCCTTTCCTGTCCATTTAAGTAAACTGACAGCCAAGATGTCAATATTTAGTCTTTCCATCTTCTGTTGGATCATATCCAGCTTCCTTTGGTTCATACATCTTATGTTCCAGGTTCTTATGCAATATTGGTCTTTACGTACTAGACTTCCTTTCACTACCAGATGCATCCACAGCTAAGCTTCCTTGCACCTTTGGTGCAACTGCTTCTTTGTACTGGAGTTACTTTGCAGTCGTCCTTCACTCTTCCTCACTAGTGCTTTGGACCTTCCAATCGGAGGGGCTTATCTTCTTACATTACATATTTTCTCATTTTGATACTATCCATAAGTTTTCCTGGCAAAGATACTGAAGGGGCTTGACATTTCCTTCTTCTATGGATTAAGTTTTGTCAGAACTCTCCACTATGACCTGTCCATCTTGGGTAACCCTGCATGGCGTAGCTCAAAGTTTAATTGAGCTATATAAGCCGCTCTACCCCAACAAGACAGTAATTCAGGAGGGGATATTTAGAGTACTGATTATATATACTTGTCAATGACACAATACTGAAAGAGATGGATTTTTTGGACAGCCTATAAACTTGATAATGTTTAGAGTACTGATTGTTAAATTGACAGGCTGTCCAAAAAAAGCCCATCTGTTCCAGTAGTGTGTCACTGGTAAATAAATTTGGAGTACTGATTGTTAAGTTCATGTTTATAGACTTTCTTAAGGTCCACGCCCTTCTAGGCTGATATCAAGAAAAATGAATCATCCTGGAAAAGCTTCATTTCTATCACTGCTATGACTGAGATGTCACAGATGATAAACAATTCCTGAAGAATATTTCCTATTACTCCAAAGTGCCCCTATGAACCTGTGTTATTGATGAAAGAGCTGAGAGGCATACAAAAGCTGACATGGTGGTGTTGATGGAGGTGGTTATGGTGGTGGGTGAAGAGAACCCAAACATCTGGATCTAAATTTACCACATCTTGGGAAGAAGTATATTATTTAATCTTGGGAAAAAATTTAAATAATGACTTCCTATGAGTCTCCTATTAATCCTAACTCTGTCTTTGTTTTTTGATAGTTTTTATTCTCCCCAGACTTGCCAAACTTCCAAGGACTTGGGATCCACAATTTGTCCTGACCACAGGAATCTTCTTTAATCCTACAAGTTGTGTCTGAATCCCTAGACTCTTCCCTTTAGCTTTGATGAATAATCTTTGTGACCTGATAGGCCCAGAAACCTTCAAACTAGTAAACAAATGTCTAAACTTTTGAAGAGATGGGGCAGTACTACAAGAAGCCATCGCAGAGGTGTTTTGGAGTAAGAGTTGGGTAAGTGTAAATCTAATAGCAAGTGCAGAGGAACTAACTTTTAGAACATGACAAGTGGGATGTCATCCTACCTTGGGAAAGCTCATGTGAGAATCCTTTCCTTAGAATCTATAAAACAACCTAGAGAAATAATCCAAAGGGACAAGGCCAAGCTAAAACTATTCAGAATTATGTTAACACTGGGTACTTAGGGAAAGCTGACAAAACAGGGAATAGAAAGACTCTCCAAAGGTAAAAGTCTACTTCACAATCGTGTCTAAGGAGAGTCCAGCTAAAGCAGCTTAAATTATGAAGTGCTATTGAGTACTAGGAGAGAAGATCCATGGCCAGAAAATACGACAGTAAAGTATGCATTAATGTAATGTTTCTATGATGTGGAATGGAGAAAAAGATCTAGTGCTACTGTTTACCTTACACTTGCACAATAATAACTTTCCAGATCTTCAATAATTAATTGAAATTATTAAAACTAGGCATCTTTTTTTGAGGTGGTAGATGGAAGGGGAAGGAGCATCATATGCCCCAGGTACAGCTGACACTCATCCATTCCTACACTAGAGGACAATTCAATTCTTTAGCCAGTGGGCTATGGATAATGTTCAGTTCAGGTATTCACAGGGAAAAGGGTGGGAGGGATCAGTCATAATGGTCTGAAGTGATTTTGGAAACTGTTATCTGGAAGCTGTACATACTTGGAAGAGCTTAGCTTCACCTGGATTTGTTACTTCCTGATTTTACCTGTTATTGTAATTTATTTCACAGGAGAATGTAAACTCTTCAAGAGCAGTGACAGGTTTGTTTGTTTTTTTCATCCTTGTCTTCATAACTATAGGGCCTTAGACATAGTAGGTGCTTGAATAAATATTTACTGGACACAATCAAATTAACTCAACCCACCTAGTCACCCCAAACAACCACCAACTTAGAATCATAGAAGGGATATGAATAATTTTTCCATGTAGTATGACTACAAAATAATCTCTATTTGTTAGGAAGTTATAAGTGTTAGCTGTTTTTTGTTTTTGTTTTTGTTTTTTGCTAGACTTGTCTGACTCTTTGTAATCCCAATTGAGGTTTTCTTAGCAAAGATACTGGTGTAGTCTGCCATTTGCTTCTCTGGCTCGTTTGACAGATGAGGAAACTGAGGCAAACAGGGTTGCATGTCTTGTGCAGGGTCACATAGCTACTAATTGTCTGAAGTCAGATTTGAACTCAAGAAGATGAGTCTTTCTGACTCTAGACCTTGCACTCTATCCACTATACTACCTAGACCCTACCTAGGTACTGCTAAGTAGGCCTAGGTAATAGGTTAAATATCTGTGAAAGCTAATGAACTCCTCTTATATACTAAGATAGTTTTATTTCTTAAGTCTACCTTTTTATGTTTTACTATATTTTTCTTTATTTTATTAAATATTCCTCAATTAAATTTTTAAAAGTTATTCACTTTTAACATTCTTTCTTTTTAAATTTTGAGTAATAAAACCTCTTCCTCCTTCTTGCCATTACCCCACCCACTGAGAAGACATACAGAATGGTGTCAATTATACATGTGAAATTATGCAAAACATATTTCCATATTAGTCACATCACACCAAAAAACAAAAAATAATTTAAAGTGAGAAAATCATACTTCAAATTGCACTTAGAGTTCATTTGTTCTCTCTTTGGGGGTAGATAACTTTTTTTTCATTATTAGACCTTCAGAATTGTCTTGATTCATTGTATTGATCAGAGTAGCTAAGTCTTTCACAGTTGATATTACTGTGCACAAGAATGTCCTAGTTTTTCTCACTTTACTTTGTATCAGTTCATATGGATCTTGCCATTTTTTTCTGAAATCACACCCCCCCCCCCCAACATTTCTTATAGCACATTTGTACTCCATCATGATCATATGCCATACCTTCTTCAGCTATTCCCCAACTGATGGACATCCTCTCAGTTTCTAATTCTTTGCCACCACAAAAAGAGCTGCTATAAATATTTTTGTACATATAGATCCTTTTACTTTTTCTTTAATCTCTTTAGAATACAGGCCCAGGATCAAAGGGTATACACAGTTCTATCCCCCTTTGTGGATAGTTCCAAATTGTTCTCCAGAATGGTTGAACCAATTCACAACTCTACCAATAGTTTATTAGTATCCCTATTTTCCCCTCTTCCCTCCAGCATTTGTCATTTCTGATAGGGGCATGGTGGTACCTCAAAGTTGCTTTAAATTGTATTTCTCCAATCAATAGTGATTTAGAGTATTTTTTCATATAAATATAGATAGCTTTGATTTCTTTTTCTGAAAGCTACCTGTTCATATTCTTTGACCATTTATCAATTGGAGAATGGCTCTTATTTTTATAAATTTGACTCATTTCCCTATATATTCGATTCAGAAGGCCTTTATCAGAGAAATTGATATAAATTTTTATATTATTTCATCGTCTATGGTACCTTTTAGCAAAATTTATCTTTCCAACTTATCTCTGCTTATTTATTTTAATCTATTAGGTCTATTTTTGCTTTTGCTTTCTCTGAGATCATGACTACTACCCCTGCCTTTTTTTTCCTTTAGCTAAAGCCTAATAGATGCTGTTTCAGTCCTTTATCTTAACTCTGTGCGTGTCTTTCTGTTTCATGTATCTCTTATGAACAATATATTCTTGGATTCTGAAGCTAGTTTTCCTCTCTGCCTTGAAATTGTCACCGGAGCCTTGTTCCCTTGTGATTCACCACAAATGTTCCTCCCTACCATGGAACTGTGACCCTCAACTATGTATGGATAATACAATCATCACTAGCTGCACCCAGGGCCAGCAAAAGGTCCCCTCTCATCTCTTTCTGAACTGTTGTTTGAACTCTTTACCATTGGTGGCCTAAGAATTCCTGAAGGAGCTGTCATTATCATGGCTGCCTCCAAGGCCTACTGCTGGTACTGCTGGTGCTGCACTCTGGGTCAGCCCCTACAAGGGTACCACAGACCTCTCCTTCCCACCTCTTAAGTTGTCTCATGCTGGAAAAATGTCCCACTCTGATCTTTTGCTCATTCTGCCACTCCAAAATTTGATTTGAAGTATTATGTTAAAATTTGGAGGGGAATGTTGGGAGAGTTCACCTGCTTTGCTGCCTGTACTATGCTATCCTGGCTTCTCATCTCTCTAGGATAGTTTTCATAAACTACCTTTAATTATTGCTTACCATTTTAAAAAAGTTACTGCTCTTGGGGGAAAATTGGGAGAGTATAATTGAATCAGTACACACTGATCATGAGTAGTGGAAAAATGACTTTTTTTTCTTTTTAACTACTAAAAGTTAAGTCAGTTAGCTACCAAAGTGAATGTGCTGAGATATTTTCTTATACAAAAGTGAAGTTGTCTTTCAAAAGTGTAGAATTTGGGGCATGCTCTAAATGGAGCAAGTAGAAACTAAGGTGATCTGCTGCACACGAGCTAGATGGCTCTTCTCTAGGACGTAAGTGCAGTAACTTCAAAGTTATATTCATTCTTTTTGTCATGGAAGCCTGCCTTACACAATTCTGGTTGTTCCAGATTTTGTAGGATTCCTGTGATTATTAGCATTAACAAGTATTAGTTAGTGACAATCAAGTGGAACCACACTGATTATAGAATTGTTCAACAGGTTGTGGTTAAATGAATGAAATAGAGCATTACTGAATCATAACAAATAATGCATATGAAGGATCCAAAGAAACAATGGAGGATTTGTGTAAGTTGGTGCAGTATGAAGAAAGGATAGGAGAATAGTAACATTTAGTAAAAATGGTATTTTGTGAATAGTAAAATTGTGGTTCTGTTGTGGTTTCATGATATGCTGCGGTAGAACCATCTCAAAGAATTCAGAATCAGACCACTTCCAATACAATAAGCATTTATTGATATTGACGCCTTTCATGAAGCAGGTTAAGTTCCAAGAGGAGCCAGCAACTTCAGAGAGAGCAAGATGGATTTTTATAGGGTAAAGATTTAATTAAATAACAGAAGTTGTGAGTATTAAAAAGGCAAGAGGGATTTGTTAAGGGATTAGGTAATAGGAGAGGGGTCCCAGCATGCAATTATCCACAATACATACAGAAAAACCCATGGGGGGGTATGTACGTATGATAAATATATTATAATAAGCTTCTCTACATCACAAATTCACCTAAAGGACAGTTTTTGCCATTACTGTGCAGGTACCTACTTAGGGAAAGTCCCTTCTATTGTTTTGGTCCACATCCTGCTTGAGCATGCTGGTGGTTCTGAGTTCTAATTGGCTAAATATTGTGGTCCTGTCTGAGTCTACATGGATGTGGTTGTGTCTGAGAGCGTGGACACACCTGCTGTTTCTGTGGGAAATATAAGAAACGGGTCTGGGGGCAGTGGTTAGATAGAGACAGTGGCTCAGATCCCATCATAAGGACACGTCTGCTTTTTTCTGTGAGAAATATGAGTTTGTGGACACAGCTGTTGTTCTAGCGAGGAGTGAGGTATATATGAAGAAGTTAGGATGTTGAGCAGGGGAGGGAAGGAGTGAGTGACTAGGCAGGGGCAGTGGGCCTACTGTTCAATGGGGCCTATAAGGAAGTTAGAATATTGGGGTAGGGAGGCAGGTTTATTAGGATTTCATCAGTTCCAATAATGCAAATGTAAATAGCACTAAACAACAGCTGAAATTAACTGTAACGATCAGATATGGTCCTTGAGGACAGGTGATGAAGCATACTTCCCTCTATCATATGGAGAAGGGAGTGATTATGGATATGAGATTTTACATACACTCTCAGATGTGGTAGCTGTGTCTGTTGGTTTTGTTTAATTTCTTTCTTTTCTCATGATAACAAGGAAAGATTTTAAGGGGATAGTACTTTGGGAAATGACAAAAAGAGTTAAATGAACAAAACCTTTAAAAAATGCCTAAGTGTTCATGGGACTATTTAAGGTTCTATCTCAAGAAGGGCAGGGTATCACATGCCCTAAGCAATATTGAAAATGACTTAAATCTTCATTGGGACATTGTGACCTCTGTGCCTTATTTTCCACTGGAGACCTTAAGGCTTTCACTATAGTTTATCCCCAAATAAATTCCTATATGCTGTAGTAATTAGAATTTTCTGGCATTAAGAGATATGCATTTATAAAAAGCAGTACATATGGGGTGGCTAGGTGGCACAGTGAATAGAGCACTGGCCCTGGAGTCAGAAGGACCTGAGTTCAAATCCAGCCTCAGACACTTATGAGCCGTGTGACCTTGAGCAAGTCACTTAACCCCAATTGCCCTGCCTTCCTCCCTCCAAAAAAAAAAAAAAAGAAAAAGAAAAAAAAAAGCAATACATGAAAAATTTCCCCCCTGCATGTTATGTCCTAGGTAGCTATTCCCCAATTTGCCTGCTTATAGTAAAAATGACAGAAACAACTCCTGGCCTTTAGAAATTTAAAAATAAAGGCATAATACTAAAGGAGACAGACATGAACAAATTCAGAGAGTTGAATAAATATGTTAAACTATTACATGGAAAGGGAATGAAAATCATTAATCTTCAAAAGGAAAATTTAATGTAGGCGTCAGCTAACAGGCAAGGTAATTGGGCAGAGATCAAGAGATGTTTTTTGAGCAAGAAGCTCGACTTGGGGGTTGAGTGTGAAGAATAAGCTTTGTCATTATAGATGGAATTGAGAACATTATGAAGGATAAGCACAGATTGGTTTATTTCTCCTTCAATTCCAGTAAGGCAGGAAGCCAAGAATCATTCTCAAGAGTTTTACTGATTATTGAGTTCACCCCAAAATCTAGTTTTAAAAAATTTAAAAATTAGTGAAAAGATTTTGGCCTTTATTTCCCATTCTACATCTAGTCCAAGAGAAACCTCATGAGCTACACAAACTATTATTACTTTCAAGAGTGTCTCAGTGAAAATGACAGGTACATTTCCTAAGAGAAGCTCAATTTGTCAATTAAGAGCTTGCACAGAATTATACTGCTTATACCATAGAAAGGATCTTCTCATACTTCATTTCCTGTGATGCTGATTCATTGGTTCTATTTTGGGATCTCATAATTTAAAGACTGACACATACATGCCAAAGGAGAATTCATTCCCCTCCGATTTCCTTTGCTTTCCTGAGCTTTATACAATAACGTATAAATAAGGAATTTATTATGTATGCATTTGTAAAAATCCATACCATCTTTCTCAAGTGTTCCTCATTAGTGAAGACAGGCTCATACTCTGAATATTAATTCTCTCTTCTCTTAGGATGAATCAATGGTGTCCCACTTCTTGTTAGTGTTATTTATGACCTTACAAAATATGGACCCTTGAAAACGAGCTCCACAAAAACCTGATTTGCCATAAAGTGATGATTCTTGTAGCTTGATATTTAGAGTTTCCTTGACTCACCAAGTTATCTTGCAATTTTGTTCTGCTACTGCCACATGACTGGTGCTCCTATAGCCAACTAGGTCACAAAGCATGACTCCTCTTCCCACGGAACTGTTTGTTGAACAACACAAATGAATGTAACACATTATTGGGCATAATGTGTAGAAAGCTAGTGCCATATGTTGAGTTAGTAGGTAGTTGGGGAATAAGTAGCATTGAAACCAAACATCTTGTTGAGGTTCTCCATGGGAAGAGAAATTTGTGGGGGGGAATTTTTTATCTTTGACAATTTCCTTAATACTCAAGGACATCATGTGGGTTATTTTCCTGTAAAACTCAAATTCAGGAAATTTTGTTCACTCACTTTTAAAAATTAGATTCCAAAAAAGAAAAAAAAATCTGGTAAAAATGGTTAAATAAAGAACTACACTGATTTAGTATACTGTGGTTAAAATAGAAGAGTGTAAATACCAACAAATTGATGAAGAACTTGTGAAGGTACTGAGGTTTGTTGTCTAAAACAGAATGCAGCTGAGGTTTAAAATGGGCAGACTGGATACTTGGAATTAGATTAGGTTGCTTAAGCATTTAACATGCCCTAAGTCACTATTGATTAGAGGAATGCAAAACAATTCTGAGGTACCACATCACACCTATCAGATTAGCTAACATAACAGAAAAAGAAAATGATAAATGTTGAAGACGTGGGAAAATTGGAACACTAATGCCTCATTGGTGGAGTTGTGAACTGATTCAAACATTCTGGAGAGTAATTTGGAACTATGTTGGTGGAATTGTGAACTGATTCAAACATTCTGGTGAGCAATTTGGAACTATGTAGAAAGGGCTATAAAACTGTGCATGCCCTTTGATCCACCACTACTAAGTCTGTATACCAAAGATATCATAAACAAAGGAGAAAGGACCCACATGTATGAAAATATTTATAAAAGCTCTTTTTGTGATGGCAAAGAATTGGAAATTGAGGGGATGGTCATCAATTGCGGAACAGCTGAACAAGTTGTAGCATATGAATGTAATGGAATACTATTGTGCTATAAGAAATGATGAGCAGTTGAATTTCAGAAAAGCCTGGAAAGACTTACATGATGCTGAATGAAGTGAGCAGAACCAGAAGAATACTGTAAACAGTAACAGCAACATTCTGCAATGATCAACTATGATTGACTTAGTTCTTCTCATGAATACAATGATCTAAGACAATTCAAAAAGACTCATGATGGAAAATGCTATCCACATCTAGAGAAAGAACTATGGAGTGTGAATGCATATTTTCACTTTTTTTGCTTTGTTTTTTTTTTTCATTTTTTTGGTGACTTTTCCCTTTTGTTCTGTGTGGTAAATATATTTACATGATTGCACATTGTATATAAGGAGGATTTTATCCTTTTTAGTTTAGTGTCTCAGGATCCATGGTCATGAAAATGTATAGTTCCAGGTATTAGATAATAACTCCTACAATAGCTCCAAGGATTCTAGATAGTAATTCCTAGAATCATAGTGATAGATAGTCCTACTGAGGCTGTGCCATGAGATATGGGGGTGACAATTGATATTTACTACACTTGTACAGCATGATGATTTTGCTAAAATTAACTGTGAGCTTAATGTTGGCAAGATGCCTTCTTTGCCTATTACCCCATAAAGCAGTTGGGCACTGCTCAGTTAGTGGGGGAAACCATGGGGAATCCACAGGGAATCTGTATGTGCCTTGACAGGTCCCATCAAGGCTTGAGGGGATTTAAGGGAGTGCACAAGCTATGCCTGTCTCAATTGACATCATCAAGATGTAGGGGTAGTTGCGCCCTCTTCTCACTGGCCCCTGCGAGAAGGGTGATTAGGGAATGCTGTAGGAGCTGATATTCCCATTGTCAGCAACCCTTTGAAAAGACTAGACTAGAATAAAGCTGATTATTAACCCATTCTAAAGTGTCTGCCTGTCTGACCAGATTAAGAGTGAACCTGTTAGAGGCTAGAGTTCCAAAACTCCAGTGCCTCCTGCGTGTTATCTGTAAAACACACATGGATAACCTATATCAGATTACTTGTTGTCTGTAGCCACAAGCACCCTACCATACCCAGGATGGCTGCTTGTCCAGGTTCTTAGATCTGCTTTTCTAAAGGAAAGCAACTCAAAAAGGGTTAACAGTCTCACTTTAACCAAACATATGTCATTTACATAGTTCAGGGGGAAAAGCTGGCACTCTGAACTTCAGAGAATACAAACAGAAGTTACAAGCAGACAAAAAATACAGACAGAGAAAAGAACACAATTCAAAAGACAGAACTTCTATCTGTCTGACCATTACATACATACAGTTAGTTATCAGAGAGAGAAGTACTAACATCTGGGTCTTCAAAGCTGAGGGACTCAATGACTGTCCAGAGTTTCATCTGGCCAAATCACACAACTCTTCCCATAAGTGGGCCCCAAAGCAAAACCTCAACTCAGAGGTATATATAGCCTTCTCCAGGGTCAGAGAACACCACAGCCCCTGTGAACCACTGCCTAATTACAAAGTAACGATGTGGGAGTTCCTGAAAAACAAGCCTGCCCTAAGTAAGACTCTCCTGTTGGGCTCTGCTCTACCCTTCAGGAAACTTCTCCCACCACAGGCTCCATGTGACCACATTCAACCTATTAGGAGGCAGAGTATCTTTTCAAATCAGGGAAGGTCCTCGAATTCACTTAGGCTTATTATTAGTCAGGGAAGAGCTTCAAATAACCATTACCATTACACCAACTTGGGGAGGGAGAATGGAAGCAAGGGAAGGAGGGAGAAAAAATTTGGAACTCAAAATCTTATAAAAATGAATGTTGAAAACTATCTGTACGTGTAATTGGAAAAAATAAAATACTATGTACAGAACAAATAGCAAATCAAAAGTAGTCAAATGATAAGAGACAAACAAAAATCTGCTGGAGAAAAGAACTCCTTAAAAAGCAAAATTGGCCAAATGAAAGAAGAGGTATAAAAATTCACTGAAGAAAGTAATTCCTTAAAAATGAGAATTGGACAACTGGAAGCTAATGACTCCATGAGACACTAAGAAACAATAAAACAAAATCAAAAGAATGGGGAAAATAGTAGAAAATGTGAAATATTTCACTGGAAAAACAAATGACCTGGAAAATAGATTGAGGAGAGATAATTTAAGAATTATTAGACTACCTGAAAGCCATGATAAATAAAAGAACTTAGACATTATGTTTCAAGAAATCATAAAGAAAAATTGTCTAGATATCTTAGACCTAAAGAATAAAATAGACATTAAAAGAAACCACCAATCACCTCATGAAAGAGATTCCCCCCAAAAATTCTCCCAGGAATATTATAGTCAAATTTCAAAGCTCCTGGATGAAGAAAAATATATTGAAAGTAGCCAGAAAGAAACAATTCAAATATCATGGAGCCACAGTGAGTATCACACAAGACTTAGCAGCTTCCATGTTAAAGGAGTCAAAGGCTTGGGATATAATATTTTGGAAAGCAAAGGAGCTAGGATTACAACCAAGAATAACCTACCTACCAAAACTAAGTGTAATTCCTTTAAGGGAGAAATGAATATTTAATGAAATAATGGACTTTCAAGCATTCCTGATGAAAAGAAGAGAGCTGAATAGGAAATTTGACATTCAAACGTTAGACTTAAGAGAAGCATAAAAAGGTAAACATGAAGGAGAAATCACATGGGACTCAACAAGGTTAAACTGTTTACATTCATATATGTGAACTGCTAAGAACTTTATCATTATTAAGGTAGTTAGAAGGAGTCTACATAGAAGGTAGACATCAGCATTGACCAGAACCCCGATTCAACAATATATCATTTATAAGAAATATACTTGAAAAAGAAAGACATATACAGAGTTAAAATAAAGGGCTGGAAGAGAATCTATTATGCTTCAGCAGGCAAGTGTAGCAATCATGATAAAGCATAAACAAAAATAGATCTAATTGAAGAGATAAGCAGGAAAACTATATTTTGCTAGAAATGTACCATAGACAACGAAATAATATCCAAAAATTTTACATGAAGTTTTTTCTGAAAGACTAATAATGAAAAACATGCTATTCTCTGGATAGAGAAATAATGAACTCCAAGTATACATTAAATTATAATTTTCTTGCTTCCTTTTTTTGCCTTTTTTGTGATATGGCTAATATGGAAATATGTCTTACATGATTCCACATGTGTGATTGATATCATTTTGTATGCTTTCTCAGTGGGTGGGAGAGGATTGGGAAAGGAGAGAATTTGTAACTCAAAATTTAAAAAGAAAAAACTGTAAATAAATAAATTTTATTTGTGATAATTTATATATTATATAATTATTATACAATATAATAATTATATATTATTTATAATAATTTATAATAAAAACAAATATTTTAACATAAAATATTAAATGTGATTACCTTTTCCAGTGACCAAGGGAACACACTACTAGAAGTCACACTACTACATACATTTGTATCATAAATAAAACCAGATGACCACAGGAAGTATCAACTAAGGGGAAAGATAGTTCATAGGTTTTTCCTAGGTAAATATTGGAGTTGGTGGAGTTGTTCTTATCAGATATTCAAAGGCAAAAAGTAACATCTTGGAATATCTGTTAATCTTGTATTATAGAACTCACAAAGTACACTTACAAAAAGATCTCTATTAAGATGGTTGAAGTTTATGCATCAGCATCTTTTGCAGACAATGAGAATGTAGAGAAATTCTTTCAAAAAGATTATCCACATTAAGTCAATGTATATTTTGTTACTTGGTTGTTACAATAAAAAGGTGTACATTTGTCAGAACAGCAAAAAATACACTGGAAATCTAAGTCAGAGATAAGAAATGAGAGTAGATCAAATGTTTATAGATCTTCACAACTATACATCATGAATACTATCTGCATATAATTAGTTTTCCTATTTATTAGCAAAATATTAAAAATTAATATGAAATTAGAAGAAAGAATTAAATAAGAAGATGTGTCATGCAATTAGTTAACTCCAAACCCTACTTAAATAAGCTATTGAGGTTGGGTTTTTTTTTTCCCTTTAATGGGAAATTGATTAAGAAACAGATATTTACACAGGCCATGATCATTTCCTAAGGGAGTTTAACAAAAATAAATCAATAAGCATAATGAGAAAACCAAAAAGAGCCTAAAATCTGATACAGAAAGTAACACTTTATTTCCTTGACAAGCATAGTTTACTTTAGAATATAAACTCATACGTAAGATCTTATGGGGAAGGATGGTAGAAGATCATGGGTAGTATCCTCTGATAAAATATTGAGAATCAGTGAAGGGAAAAACAAGTGTATATACAGTCTAGCAAGAGATCAAACTAACCTATGTCATCCCAAGGATGGACTTGGAAAGTGAACAAAAAGATAAAAATGCAAAAGATCTGTCTAGATTTTTATAACGAATGTTTTTCCATCAATGATAATTTAGATAAAACAAACAGGTGCTATTGTCATAGTTGCTGGGGATTATTTTTAAGTTGATTTAGCTAGATTTTTCCCCTCAATTCACTCCAATTATCATAATTTTATATTTTTGGTCAAAAAATTTTTTTCAGCAAACATGGAAGAATTAATCATTTTGAAAATAAAATTTTGATAAAATGTTTCAAGGGTAGGAACCAAATTAATATCTTTAAAACTACCAATGCCGGATTAAATTTTTTTCTAAACATTTGTGTTGGGGATGGTAAATATTGCCTGAAAACAAAAGATTATATCTTCTTCCTTATAATTTTGATTTTATACTATCCTAATTTAGAGTCTTGCCATGATCTTTAAGGTTCATTTAGTTCTAAATCTATGATCTTATGAATAAAAATGAAGGAAATAGAGATTTCATTTTAAACATTACTTTCCAAATTGCAGAGATGGTCCTTATTTTTATTGGTAGAGGTAGAGCTCCCTTTCTTGAGAGCTTCCTAAACTGATGAAATTACAGACCCAGTAAAACAGTAAATAAGTAAACTAAAAATATTTTCATATATGTTTTTAAATCCTTTTTAAATCATCTATTCTAGGAAAATGAGTGATGCTATATTATTTCAGCCCAGGATACCAGAATAATAAAAATGGGACAGGAAGAAGAGACAAGTGTAATAGTAATGGGAATTTGAAGATCTTTCCTGCCCCTTAATAAGCCTAAGGGAATTTGAAGATCTCCACTGCTTTTGAAGATCTTCCTTGCCCCCTCCTAGGCTGAATGTAATCACATGGAGCCTGTGGTGGGAGGAGTTTGCTGAAAGATGGAGTAGAGCCCACAGGAAGCTGGGAGTCAGAGCAGTTAGAGACAGAGGGAGGAGAGGACACACCCAAGGGACACAGTTAAGCTTGTGAGTAAATGTGGGTTCGTGGGAAGGCTAAAGGATGATGTGACTCTCTGTAGTGTTATGGCTTATTAAACTTCTTTGCTACTATGATGGATTCAGCCTTCTGGTTTGGGGATTCAGTTTTCTGGTGTTGGGATAAAAGGTTTTGCTTTTGTCTTCTATATGGACAGTCTGTTATAATTTGTGATTGAGTACTATGCCAATGTATTTACAATAGCCTTCAGCACTGTGAATATTGCCTTGGCACTACAACAAGTTGCCATTCCTGCAGAATCCCTGAGGACACCATGTAAAGTCAGCAGACAGAAGGCTGGTCTCTTTCATAAGTTGCAGCTAGGTGGTACAGTGGATAGATGGGTGGGTTTGGAGTAAAAAAGATGAGTTCAAATCCAGCCTCTGCCACTTACTAGTTATGTGACCCTGAGCAAGTCACTTAATCTCAAACTACCTCAGTTTCCTCACCTACAAAACAGGGGTAATAATAGTACCTACCTCTCAGAGTTGTTGTGAGAATCAAATGAGGTAACAACTGCAAAGTGTCTAGCACAGTCTCTGGCACATAGTGGACACTGTGTAAATGCTTATTTCCTCCTTCCCCTCCAAGGGAGCATGGTGGGTTCCATTTCCCTCCTGTTCTATACTCTCTACAATGGACACTGTGGATTGTTATCCTAAGGACACTTAGGAATCATTTTTGCTTTGTTTTGTTTTTCCCTCTCAATAGGCCATTTGGTCACTAAAGTCAATTGCCAATCTGACCCCAGAGTAAATTGCAGAGTTGTGTCTGTTTGCTATTTTCCCCTTGTTAATTATTTGTCTTCTGAAATATTAGAGGTATTAAAATAAAAGGGGAGAGTTAGAGCAAAGAGCCAGATTATTAGATTACAATTGACTCCTCAATGCCCAATAAGGTGCCAGTTTTTGCACTGATTTCCTTTATGGTGATTAGAGACCTACTGGTTACCATAAGCACTAGGACAAACTAAATGATAAAGTCCATTATGATCTACAATTTATCAGTGTTAACTGAAACATCATCTTTATGGTGATAGAGTTCAATTTGTTTCACTCAAAAGCTTAGGAAAGGAAAAATTTTTAATGAAAAATTTGAAGACTGAGACGAAGTAGAAACGACCCTTTAGAATTAGAACATTGCAACGGGGGAGAAAATATTGAAATGAAACAGTCCAACCCATTCACTTTGCAGATGAGCAAACTGAGGTCTAGAGGGATGAAATAATTTCCCTAGGATCAGGTTGTTTGAAAAGTAGTGGCAACAGCCAGCTCAGGATCTGGGCCCCCCAATTCAACTCCTGCCATTCCACCAAGCAGCTCAGTCTTCTAAGCTCAATATCTACCACAGTGCCTGGTATACAGTAGGCACTTAATAAGTGCTAGTTGACTACAGGGGAGAAATGGAAGACTGTCTCTTCACACAGAAGGTTGTGAAGATGCAAGTTTTACTTCTTTTAGATCAAGGCCCCTTAGTGAAGCAGACTAAAATAATTGGTTCAGCTTCCCTGGAGTCACTAAAATATCAATAAACTGAGTTAAGCTCCCTCAAGATATCTATGCAAAACAAACAAGGGTTTACTTTCCAAAAGCACAACTACTTCCCCTATTAGTTTTGATCAATTGCTTTGTGGTCACTTTCATTAGACTGTCTAATTTCAACCACAATTAGATTTTATCCTTTTTAACAGATAAAGCAGATTCCCCAGCCATTAATTAAAGAGTCTGAGTAAAGGTGGTTACAAGATGGATGTTATATCCCCTCTACTGATGACCCAACTCAGCAAAATAGTACACTTTTGTTTTGAGAAGCAAATACTGTATCACTAATTGAATGAAAACTTTGGCTTCTATATGAAGCTGGTGGAAGGTAAACATACACACACACACACACACACACACACAATTATTTCAGGTGTGCTAAAGTAGCATTCATTATTTTGGGACTCCCAGGAAAAAAAAGTATACAAGTAAATAGCAGGCATTCATTAAAGCAAATTCTTTGTAATAATAGAGATCTTTACTGTCATCCATTTGTGCACTAGAGGCAGCTAGGTAGCACAGTGGATATAATGCTGGACTTGGTATTAAGAAGACCTGAGTTTAAGTCCTGACTCAAAAACTTATTAGCTACATGATCTTGGGCAATTTGATTGACCTCAATTCTAGTTTCCTGATCTATAAAAGAAGAATAGCCCCTTCCTTGTAGAGTTACTGTGAAGATCAGATGAGATAATTATGTAAAGCACTTTGTAAACCTTAAACACCATATAAATGCTGTTGTCATCATCATCATCATCATCATCATCATCATCATCATCCTCATCATTATCATCCTCCCCCTCCTCATCCTCTTCCTTCTTCTCATCATCACCTTGTGTGACCCTTATTCTGTTCATGTCCTTCTGTAAATCTTCCACAAGAAATTTAACCAAGGGGGGGGGGGCGGAGCCAAGATGGCGGCGTAGCAGCAGCAATATATCGCAGCTCTCACATAGCCACCCCAAAATACCCATGGAATAGGACTCTGGACCAACCTAGAACTTCAAAACGCACGCAAAGATACTTCCCACTAAATTCAGCTTGGCTACGAGGCCTCGGCTGTGCCCCGGGGGCGGCCAGGTGGGAGAAAGCTCTCAAAAGCTCTCAGGTGAGCGGATTAGCACCAGCTGCGAGGAGGGGGGATTAACACCAGCTGCGCAAGGGGGGATTGTGAAAAAGGGGGGATTGTGAAAGAGGGAGATAAGCGTCCGGCTGAAAGGTCTCCAGAGTGGAGAAGCGCAAGGCGGAGGTTTTGCACCCACCTCTGCATTGTAGTTTCCTGCCCTCGGCCTGCAAAAAGCAGGGGGACTGAGTGATTGTTTTCAGACCAGTGCTCTCGCTTTGAGCGGCTTGGATCCGGATCGTCGTCTTGGGCCTCGGTCTTGGAGTCTTCATTATCCAGTCAGCCGGAAGTCTACGGCAGCCGGGAGGACCCCAGCGATTTGGGACAGAGCTTTCCCTTCTGGAAGCAGAGCCCCACAGAGATTGTAAAAAAATTCATGGTCTGAAGAACCATGAGTAAGAATAAGCATAAGAAGCTAAGTAAGAAC
>CM053585.1:509929209-510023190 GCA_028646515.1 Pseudochirops corinnae | reverse complement strand
CGCCACAGGCTCCATGTGACCACATTCAGCCTATTAGGGAACAGAGTATACTTTCAAATATCCAAGAGTCCTCAGAGTCACGTAGCCACATTAGCAAAGGGCCTAGGGGCAGGGAAGATCTTCAGATTCCCATAACACTCTCCAAGGTACTGATAGGAACTCTTAACCCAGCCTGAGGACACACAATATTCTCAAACCATCTCCCATCAATATTTTTCACACTTCCCCATGCATTTTTAGTTCTAAGATTTTTTTTTCTCTAGAGCATAGATGTCTTAGAAAGCTACTGTCTATACTCTAAGAAGCCTGCTCCCAAAATTCACTGAGTACGAATGTCTATGTAGAATCAAACAAAACAAAACAAAAAACAAACCACTTCCATTTTAGGAAGCAAACAAAACAAAACAAAAAAAAAAACCACTTCCATTTTAGCACACAACACTCTTCTACCACTAGATCAAAGGTAGGGTGACCCACATAGTACAATTTATAGAAAAGAGCCACTTTTTTAACTTTAGGGGATCCTGTTAGACCTGGGCTTACACTTAAGCTTGTAACCTCTGTGTCTAGAAAATGTCTCACTGCTCCTCCCCCTCACTCAGCACCTCTTGAGTTAGAGCTTAGTTTGACATCTGCCAAATGTGTCTGGCTAGAAGGGACTTCCACAGGTCATTGAGTTCATCCCTTCCCTAGATATTTTTCAGGGAAGAAAAATCATCCTGTTATTAAAGCCACTCAAGGGAAAGTCTATAATGTAAACTGATGTCAATATCTAACACCCCTCAATGTCAAGAAAGTCTTCATTATATTTTAGTTTGTAGCTCAAATTGGTTTTCATTGAAGTAGTAGTGGTGAATTGTAGGTCATCATCCTTTGAATAATGTTCCTCACTGGTCATTAAATGGGTCTCCATTTTTATAAAGGTTAAAAGTGGGGAAATTGGGGACAACACTGCCCTATTTCCTACCACTTGAAAAAAAAGGAAGGGGAACTCTTTAATAAACTCTATAACGAGATCTGCCACCATTATCTTATCAAGCCTACTATAGCCTAAATCTGCTGAGGACTGGTAATCTTGGGATATTTTAGGCATTGGCCTAGAAAAGCATTTGGAGAACTGAGTGTCATAAAATAAAGACTGAATTTTTTCTTGAGGGAGAAAGAGGGATATTTAGTGGGAACTATAAGTCATATATATATGAACTACAGGGATATTCTTAGCCCCAAGATGATCAAATAAACCTAGTATAAATTGAGACCTACCAAACAAATGAACTATCCAGGGAAAATTCTAGCTTGGTATGAATATACAAATCTATAAAAAATAAATGAAAATCCAATTACTTTTTAAAATTAAATTTTCTTTTTATTATTATTACCCTGACAGATATCAATCAACATGACCTTTACACATACAAGGGCAAAAATGGATTATATATGAAACCATGAATCTCTCTTTTATACAGCTTTTTAAAAAAAAATTTTAAAAAAAAATTTAACACAGCAGTTCCAAAACTATCCTGCACACCTGAGATACTTTCCAAATTTCCTTCACCTCTTTTTTTTTTTGTGTATTTTTAAATTTTTTATTGGCCCTTCTTTTTTTTTTTCTTTTGGCATTCATATCTTTCCCTGTGCCCTAAAATTCTCTCCTTCCCCCATAAAAAAACTCTCCCCTGTAACAAATAAGTATGATTGAGCAAAAAACAAATCCATTAATTGGCCACCTAAAAAATGTATGTCTAATTCTGCTCCTCTAGCCCATTACCTCTCTGCCAACAAATGGGAAATGCATTCCAACACCAGTCTTCTGAAGTTGTGATTAATCATTGTGTTGGTCAGAATTCTTAAGTATTTCAGGGAATGTGTAATTCTTAACAATCATAAAAATGTAAAGCCTGGCATTATTTCTGAAAGAAAGATAGTGATGAATTGTCTCTTCTGAGCTTAACCGAATTTAACATGGGACCATGTAGACTTTCCAATTTCTAGGAGAGACAGAAAAAGAAAAAAGGGGAGGAAAGAAAGAGATTGCTAGTTACTGTTTCTCCTTTCTGCAGCATAGCTTTCTATCCACCAACACCTGCAAAGAAACTGAGGGGCTGTTGTCTAAAGAAGAATAGAGACTGGGCAAAGAGAGCAGAGCCAGAAAGGTCCTTATTTCTTGGCCCCCAGATTTAGGAGATATCACAAATAAGCACAGCCAACCTCTGATCTTCTGCTCAATTACAGGAAGGAAGATAACAAAATCAAGAAAAATATTGAGGAGATCTTTGCCTTAAAGCTATTTCTGGTCTGGGTCTGCTTTTCTTCTACTCTCCTCCAAAGTGAAGCAATATCGTATTTCCCGAGTTCTAAACCTTACTAGCCTTGAAGGTGAATGGTGGTAGATTTATTTTTCCAAGGAAGGAGTCAAATTTGAATTGAGGGAATCCTGATGCATAAACAAACAGAAAACTGTCTCCTTAAATTCAGTCCTCATGACTCTTTGAGAACAATTTAAATCAAGGTGGGACTTGACATTGAATAAACAGAAAGGCACCTCACTTGATCCATGACCCATAGAACAATATTCTTTCTTCAGCCTTTTGTGTTGGCATCAGCTGAGGGAAAGAGAGGTGAGTTATTCCAGTTTCCTCCACATGCACAATTAGGTGCCCATTGTTAACTCCTATATTGCCAAGGATGACTGAGCAGATTTTCTTAACATCATCTTCTCTTATTCACAAGAAATAATTCTAGCTCTTTCACTCTTTCCTCAAGTTTGATTTTTTAAACTCTCTAAACATCTTTGGTCTCATACCTTAGAATTCTCTCCAAGATCTCCACACCCTTCTTTTGTTTTACAAGTTATTCATAGAGAGTACTTTAGTACTGATATGACCAAACAACAATCAATTAATACTTATTAAGTACCAGGGTAACTAGGTGGTGAAGTGGCTAGAGTGCCTGGTCTGAAGTCAGGAAGACTCATCTTCCCAAGTTCAAATCTGTGTAATTTGAAGATACTTACAAGCTATGTAATCCTGAGCAAAGACACTTAGTCATGTTTGCCTCAGTTTCCTCATTTGTAAAATGAGCTGGAGAAGGAAATGGCAAACCACTCTAATATCTTTGCCAAGAAAATCTCAAATGGAGTCATGAAGAGTCAGACATGACTGAAATAATTACTGAACAACAAGTACCCACCATGTGCTAAGTACTCTGCTGAGCATTATCTGAAGATAAGGAAAGGGTTATTTATGCTTCCTCCATGTTATGTTTGCTTCTCCATATGGAGCCCATTACTAGGCTTGTTTTAGTTAACAGCAGTGTTGCCTTATTGAAAAATGGTGATCTTTTCCAACTCCTGGAGATCTCTCCACCATTTGTATAACCATCCACTACTTTTCCTTTCAATGTGCCTTTGATCATATTTAATTTCATTTGATGTTTCTTTCTGTTTTTCTAATTTTGGAATTCTAACTATTTGATTTTCTAACTATTTGGAATTCTACTTCCAAGAGGTCATTGATAGATTTAGTATTCTTCCTTTGCTATCCATCTTCTCCATCATTGATAAGCACACATGGGCCAGAATCAAACATCCCCCGCTGTATCTTGCTTAAGATAGTATGACCAAAGGAAGTATTTGAATTTTTTTCTGCCAAAATCCTCATGTTTACTCTTAGTCACTGAATTGAAATGACCATGATACAATAATATCATTAGTGTATTTCTCAAGGGATGCATCTGTAAAATATGAGAGGAAGCTTGGGGTCTCAGTGACTAGAGTGTTGGGTCTGGAGTGAGGGAGATCTGAGTTCATATCCAACCCTAAACACTTACTAGTTGTCTGACCCTTAACAAGTTACTCAGTTTCCTCATCTGTGAAATAGGAATGATTATAACGATCATAGTACTTGCTTCTCAGGGTTGTTATGAAAATAAAGTTAAATGGTATTTATAAAATGTTTTGCAAACTTTAAAGTGCTATATAAATGCTAGTATCAGTGATAAAAGTAAAATAATAATAAATTATATAACCTTTGATTTGCATAGGAACAAAAAATTTTAAAAGACTCTAAAATTGCTTAGGGATAATAAAAACATCTATGTTAAAGAATTATCACAAGTATCAAATGTGAAAAAATATGTAAAGCATTTTGCAAACCTTCAATTGCTATATCAATGCTGCCAGTTATTTTTACCATCATCATCACCTTCCTGAGTTCACACCAGTCATCTTAGCCACAGAGGTGACTAGGTGGCACAGAGGACAGAGCACTGGCTGTGGGGTCAGGAAGACCTGAGTTCAAATCAGACATTTGCTAGCTGTGTGATGCTGGGGAAGTCACTTTTCCTCTGCTTCTGTTTCTTCAAGTATAAAAAGGAAATAATAATAGCACCTACCTCCCAGGGTTGCTGTTAGGATCAAATGAGATAATATTTGGGAGGTGCCTAGTACATAGTAGGCATTACTATATAAATGCTATCTATATCATCATCACCATCATCACCATCATCATCACCATCACCATCATCATCACGACAACCACCACCACCACCATCATCATCATCACCATCATCACCATCATCACCATCACTACTGCCACCACCATCATCGTCACCATCATCACCATCACCACCACCACCACCATCATCACCATCATCATCACGACAACCACCACCACCACCATTATCATCATCATCATCATCATCACCATCATCACCATTACCACCACCACTACCACCATTATCATCATCATCATTATCACCATCATCACCATCACCACTACCCCCACCATCATCATCACCATCATCACTATCACCACCATCATCACCATCATCACCATCATCATCACGACAACCACCACCACCACCATTATCATCATCATCATCACCACTATCATCACCATCACCACTACCACCACCATTATCATCACCAGCACCACCATCACTACCACCACCACTACCATCATTATCATCATCATCATCATCACCATCGTCATCATCACCACCACCACCATCATCATCACCACCATCATCACCATCATCACCATTACCACCACCACCATTACCACCATTATCATCATCATCACCATCATCACCATCACCACTACCACCACCACCATCATCACCATCATCACCATCACCACCACTACCATCATCACCATCACCACCATCACCACCACCACCATTACCACCATTATCATCATCATCATCATCGTCATCATCACCACCACGACCATCATCATCATCATCACCATCATCACCATCACCACCACCATCATCATCACCATCACCACCATCACCACCACCACCACCATTATCATCATCATCATCATCACCACTATCATCACCATCACCACTACCACCACCATCATCACCATCATCATCACCATCACCACCACCACCACCATCATCATCATCATCACCACCATCATCATCATCACCATCTCCCAGACCTGTGATGCATTCTCTTTCCTTCTGCACTTTTCAATCATTATCTTCCTTTAAGGCCAGCTCAGGTGCCACCTCTTTCTTGAAAACTTTTCTGATCCTCTATTATTAATGTTTGCTCCTTACCTCCCTCTTCAGCATTATTTAATCAGTTACATACATGCTTTATGTCCCTCTGTAGAATGGAAGCTCTATAAGGCCCAAGATTTTTTAATTTTTTGTGTGTGTTCCCAGTATTGAGCTCAGTGCCCTGAACATAGTAGGTGCTTAGCATTACTTTCATGGGTTGAACGGAGTTAGGAAAAATTATTATGATACATTAATATCAGTATGATAACTAATTACTGGTATACTTCTCATATTTCTCAAGGAACATAGACCACTAATGAAAAGAATCATGTGTAACTTCGCCCCTATAGTATTGATAATTGCCATTTCTTCAGAAGGTAACAAATTTCTTTTTCTTTTTTTGTCTTTTTGGAGGGAGGAGGGCAGGGCAATTGGGGTTAAGTGACTTGTCCAAGGTCACACAAGTGTTAAGTGTCTGAGCTCAGATTTAGACTCAGGTCCTCCTGACTCCAGGGCCAGAGCTCTATTCACTGTGCCACCTAGCTGGCCCAGATGACAAATTTCTTTCTTTCTTTCTTTCTTTTTTTTGTTCTCAGAAAAGTTTATTCACAGTTGTGAATGAAGGGACATGCCTGGATAAAAATAAATAAGAAATCATGCTTCCATCCCATCTCCCCTGCAGGCATCTACAGATCAGAGGCAGAATCTCTATGTCCAGGCATATCTGTGGCTCTCTTCCTTCTATCCTCCTTTTCTAGATAGTCTATTGGAATGGCAGGATAGCTCCTGGGAGTAAGTGGTTGAGTTATAGAAGATGCCAATTTTGTCATCAACACCATCATTGCTTCTTTGATTCTACAGGATGGGCTTTTCCTACAGGGAAATGACTACCCCAATATGACTAACCCCCAACACGTGATGCTGATGCCAACAACTATCTGGAAGATGGTACCCAGGCTGGGGGCATAGCCAAGCTTCAGGGGCCACTGGGCTGTCTGGTACATGTAGCCGCCCACCCCCAGCAGCCCTACTCCCAATAAGGGGTGGCAACTCAGGCAGCCCCCCATTAATGGTTTCTTGCCCAGAGCTATGGCTCAGGCCAGGGTCGAGGCTGGAGATGCAGGGGGCAATGAAGACATGCTGGTAGCCATTATTAGGTCAGGGAAGCAGAGAGTAGATGACAAATTTCTGAACTCAGACATGAAAGCTGTCAGAAAGGTGCCTTTTACTGCTCACATAAAGTGTTAGAAGCACAACAATAAGAAACAACTGTTTCATAGCAACATTTGAATGGCACACAAGGTGCTACTAAGTGAAGAGGTACCATGAGGCCAATGGACCTCAGCTTTCTCCAGTTTCATAAGGATTTGTTTGGCTGCAAGAATTAATGCTCTTGAAAATGCTTGATGTGACATTGCCAGGGACTTTAAGGTCCTGAAAGAAGTAAACTGGAAGAAGTAAAATAAACACAGTTAAGATGGAATGCAGCCCAAGTCAGGAAGGAGAGAAAGAAAAAAAGATATCAAGTTTCTTTAAAGAAATTCAAGTTTATAGACCCACAAAATATTTAAACTATGATATTGAAAGAACTTTCAAACTTGATAATGTAAATGGTCTACGAGCTTTGAGAAATAATGCAGAAGGAAAGAGCCAGAAAAACAAAGACAGGTAAAAGTTGTACTTTTTGAAAAGAGTAAATAAATGGAGTCTGGAAACTACAAACTAGTGAGTTTGGCACAATTCACCAAGGAAATTCTCAAAGTGTTTCTAGAATAGATGATTTCCCAGCACTCAAAAAGGGAATAACTCACCAATGAGAGATACTAAAAGGATAGCAAGTAGTGCATGAGGTACTGGGGATGGCATCAGGTAGACAGTTCAAGTCTTATTTCAGATACTTACTAGCTATGTGATCCTAGGAAAGTCAGGCAACCTCTATGTCTCAGTTTCCTCATCTTTAAAATGAAGTGACTGAATTCTGTGGCCTCTAAGAGCCCTTCTGGCTCTAAATCTATAGTCTTACAAATGATTTGACACTAACTTTATTTCCGTTGTTATTTTTTTAATGGAGTTACTAAATTGGCAAATCAGAGAAACTCTGGAGGCATAAGGTATCTGAGATTCAGCAAAAGGATGAGCATGAACAATTTCTGTCTGGTTTGTTGGGGCTGTAGGGAGAGGATTCTCCCTGAATCTTGAGGACTTGAGCCATACAAAAGAAATTCTTGTGGCTTTATTTATTTTTTTAAAAAATAATCATTTATAACTTCCTCAAAAAAGAGAAAAAATTAACAATTGTCACTCAGGACTAACCATTACCCTAGACCAACAATTCTCCACAGTTGGTTTGGGGACGTCTAGGGATCCCCTAGTCTCTAAGGAGACTGTGAGGTCAAAGCAATTTTAAGAAAATTAGTGATATTTTAAATTTCTAATGTGATAAATACAGTAGATATAACCCAAATAAAAAGGAGCTCTTGGTGGGAGCAGGGGGAGTCAACAATAATTTTGAAGAATGTAAAGAGTACTGGGGATCAGGAGACTTGAGAATATTGCCCTAGGTTATGAAGGAACTTGAGAATAAACAGATATAGCTTGGTTTAAGGAGACTTGGTAAGAATAAGACCTCAGCTAAGCGCCACATTTAGATAGAGCCCTGGGATTGAAGTCAATTAAGTCAATGAAGACTAATTTTCCTGATTTTAAATCCAGCCTCAGACACTACCTAACTGCATGACCCTGGGCAAGTCACTTAACTCTGTTCACCTCAGTTCCTCATCTATGAAATTAGTTGGAGAAGGAAGTGGCAAACCACTCCCCTATTCTTGCCAAGAAAACCCAAATTTGGGTCATGAAGAGTTGAACATGACTGAAAAACAAGATCTCAGAAGCACATAATCTCAGGCAGATTCTCTCCTCCCTTTTGAAGATTGTCTCTGGTGAGTCATAGAGTGGATATACTGACATTGATGTCATGCTTAAATAAAAATGAGGGCCATTATACCTTACATAAAGAGAACGTTACCTTAGAAAACCACATGAGTTTATGTTTTTCTTTTTAAATGAATATATTGACATGTTAAAATCAGATAGAAACTGCATTTTAATTTGGTTCTGGCCACACCTAGGAGTGTTGTGGGCCACATGCACACTCTGGCAATGTGTTTCATGCCTCTAGATTAAGGAAAGGTCTCACACTTTAGCTAAAGGGAGGGATTAAGAGTGAAAGCACCCACAAGCAGAAGGAGAAGGCCCGAGGAGGAGAGGAGAACCCTTACCTTACACTTTTACACTCTACCTTAAACCTCAGAATACTGGCAATGCCATGACTACCACCTATAAATTATACCTACAATGATTTTTTTTCTCATTTCTCTCCTTTCCACTGTATTTCTACCCATCTTCATTCTTTCTCTTCTCTCTGCCTCCTCCATCATTCTCTTTCCTTCTACTCTCTAGCCTTCTTCATAGGTTCTCCCCTAAGTTTTCCTCTCTAACAGACCACATTACAAAACTGAAATGTATTAGTTAGTGAACATAACCTTGTGTTTTCTGTTCTGAATTTAAGGAGCAAGGAAGTTGAACTTCTTATATATTTTTTTAAGTTTTTAAAAACAGACTAAATTAGATTTTTTTACATGTGTTCCTTGAGGTTTTATTATTTTATGCTTGGCTATTACAGGGTAAAAGGCCCCTCAAGTCTCACCAAAAATGATGAAAGGCAGATTATTGTTACTACAATCTCTGATCTCCCCCAGTCTTTCTCAGAATCCATAATGGAAGTAAATTTCTCTTCCTTATTTCTCAGAAGCTAGAGTTATACTTATCCTTAGACTATAGTCTTGGTCAATACACAGATGTTTTTACAAACCAGTATCCTGAGACACCTATTTTCAGATGACTTTTTGGTCTTTTGCCATCAGTAAATATACTTATAGGACAGAAAGTTCCTTCCTGCTGCTTTAGAGTTCACCAGAGGGCTCCTCCTAGCAACTTCTGGGCTATATAGTGATAGCATCATACATTTTTTATATTCAAAAAGACATAGTGCTTATCTGGAAAGCTGCCTAGGGTTTTCGGTTCAAACCACATTTCCCCAGTAATGCTGTCCTGTTTCAAGTTTCAAACACTTCTGTGTCTATGGTGCTGAAACATACACAAATCATAACAATTTTTAACCTGTGTGCATGAAGCCTCAGCCGCATTTGTGTTTTGGGTTTTACAAACACTGCATGTGATGCAGAGAGCACAGTTTTGTTTTTGCTGACAGCTGTGTGTGAATATTTTTGCTATTTTGAGATGTGAACAGGTTGAAAATTTGTGTATACAGGCAACTCGGTACATTGTTATTGGCAAAGTAGCATTTCCTTGTAACTTAATAATAGATCTTCAACTTAATTCTAACTTATTTTCAGCAATACTACCAGCTCAGGGAATGTTATTGTAATAAATATATCTAAAGAACAGCAACAACAACATAATAGTCAAGTTCTCCAGTGGATCTGTGGTCTTGTCAATGTGGATATTCCTTTCAAAGATATGAATCCAAGACCCTCCTTGCCAGTCTTGGCTAAATCCTCTCAAGTTCAATATAGGGAGCCTATCTAACTGTATATTGGGGGAATGGAGTTTCTTTGTCTTTTGACTCCACAAAGATACACAGAGGAGGATATGGAATATTCATTGACTGCCCTTTATTCTTACTGTATGGCCAGCACCTCCCTTTTTTTTTTCTCATAAATTTCATTGAGAAGTAATTTATGCCACTTCTCTTTCATAATTCCCTGTTTGTAACATATCATGGCTTGCTAACAACCACCACTTCCTTGGTCTTTGATTGATCTTCGATTTCAACTGAGACAATAGTGTACCATGATTTTCAGCTGTACAACAGCACTGGAATAATAGCAATGCTAAAACAATGGGCTCTTGTAGTCATTAAAAGAATTTTGCAATTTTCCTACAATACATCTTGTTTTCCTTTTAAGTTCTGCAACCAATTCATTTTTTTATTTTGCATAGACACACAAATATATGTGTGTATACACACACTTAGATAATCATAGAGTTTTTGTATGTGAGTGTGTAAATGTGTCTCTGTTGGTTGTCCAGTCATCTGGGAAATAGACCGTCTTCCACATAGTTTTTCCATGGTGATAATTAAGCCAAATTAGCTGAAAGTGGTGATAGATCTTATTTTCTAGAGCATCCACAGATAGGAACATCTGGAGGAGTTCACCCTCTAGAAGGACCCTTTCCTTAATCTGGTCTTTGTGTGGTATCTCCTCCCTGATATTATTTCATCATTAGTGAATATACATCTTCCTGTAGCACAATAGTTTGCATATAATAGGTGCATAATAAATTCTTGTTGACTCATTGATTGGCTGTTTTATGCCCCACTGGATATTAATAATCAGAATCATCAAACAAAAACCTCTCTGTTGTTGCATCATTTGAGGAATCTTGAGTAATTCTGACATATGCTTGAGAGATAATATGCAGAAGGAGTCTTTAAAGACGTTATTTGTTTTACTGAATCATTTTTTAAAAATAATCAACAAATAATAAGCACAATGAGTGCCTATATTCTCTACATCTTTCAGCCAGTGGTATGAAGAAGTGCAATGGATTGAAGTGCTGACTTTGTATAACACTGTGCCAACCACTGTTAGCACAAATAGAAAAATGAGACAACCCCTGTACTCAAAGACATTCTAATAACAGAAAAAGGAAAATTCAGTTGTAGTCAATGAGAGTAGCTTTGTGGTTTAGAGTCAGAGTACATGACAAGGTATGTGGGTCTTCTGGGCAGAGAAGTAGGGCACATGATAAAGCCCAGTGGTCCATGAGGGCCTGGTGGCAGGGCAGATGTTCCTCCATCTTACCAGGACTGTAGTTGGTGACTCTCTGTAAACAAAGAGAGTATGACTGGCCATAAAAGGGGAGATCCAGTGAGCTCTGGGGAGGAAGAGTTTGTCCAATGGCTATTTGGGTAAGGGGATCCACACCTATGCTTTGGTGGCCTCTGGCATCATGGTGAGGATGTGGTCCACTTCCTCTAGAAGTACACCAGGACTGTGATAATCTGCCCCAAATCTATGTAGTGATTCCACTATATTTGATAAAGAAAAGTATTTGTTATAAAAATATCTTTGTGCATACTTTCCATCTTTCCCTCCAGAATACTGGTGTTGTCCCTCTTTCAGGTTCATCCCTAAATGCCCATAGTCTGACTTTGCTTCAATGGTTGTTTTACCAAACTTGCTTTAAACTATTTTTTCCCCTCCACCACTTCTCATTGTTTTACAAGGTGATCCTACTCAGCATCTCCCATTATCATTCTATGTAAGATTTTGCAATGGAGTTCACATTCTATACCTGCACAGCCCTGTCTCTCACATTGATCAATTGGACAAGTAAGTAAAATATTTCCTGATTAAAATAGTTTGTAGTTCTTTTTGTCCCCTTATCCTGGTAGTAGATCTGAAATCCTTATAAGCTGGGTCAATCTCCTTTCTTTCACGCCCTTACAATGAGTTGTTTAAGTAAGTCAGGTTGGAGTTGTTTTCTCATTTTTTATTCTTTCTTTAGCTTTGTAGTAATTTTGATCTTTGCTCTAACAAGTAGATGATCTGACTTACACAGACACTTGATTCTAGAGTGATTATGAGTCATTTCCTGTCTGCTAAATGTAATGAATTTCATTTTTGTGACATGTTATTACTATGTTTGGTGCCTTTCAGTTATTTTTATCAAAGTAATCATGATGTGTAAGTATGAAACTTCTGTATAGTCTAGAAATGTTTGGCATCCTCATTTCTTGACTCCTGAACTATATTTTTCATCATATATTTTCTTGAATAGTCTCGATTTTGCTTTGAAATTACTTAGTAGAAAATTATATGTTGTGTTTTTATTTGGAGATTCTTACCACATTTTTCATAGAATTTCTCTACCTTTTTTCATCCTCTGCAACAGATATTAGTACATTAGATAGTTATTTTCATAATGGCTTTTTAAAAACAAATATTTATCTTGAGGATAGCATTACATGATGACCAAACCTCCCATGAAATGATACTTTCTGTTGTGTTTGGATGGATGATAGAAGCAACTTCATTTATTATCTTCCTCTCAAAGTAGAACCTGTAAGTTCTACTTGGTGCAATTTACTTCTGTCTTATGCTTTTCTACATGGCAAGAATGCTGTTTGATATAATTCCAGTCTTTTAATAGCACATCCCAACAATATTGACTGATATAATTGGTCTTCTAATAGTAACATGTCCACCCACTGACCATTCTATAAGAATTTAACATTCAGAATAACAATTGCTAAGTTAATGTGTGTATAACAACTAAAAAACTATGTGATTCTTACTGTGCTTTCTCCCCTTTTCTGCCTCTTGACAACTTACACTAGAAAAAGAAAGGCAGAAAAGCAGAAGCAGGCTATGCAAAATGAAGGGATAGTATTTGTCTCTGTTTCTTAGGTTTCATAGAACAAAGAATTCATCACCATATGCCCAGCCTACTAGTGCCAAACATCTCCATCATTAGCTAGGCTGCTCCCCAGAAAACAGACACAGTCTAATGCTCAGAAAGTGCTCAAAGATTTTCTGGTGTGGCAAAGCCATCTTGTACCCTGCAGTCATTACTTTTAATAACCAGAGTTTCCTCCATACTATGAAGAGGAGTCAGAAAAGGACTTTATGGAGGACTAAAGTACTTACCTACCTAACTCCAAAGGTCAACAATCTTAGAAATAGAGTTTATTGAGTAATTATTCAGGTTAATGGCAAACATCAAGGATAAACCAATGCAGAAGATAAAAAAAATGAGCTAGCTATGCCCATCTCTTTCCTGGCTCTAAGTTGGCCCCCTTTGGAAATTGTGTTAACTTATTTCAAATTGTTGGAGACCCATTATTAAACCAAAGTAGTAACACTAAAATGTAATTTACTAAGTGGTTGCTGAATGACTGAGATCTAAAGGTAAATTCAAAAAGTAAACAGAGTTGGTATAGGTGGGAAGTATCATAAGCACTGGCAGGACCCAGCTCAAATCTATTTATCTCAAGAATGATGTGTTATAGTCTGAACACCGCCAGTCACCAACCTGGCTTTCCTTCCTTGTCAGGCCTGGGCCAGTGGAGACTTTTAGTACATGCTGTGGAGCATGAGGATACAGCTACCTTGATGGCAGTTTCACTTCACAGCACATGGATTTCTATATTTGTCTTTTATAATAATACTAAAGAATAATCATATGTTGTGTGAATCTATGTCCAGAAGGCTAATGAAAGTGAAAGTTACTTTAAAAATGGAACTTAGTGAAAAGAGTCAGAAGTCAGTTCCATTCCCATTTCTACAATAGATGTGTTTGCCACTATTATTTTGGTTTAATTTCTCCGTCAGTAAACATGAAACTGATCGTTCCCAGCAAAGGTTTTTGTAAAAGGCGTCAAGATCCTTCTTTGAAAGGAACTGAGTCTTAGAGTATTTATGAACGTTGCCTCACCCTGTTCTTGGAATGGAAATAAATGTTGTATTTTCACTGAAGATGGCGTGGGGCTGCTCGCTAATGAAGTGTTCTCTCTTCTATTGATACAAGAAAGGTCCTGAGTTTATGGCATTCAGCACGTTTCTCCAAATATTTATCTGAGACCAATAGGAAGAAGGAAAATCACATGGAGCCTAGTCTTGGAAGAGCAGAGGAGCATTTACTTTATATTTTCACTTAGTTGGTATGAGTTTGTCTTAGGCAGTGACTCACTCTAGCCTGCAATGCTGGTGCTATGTATCTCAGCAAAGGAGGGTTAACTTAACTCTAGCCTGGCATAGGAAATTAGGAGCTCATTTATTCTCTCAGGGCACAAAACAATGGCAGAATTACAGCCAAATTGGATTCTCCCCCTGCTACCAATTGTTAATGTGGCTAAAACACCAGTAGCCATCAGCAGAAATGTCAGATGTGATTGTGAAGACCAGGATGTGGCAAAACAGAGCAGAGCTACTCTGTATGAGACAGGTGCATCAGTTCATTAGATATTCTGGAGAAAAATAGCCCATCTTCTAATTATGAAACTTAGAAAATCATCCAACCTTAGTGAGAGACTGGATGAGTTCTCTGTACTATTCTACAATGTGAGACATTTAAATTAAGTCTAAGAGACCATTGAACTTGATAGAAAGGTATCTCTGGGGTATCTTGACACACTTTAAAAAAAAATCCTCCTATGGTTCAAGTCCTGGTCCCACTATTTGTCAGCTGTGTGACTTTGGGTAAATTATTAAACTTCTTTGAAGCTCAGCTTTCTTATCAGTGAAATAAAGATAGTAATACTTATTCCACCTACTTCACAGATTTGTGAGGATCACATGAACAACTTTATATGAAAGTGCTTAATAATCTACAAAGCACTAAGAAATTATAATAAATGATAAATTAATAATACCAATAATAATACATTACTTAAAGAAAGGAATGAATAAATTGATGGAAAATGCTATTTATAAAGTCATCCTAAAGATTATAACATGATTGTGTTATAATTAACAAGGATTGAAATCAATGAGGGTAAATAAATTCATTTTGGAGATCAACAGGGCTACCCATTAGCTCTGTATTTACTCATAGTCACTGTATTAGAATTTAACTGGGTTGATAACCAGGTGCTAGGGAATCTCACCTAATCACTTCCTGCCAGAAAATGTGAATGTTGTTTGTTTAAAATAATCTAGATCATCTACCCCTACTTTCTCCAAGGGCTAGACAGATCATAGACCATGATTACAGAGCACATTAAGACCTACAGTCATCTTCCTCATGACAATCTAGTGAACTAAATACTGTAAAAATGATGTTTGCAACTTACAGAGGAGGAAACAGACAAGTAAAGTGGCTTCACACATTCACAAAACACGTAAATGTTGAGTTGTTTACAGTCATGTCTGACTCTTCATGACCCCGTTTGGGGTTTTCTTGGCAGAGATACTAGAGTGGTTTGCCATTTCCTTTTCCAGTTCATTTTACGTGAGAAAACCGAGGCCAACAGGATTAAGTGACTTGTCCAAGGTCTCAGAGCTATAAATGTTTGAGGTCAGATTTTAACTCGGAAAATTAAGTCTTCTCTGTTCTCTGTGCCACTCATCTGCCCAATAATTAGTAAAGCTAAAATTCAAGTCTAGATGTCCTGACAGCAAATCCACCATAACAATCTTAATTACAATTTTCTAGTTTCCTTTGTTGGCTCTATTGGTTCTTAACAGACAGCTCCCACCTGCTTTTTACACGTGGAATAGCAATATAGTTTCAAGAATCTTCATAGAATCATAAATTTAAAGTTGGAGGGTACAGGACTTTGAAAGTCATTTGGTGCAACCATTCCATTTTAAAGATGAGAAAACTGAGGCCCAGAGAGGTCCCTAGTATCATAGATCTTGATAGAACTGAAAGGCATGCCAGAGAACCTCTATTTCAACACTTTCATTTTACACACAAGAAGACTAAAGTACAATGATTACAGGTGACTTCCTCACTTCAACCCAGCTAATAAGTATCTGAGGCAAGATTCCCGTTGTGATTTTGGACAAAATGATTAATTAGCATGATATGATGGGAACAATTGATGTTTCTTTTGCTAATCCTGTGATTTTAGGAATTACACACACACACACACACACACACACACACACACACACACTTATATTACACAGAAGGTATTATGGTATCAGGATCTGGATTCATATCCTGCCTCAGATATATACTAGGTGTGTGATCATAGGTAAGATACATAATTTCCCAGTAACCAGGAAACATTTAAAGACTGTAATAACAGATTAGTTACTAAGCTATGTTACATTAGTAGAAGGAAGTAGTTTTCATACTAGGAGTTTTCTACACAGAAAAATCATAAGAATAAGCAAAAAAGATGAACATTAGACTTGGTTTTATAACAAAGGTTATATTTAGATGAATAACAGTCATTTGCTTATCAATATGAACAGTGAAGTTTTCCATGTTGTTTTCATAATATCAAGATAGTCATAAAGTCAGTTTGCATTATGAATGAACAAATTTGGGGTATGTAGTATTATTGCTCACTGAGTTTCCATTGTTCCAGGATGATTAAATCTGGTGACATGGATCTTTATCTTTCTTTTTTTTTTTCAAGCTCACATTTCATATATACTGTCACCAGTATTAATAGAAATGAATGAGATTTGTTGGTGTGACAAAGCACTTTTCAAATCAAGTAGAGTCTCTTTTCAGAATGAGGGTTTACATGATGGTGGGGCTACACAGACATGGGGATAGCCAGGACATGGAGATTTGATGGGGTTAGGTCAAAACTCTTGGCAAGGCCCCAGAAGCAGTTAAGAGAAGCAAGATAAGTGGGCAGAAATTTCATCTGGGGATCCCAACATTAGGCAAGGATAACAGAGAGGCATCATAAGATCATAGGATTTAGAAACCTTAGGGATTATCTAGACTAACACCTTCATTTTGCAGAGGAAGTAGCTGTGACATCAGGGAGGTCTGCCAGGGGGCTGCAGGTGGATGTTCCAGATGGTTGGTAGAAAGATAAAGTCAAATATAAGGGGAGTCTTATGATAGGCAGTCTGTCAGTCACCAGGAGGCTTTTCTGTCAATAGATAGCACACAACCAACTCTAGTGATAGGAGATAGAGAAATCTACATCTTAAAAGGACTGGGATTTGATGAAAGGCATCCTCAGTTCCATGAGAACTTGGATTATAGGCAAGAGACAAAGGCTTAGACTTAGGCATGGCGAGCAAAATAGAAATCCAGGTGGTGCAGTGTATTGAGCACTGGGCCTGGAGTCAGGAAGACCTGAGTTTGAATCTGGCTTCTGACCCTTACTAGTTGAGTGCCCTTAGGAAAATCAGTTAACCTGTTTACCTCAGTTTTCTGAACTGTAAAATGGGCATAATAATAGCACCTAGTTCCCAGGTTTTTGTTAGGATAAAATGTGATGGTATTTGTAAAGCACTTACCACAATGCCTCATTCATATTAGGCACTAGATAAATGCTAGCTATTATAATGATTATTAGGTACCCAGTGAACGTAATTGGCACACATGGTGGTGGCTTGATCACAGAGAATAAGTAAAGGGTACACTTACTAGAATGTGAAATATATGATCAGACAACCACCAACAGGGAGAAAGCCTTGATATTCAGTTGCTGAGTTATAGATCCATGTTTCTTTATATTTCCTCCCTATAGGATCCAGGTTGGTCTAGAACTAGGCATTAGGCTATGGGAGAGTTAAGTTGTTCTAATCATAAATGATAGTGAGGTTCCAGGTTAAGAATGTTATATTTTTACATTCAAGTTATCGTTGATAACATGAAACAGCTAACTCCTATGCACTATGTGTCTATCCATTGTCTTTTGATTGTGATCGCTTGGTGATCATGGAGTTCCATGAGTCAATGGACAAGAGCACATATGAAACAATCTTGGAGCTCTTCAAGCTCAATATCAGGTCAACAAGGCAAACACTGGTCACTGATAAATCCAATGGTCTTAAACTGCATTGAGAGCATGATGTCCAAAACAAGGGAGGTGATACTTCTACTGTACACTGTGCTCTATTCAGACCAAATCTGGAGCACCATATTTACATTTTGGAGCTACATTTTCAGAATGTAGTGACTTGTAAAGCAGGTCAGGAGCAGACTTCCTGGCTTTCATCCTAGTCTAGTGGCCAGTAAATACTTATATTGAATAACACAATATACAAAATTAACACAATACATAAAATACATTATTTTTCTGTACTAATTAGTGCCTATACCCCTGTCACTTAGCAATAGCTATTTCCCTCATTCTATTGCTTGAAAATAATAAGAACTGTTACATCACAAAATACTCATCTCACCATCTTGAAGAGAGAAAAGTGTACGCATCTAATTGGCCTAAAGATCATTGCACATTCCAGTTATTGATTAATGAGGTAGTATGCATGGGAGTCATGTAGTTCATATGAAGACATCTTGTGGGCTGACAGAAAAAATCACTGCAAGCAATGGCCTAATCATAAATGATACCTTTTTAAGGTATGTCTTACTCTTTTGAAATTATAATCAAGATGGGAAACAAGGAGGCAAGTCAGTCACTCTACTACAGCTTCTGTCCTAAATAGTGTAGGGTCCTCTGGGCTATATGGACTTGCCATATACTCAAGAGCTGAGGCCCAGACTAATTTCATGTGTGCTGTGACTTCAAATCATGTATATCATTTGGGGGAAGGAGACTACCATTAAATCCCTGATATCTCTGGTGAGTCTGTGAGTCAGCTTTTCACCCAAGTCTAAAAAAAAATTTGTTGACTATATCAGTGGTTCTCAACCTGTGGGTCACGACCCCTTTGGGGTTGAACGATCCTTTCACAGGGGTCACAGGGGTTGCCTGAGACCATCAGAAAACACGTATTTCCGATGGTCTTAGGAACCTCCTCTATCCGTCTCCAGGTGGGTCTGCCCACATGCAGACATGCCCACATACAACTATAAAGAGTCACGACATTAGGAAGGTTGAGAACCACTGGACTCTATAGACATGAAGAACTCTGAGGAAAAAATGGAGCATGTCCAGAGGATGTGTGTCCAGAAGAATATTCCAGGATCTGCATTTATTAAGCACCTGTTATCTACTAGGTACTGTGCTAGGCACCATGGACATAAAGACGAATATGAATGGTTCTTATCTTGCATACATGTACAAAGTAATTTCTGAGGAAGAGCAGTACCAACAATCAGGGGAAGATAAAAATAAAAATATTTGACATGGGACACTTTATCTCTGGAGATATGTTTAGAGAATAGAAAGGATCTGAGAAGTAACATAGTCCAACATCCAAGTGAACAGGCTTTACCTCTTTAACCCTGCCAAAAAGTGGCATCCTTTGCTGGAAGATCTCCAATAACTAGGGACCCATATTCTCCTAAGGCAGCACATTCCACTTTTGTATAGCTCAAGTTATTAGAAATTTCTTTTTATGTCAAGCCCAAATCTGCTTCACTCTCTATTTCCCATGTGCTGATCCTATCACTTGCCTTCTAGGAAGAAGAGGAATAAGCCTAACATCTCTCCCAAATGATAGGGATAGGGAGTAGACCTGATAGGGAACTCCTGTATTTGGAAACTCCATCTACTGATGCAGGTCAAT
Organism: Pseudochirops corinnae; assembly: GCA_028646515.1. Lineage (NCBI taxonomy): Eukaryota > Metazoa > Chordata > Mammalia > Diprotodontia > Pseudocheiridae > Pseudochirops > Pseudochirops corinnae. The sequence goes on along the minus strand of CM053585.1, from coordinate 510,003,475 downwards.
CCCTTCTGTGCAAAGTATAGTCCTGAAGAATTGCTTAGAACATTGGGAAATTAAGTGAATTGCCTGGAGCACTGGGCAGTTCAGATGTGTAGTTAATACTTGTCAGAGGTGGGACTTGAATCCTGGTCTTCCTGTTTTTCAGTCTAGCCCTGTCTTTCTATCCTACTGCCTCTATATTTCCAGTCTATTTCTTCAAATATGAATCTCTTCGACTGTAAACATACCTTCTATGATTGTGTTTCTTTGTTTCCATTCAACAAGCATTTATTAGAAAAAGCACTCTGCTAGCTTACATTTCCTCTCCTAAATTTCCCTTCCCTAGACTCAATATCCCAAATTCCATAACCCTATCATACAGTGTGGTTTAGAACCTATTCATCAAAGTAGTTGCCTTTTCAAAATCTTTTCTAAAACATGATGCCCAGAAACGAACACGATATTGTAAATATCTCGCTAGGGCGGAATACAATGGAGTGAGCGTTTTCTTCATTCTGGAAACAATGCTTCTATTAATACACACCAAGATTACATTAACTTTTTTAGCTATATCACATTATTCAGCTTGCAGTTGACAAAAACCCTCAGGTCCTTTTCACACAAACTGTTGTCTTGCTATATCTATACCCTTCTATACTTTTTCAGGTGATTTTTTTTTACCCCAAGTACTTTTTTTTCTTTTACTCCAAGTAATTATCTCTAATAAATTTTAACTTATCACCTTTGCCTCTGATTCCAGCTAGCTGTGGCAGCTGGGTAGGAGAGTAGATAGAGGACTGGATTTGGAATCAAGAAGACCTAAGTTTGAGTCCTTGGGCAAGTCACTTAACTGCCATCTACCTCAGTTTCTTCCAGCACCATCTTCCAAGGTTATTGTGAGGATAAAATAATATTTTAAGGACTTTGCAAACTTTAGAATACTATGTAAATACTTTTAACTATTATTATTACTATTGCTATTATTATTATTATTATTTGATTTTAGTTCATAAAACAACTTTTAGCTATGCATCTAAGACTTATGTCATCAGCAAACTTAAAAATATAAAAATCTTAAACCTCTACATAGGTGCTATTATTGTTGTGGTTATTGAAGTTAATATTACATATGCTTCCATCTAAGATATTAATAAAATTATAGAATAAAACAGAGTCAGAGAGAACATTCTATTCACTCTACTAGAGCTCTACAAATTGACCTCAACCAACATTTTCTGGATATGACATGTGAACTATTCAAATAACTCTTTCTATCTTGTCTACAAGAATTATTGTGAATGTCAGTTTTGCCAAAATCCAAGTATACTTGGTCTATAGTATCCCCCTGATCTAGCAACCCTATCAAACAAATATTCAGACACCAAAAGAAGCCAGATTCACTTGGCAGGACATTCTTTTTGTGAACTTATACTGATTCCATCACTTCCTGTTCCAAGGGCTCACAAACCATCCCTTTAATAACTTCTTCTAGAGTTTCACCAGAAATGAACATGAAGCTCACCAGAACATTGCAATAACAATCAACCATCTTCTCCTTTTTGAACATTAACAAATGTGCCCATCTCCAGTCCTCTATCTCTACTCCCATTTATCACAGTGTTTTGAAGATTGTGGAAAGGATTCATCGATGACATCTTCATGTTCTTAGAGTATAGGCTGTAATGCTTCTGGTCTTCTTTTACTATCACATCTCTGACCTTGAATTTCAATTCTCTTGTTAGCCATCTTTCTCCTTAATAAGCAAGACAGAAACGAAATAGGAACTGAGGAGTTCTGTCATCTGTTTGTCATTTTTTATCAAAATCCTATCAACTTTGAAAAGCTTCAGCTAGATTAACATTTACAAACTATGTAGGAAAGGAACATGCTCCTATTGAAAAGGAAGGTTCCTTAACCACAATCCTAGTTTTTCCAAATGCCTCAAGATGTTGATACTTCCCATAGGTTCTCATCACTTTGATCAGTTATTTTTCAGTCATGTCCAACTTTTTGTGACCCCTTTTGGAATTTTCTTGGCAAAGATACTGGAGTGGTTTGCCATTTTCCTCTCTAGTTTATTTTACATATGAGGAAACTGAGGCAAACAGGGTAAAGTGACTTAGCCAGGGTCACACAGCTAGTAAGTGTCTGAGGACAGATTTGAAATCAGGAAGATGAATCTTCCTGACTTCAGGCCAGGTCCTCTATCCACTGAACCACCTAGCTGCTCTATGTTTTCTAGGATTTTAAACTTTTTGTCTTTTTTGGAAGGGCAGACAGCAGGACAATTGGGGTTAAATGACTTGCCCAAGGACATACAGCTAGTAAGTGTTAAGTGTCTGAGGCCAAATTTGAACTCAGGTCCTCCTGACTCCAGGGCCAGTGCTCTATTCACTGCACCATCTCGCTGCCCCCATGCTCTAGGATTTTACAGCTCCTATGAGTACATTTTACCACCAAAACAGCCAAGGAGAAGTTGCTTCCCCCTACAACCTAATCTTAGTATAGAACTCTAAGAAGAAATATTCAATCCTGCTTTACAGAGAGCCTCATTTTAGAAACTTAGGGGAATTCTCCTGATATTATTTTGCCTTTATTTAGGGGTTATGCAAATTTCACTGAAAGGCATTTATTTTTCTTTGCCTTCCATTCATTTAGCTTCCTTTGGCAGTTGTGGTTTGAACAGTGTAGATGATCTGTCTAATTTATGTTTCCCTAATTGGGCAGCTAAATATTCTTGTACATATTAATTTTGCACAGTTTCTAGACATTTCCAGAGGAATCAAATAAACTAATTAAATAAACCAACATACCCTCCAATTATGATTCTTCCATCATTCACCAGTTCTGATCCCAATACCCCCATGTTCCCTTGGCATGCATGACTTAGCAGAATAGGGAAGGGGGAGAAACAATAGTGATAAAATTAGAAGGCTTTGTATTAAGCTATGCTAATATGGCTGGTAGTATGGACAAACAGTGCTGATGATGTAGAAGGAGCTGGCCACTCACCAATTTGGGATCACTTCTTTCTGCCTCCATTTGAGGCATTCTAATGTGAACACTATCACTCACGCCTCTGAGGTCTTAGAAGGTCCTTTGATACAGACCCAGCTATTCAGTTTAGTTTCCCATAGTTCCAGTAGTTCACTCTGCCAGAAGGCAGTCAGACATTTCACAGGTAGCCTGTAACTTTTACATTTTCTGTTAGAAGAGTAATAACAATAGTTTATCTCATCCCAAGAAACTGGGCTTAGTGGTTTGGTGGTATGGGGTTTTTCTCTCTACCAAATCCTTTTTATAGAGATTATCTAAAATTGGTGATGAGGACTCACATTTCTCATACAAGAACCTTAGGTCATGGTCATGAAATTCTTTGACAATCATTTCCTCAACATATTCTCTATCTAGTATTAACACATAAGCAACAGATGATCACAAAGTAGGCTTCGCCACTAATGACCATGCAAAATCACAGAATCTCTGGCAAAGTAGAGGCCTCAGAAAACAAACAGTCCAACCTAAAGAAAAAATAACTACTGACAAAATTTCCAGCAAGTGGTCTGAGTCAAAGTGTGTGGAGGGCAGGGACTGTTTCATTTTTGTCTTTGTATCTCCAGTAAGAGACTTCCTAGTGTAGCCCTGGCTCAACTTATCTCTAAGACAGGCTGTCTGTGACCATGAGCAAGTCCCTTAGCCTCTCCTGGGCCCCAACAAAATCTCTAACACTAAAGTATCCAACTTGTGGTTACTAGAGAAGTAGGCCTCAAAACTCTGACCAAGACCCAGATTAAAATGTAATTGAGAACTGTATAACAAAATAAATAAACATATAATACAACTTAGAAATATTATTTTGGGGTTTTCTAAGTCAGTCTGTGGCCTGCAAAATCCTTTCCTATTTGCTTTGGCAACCCTATTCTAAGACTTGAAGTTAAAGATAAATTGTTCATCTGTGTTGATGAAAGGATTTTCCCACACTAGGATTTCCATTCATTTATTAAAAAAAAACGAAGCAACAGGTTTAGATTATCCCTAGTACCTTATACAGAGCAGGCATTTAACAAATGTTAGTTAAATTGAAATTAATCCATTCTCCATTAGATCTCCAAATAAGAGGACTCGATAATCCCCAAAGCAGCCCATTCTACTCCTCAGACATTCAAATTGTTAAGTTTTCCTTCATAATAAACTAAAATCTGCCTCTCCATGATTTTCACTCCTGTTCTCTGAGTGTAAAGCAGATCATCTCATTATTCTTCCACACGCTAGTCCTTTATAACCTTTGTCCTTAAATATTTACTTATTTCCTAGGTGCTATAATTTTCTCGGAACATCCAAAATACAAAGTTTTCAGTATACTTTCCTCGAAAGTACACTCAAAAAAGGAAGGAGGATTCTGTTAGGGGAGAAAACACCTGATCATTAAAAGAGTGCTTTGCCTAAGAGACAGTCGTCAAGTGATTAGAAAAGTCCTAAGATGATCCTCCTCCTTCATTGGGAAGGCTGATGGATGAAATGTGCTTGCTCTCATTTGCCCGTATCAACTCCACTAATATTTTCCAATGTGGTACAGGGAAGAGAGCACTGAGTTCTGCCCAGGCCATATTCACCACCTGTGTGCCTTTGGGGAAGATTAGGGTTCCTCACCTTGAAAGGAAAGGGTTAGATTAGATGACCTGTGAACTCCCTCCAGCTCTAAAGTCTAGACTTCTCCCCACTATGCACCTCAGAACAATTAATTGACAAAACACCCTTGTGCTCTCTCATAGAAACCAGACACCCAAAAGAAAATTATGGAAGTTTATGTGTTGCCACCTGCTGGTTGGTCTTCTGTAGTTTTACTGGCTTTGTTTAGCTATTTGAAGGTCATGTTCAAAATAGAAATAGCCATAAATCAACTCAGTGTGAGAAGATAGGAAATGATCCATTCTGCACATTTCTCGACTTCAACTTGTAAATTGGGGTATTTAACTATGCCACTGGAACTGCTTTATTAAGTGCCTTGTTTATCTTATCTCATTGATTATGCTATTAATTTAGGAATTGGCTGCTAAAACGAACAAGCAGAAGAGAGAGAGAGGAAAAGAAAGGCAAAGAGCTACCGACTGGTGCCCACGGGGGGCGGGGGTGACACCACTTATGAGACATACACCTTGAGGCGTCTCAAATTACTTTTGGCAGGTGCATCATAAAGGGGGAGGGAAGCAGGGACAGAGCCTCTGCCTGTGCCGAGTTTCTTGGCCATTGTAATTAAAGTTACATTATGAAAAGCTCCTGCTGTTTCCTTCTTATGGAAAATGCTGACAGAGACTTCTTCAGACAACTATGACAGCGTTTCCAACACCTCTGCATTTGCTATTCAAGTGGCGACAAACAGCATCATCTACCTTTGCATTAGGGATATTGTAAATGAGAGGGGGGTGGAGAAATGCCCTAAATGTGAGAACAGAAGGCAGTTTGGTGTGTCCTCAGTTCCCAGGCTGGACTCTGCAAAGGGTAACAAGGCATTGAAGGGCTAGTTGGTTCTGGGTCAAGGCTGAGGAGATACGATTTAAGGATGAGTTATACATCCTTAAACAATGGGTTTTGGGGAATTCGGAGGGAGATGTCTCTGTCCTTCTAGGACTGGCTGAAAGAGAAAGGTTTTAATTTTGGTGTCAGGAACTTGTCTGAAGTACAAACCTCCTTACTGTCAGAGTCTTTAATCTGTTCCCAAGGGAAAGTTGGGAATTGCCTTGTCTGAAATTTCATGATAAAATGGTGAACTTGTCTTTTGAGAATTGCTAAATGAAACCTCTATTTGGAGGTAAAGGAATAGAGTAGATAACCTTTCAAAGTCTCTCCCAGTCTTCAGATTTTATGATTAAAAAAAATAATTGACCATAATTGTATGTAGATAAATAGAACACTCATGCTCTATCTCAACTTCCTGTTCATCAGAACCAAAACAGTGATTAAAGATATGAGCCACTTTATGGATGAAAGATTGTTAAATGAAAGAGTCCTGGACTTGGGATCAGGAGACCTGGGTGTGTTACATTTCTGCCCCCTGCTAACTGTATAACTATGGACAATTCTGCTTTATAACCTCTGCTTCCATAACAGAGAAATAGTGAAAATACCTTTTGACCCCTCTACCTCAAAAGGTTCTTGTGATAAAAGAGTTTTGTAAACTGAATAGCTCCATATACATGTGACTTATTATTAGTCTCAAAATATTCCCTTTCCTCATCTCTAGAAGAGAAGATCCCAGTATATATTGCTTGAAAAATAATTTATGGTAAAAATAAGTTATGTACATAAGTCAAAAGTTAATGGTAATAGTTAAAAATGGGAATAGAACAGGAAGGAATGTAGAAAATTTGACTTAATAGTTTGGTGTGAAAATGTCCATTTTCCATAGCCCTGATATACTACTTTCTTATTTAGTTTCTTTGTCCTGCATCATTCTTTAGTGAATACATAGTAGGTTTTACTTAGCTATGTGTTTACTATGTATTTGGGAGGTGAGGTCTGAACCTGTAACTTAATCAGTACAGGAAATACTCTAGCAATGTACATGAAGCCAGAAGGTAGTACAGTAGATAGTGTTGGACTTGGAGTCAGGAAGACTCAAGTACAAATCTTGGCTTAGAAACTTATGGGCTATGACACTTGGCAAATCAAGTAATCCTTTCAGTCTCATGAAATGGAGAAAATAACAGAATTGTAAGGATCACATGGAGTAACATATGTAAAGAACTTTGCATACCAGAAAGCACTACACAAATTCTACCTATAGTCTTAGAGAGTCACCTAAAGTGTTGAGAGAGACTTGCCCTTGATCACAAAATGAGTTTGTGTGAGAAGCATAATCTGAACCTGTGTCTTCCTAACTACAAGGCCAATCCTCTAATGATGATGTCATATTGTTTCTCTTGTGCTCACACTATATCCAGAAATAATTGACCCTAGCCTGAGACAATTGCAGAAAATTGCTAAGTTTCAGGTGTTTGAAATGGCAAAGCATATGCTTTAGTGGCTTTCAAAAAGAAAAAAAATTAGACTTCCTCTTCTCTTCCAGAAATCTCTTATTGAAGCAATCAACTAAGAGGGGTACCAGAGAGAAAAGTCAGTAGGATTGCTATTGATTTAGGCCTGTGTTATATGCTCCTGTTGATAATTGTCCAGAGCTGTGGGTACCCCCCCATCTACATTCACTTATTGAATCACAGATTCTCCAAACTAAATCAGAGATGTTGTCTAGTTTCAGCCTTTTCCTGAGGAGGAACCCATATCTATAAGCATTCCTGGCAAGTGCCCATCTAGCTGCTATTTAAACACCTCTAGTGACATCTCCCCAAGTCATCCTTTCCAATTTTGAACAGATCCAGTAGTTAGAAAGTACTTCCTTTAGAATGAGCTAAAATCTGCCTCACAGGAACTTTTGCCAATTGTTTCTACCCTCTGGAGGCAAGTGGAGCAAGCGTAATCCTTGTTCCTTTCACTGGCCCTTGAAGTATTTGAAGACAGCAATGATTCCTGCCCTCCCTCCCCAGGATTCTTTTCTTCCCTCTTCTTCCCTCCGTCTATTCCAGGGACTAAGTTGTTCCACTTCATGGAATCACTCATTCAGCAATATGTATTTAACAGCAACTTTGTTAAACTGGAAAAGGAGAAAGAAGCTTGAAGAAAGAAATGGCAAACCACTCTAGTATCTTTGCCAGGAAAACCGCATGGACAGCACTGGCGTGCTACAGTCCACATGGTCACAAAAAGTCATATATGACTGAACAACAACAACAACATTAAATTGCTCTGTGTTACATGCTGCAGGTAACTGTGGAAGGGAAGTCTGCACATAAGAAGCTTAGAACCAAGTTTCGCTATGTGGCAAATACATCTAGCTAGCTAGCTATACATATACATGCATATGTGCATCTATTTAATACAAAATATAATATTGAGTAGGTTGTCTCTTGGGAGAAAAAAATAAAAAGGTCCTTTCCAACTCTATGTAGGAGTCCAAAAACATAATTTTGTAAAAGGGTCTCTCCCATTGATTAAAGGAACAAGGCATGTTTAGCCTGAGGCAGTAGCAGAAAATCGGTAAGTTTTAGGTTTTTGAAATAGCAAAGGATATGCTTTAGTGACTTTCAAAAAGAAAAATACTTATTTGAAGGGCCATCACGTGGAGGAGTTATTGACTTGCTCTGTTTAGCCCCAGAACCAGGAACGTGGGCTTGATTTCAAGGAAAACTTTCCAACAATTAGTGTTGCCCCAAAGTATCACAGCAGCTTCTGGAGGTGGTAGGATCCCTTTGCTTGGAAGTCAAGTAGAAACTGGAAGACCACCAATCAGGCACATTTTTTCATGTGTAGTTTGGACCAAATGGGCACTGAGGTCTCTTCCATCCCTCAGATTCTGTGATTCTTTCATTCTGTGTGTAATGGCCATCCTGTGCAACATAGTACAGGGCAGGGGTGGGGAACCTGCAGCCTTGAAGCCACATGTAGCCTTTTAGGTCCTTGGGTACAGTCTTTTGACTGAGTCAAGGTTTTATAGAACAAATCATTTTATTAAGGGGATTTGTTCTGTGAAGTTTGGATTCAGTCAGAGGGCTGCACTTAAGGACCTAGAGGGCCACATGTTGTCTCGAGGCTGCAGGCTCCCCACTTCTGGTCTAGGCAGTAGGAAGGAAACTACTGTGCTATGTCTTGGATAACAGAATTCTAGTTCTAGCTTTCTCATTGACTGGTGACCTTAGACCATTCATTTAACCTCTCTGTGCCTCTGTTTCTTCATTTATTTAAAAAAAATTGGGGAAGGATAATAATGCCTTCCCCTTTGCATAAATCACAGGGAATCTATGAGAGATGTGTTCCACATATTATGATGAAGGAGGTTAGGAGTGGCCCAGGACATCCAAATGGAGAAGAGAGGTGAAAAGAGGACCTAGTCCCGTCTCAAGGAGCTGCTCTCCATTCTGGTTTGGAATACACCTAGCCATTTTCTCTTTATGAAATGGGCAGTCTAATTATGTCCACAGTCAGCTTTGGAGGAGAGACTATTATTATACAAATGAGAATTCTGTTATTAAAACGTGATCTCCGGATTGGCTAATATGACAAAAAAGGAAAATGATGGGTGTTGGAGGGGATGAGGCAAAACTGGGCCATTAATGCACTATTGATGGAGTTGTGAATTAATTCTGGAGAACAATTTGGAGCTATGCCCAAAGGGCTATAAGACTGTGTATACCCTTAGATCCAGCAATACCACTGCTAGGTCTGCACCCCAAAGACATCCAGAACAAAGGGAAAAGGACCTGTTTGTACAAAAATACTTATGACAGCATTTTTGTGGTGGCTAAGAATGGGAAGTGTAAGGGATGCCCATCAATTGGGGCGTGTCTAAATGAGCTGTGGTAAATGATTGTAATGGAATATTATTGTGCTTTAAGAAATGGCAAGCAGGATGATTTCAGAAAAACCTGGAAAGATTTACCTGAACTGATACAGAGCGGAGTGAACAGAACCAGGAGAATGTTATACACAGCAACAGCAATATCGTACAATGGAGGATTGTGAATGACTTAACTATTCTCAGCAATGCAATGATCCAAGACAATCCCAAAGGACTAATGATGAAGCACACTATCTACCTCCAGAGAATGAGCTGCTATTGTTTGAATACAGACCGAAGCAGACTATTTTTCACTTTCTTTCATTCTTTTTCTTTTATTCAAGTCTTCTTGTACATGAGGACTAATAAGGAAATGTTTTTACATGAGCGCACGTGTATATCCTATATCTGATTGTTTATCATCTCAGGGAGGGGGAAGGGAAAGGAGGGAGGGATAGAATTTGGAACTTAAAACTTAAAAAAAGTTTAACAATTGTTTTAGAATGTAATTGGGAAACATAAAATAAATGTAAAAGAAAAAAGGTAATCTCTTAAGATGAAGGCATCACTGTAGTGCCTTCTCCTCTCAGATAACCCCTCAACTACTCTGTATCTATCATGAGTGTACTTAATTATTTACCTGTTGTCTCCCACACTTGAATCTAAACTGCGGGGGGCAAAGAAGTGGTTTTTTACTTTGTTTGTGGGATTCATCCTTTAGCACAGTATCCGGCATGTAGTAAGAACTTAATTAATGTTTGTTGGTGTAATGGGTCACAGACCTGTTTCACGAGGCCCTAGAAGTTGTTTTACCCTTTTCAGCAAATTTTCCTTTAAAACCTCTGCTTTCTCGTGCTTAGTTATTCACCTAGCTAGTCCTCCTAGGAAGTCAGCTGATTCTTCAATCACCTGGGCAAATTTGTCTCCTTTGTCTCCTCCCTGGCCTGTCACCCTACCAAACTTTACCCCTTCACTCTTTTGTCAAAATTAGGTAGCAGTTTGTGACTAAAGTTTCATTATTTGAATTGATAAGTTTCCACAGCAGATTGCAGCATGTTACTATTTTTGCAACTGGTTTTAACAGACAGGAGTGCTTCATGGGCTCTATTATTAGTGGTTTTAGAAATAGCAGGTGAGCAACTCCACCTCTGCTAGGGAACAATGACGGCCTTTCAGACTGGGACATTTATGGGAATTGTAGAGGATGGAGGCAGGAATTGCATCAGAGATATGGATGCCGGGTGGGACAGACCTGAAGAATGAACAAACATTAGAAACAAATTAAAATGGAAAATGTTCTCTCTTCTACCCATAAAAAACATCACCCATAGTGGTCTTTCTAGCTCTATGTTGTGTTCCCTGGAACACAGATTTAGGGTTGGAAGGCATCTTGAAGGCCATCTAATCCAACTCAGGTGAGAACAGCAATCCTTTCTACAGAATCCCTGATGAGAAGGCATCCACTCTTTACCTGAAGACACACAGTAATTGGAAAGAATCTTATGACTTTCCAAGGCAGACCATTCTACTTAGAAGAACAGGTCTCCCTATCTCAACCAGAATGAAAGTGCAGTGGCCACTCATGGGCCCCACTGGTGATTGGCACAGAAGTTTTGACATTTTCTGCTTCCAACTTAGCCTGGTTCACCCTTTCTTCACTTCCAGGGGCTCACTCTATTCGTACTAGATTTTATATAGTCACCCAATTGACTTTAACCCTGCTATAACTCAGAACTGTCAAACTCAAACAAACTACCAGTTTCCCCTAGAAGCAGTGATTACAAGTATGCATCCATAGCTATGCCTGGTGGGCAACTTACAATTGTTAGGAAATTGTTCTTTCCATCAAGCCAAAAGACATCTCTGCAGTTAGTTCTGCCCTCAAGTGGCAAACAAAACAAGTTTACACTATAACTCTGCAAATAGATGAAACAGTTACTGTGTACCTCACAGTTTTCCCTTCTATAGGCAAATGATTGTTAGTTCCTTCAACTGATCCAATTATTTGCGTGATTTCAAGCCAACTCACCACCTTGTCTCATTGGATGCACCCACAGATTGTCAAGGTCCTTTTATGATATAAATCACTCAAAAAATGAACAAAATACTTTTAGTATACCAGGACTTAGATAGTACTGTGGAATTATCACCTCTTCTATTCAGTACACTCTGCTTTTAAAGTAACTTACGGTTTTATTAGCATTTTTGCTCTAATGTCACATTTTGGATTTCTACTGAGTGATGTATTTTAAAATCTCACTTTTTCCCACATGAATTTTTATCTTGTCTTCCCCTATCCTATAACTATACTGAAAATTTATACTTATTAACATAAGTATTGGACTTCACATTTATGTTTATCAAATTTCTATATCTTCTTAAAATTATTGTATTTGATCTAATGTTATAGCTTGTCAAAAGCTTTTTGAATCCCTCCCTATCAGTTTTGTGTCTAATTCTCAAATTGGTTAAGGATCCCATTAATGCCGTCATTCAAGACAGTTACAAAAATGCTGAACAGAAAAGGCCAGGGTCAGTTACCTGGGATACTTTATAAGCTACTTCCTTTCATGTTGACATTGGTCTACTAATCAACACTCTTTGGGTTCTGTCCTTCAACTGGCTTCAAATCCACCTGACTCTACCCTCTTCCAAACAACCGATAAACATTTATTAGGGACCTGTTTTACCAGGGATTGTTAGATAATATGAATACAGAGGAATGAAACAGCCCCTGTGGAACTTATGAATTGCCTGTTGGAGGAGATAATATAAAGGTATATTAGTATGTATAAGATAAATGAAAATAAATATAATATTTTTGGAAAGAAAGGATTTGGAAAGATCTCGTGTAAAAGTTGGCATTTTAGCTAAGAGTTCATGGAAACCAGGAATTCTAAGAGGGAGAGATGAGTGGGGACTACATTTCAAACACACAGGACAGCTTATTCAAAGGTATATTTCTGTATTCTATCTATCAGGACATCATAATATATTATGCCTGAATCTAAATATGGTAGACCATACTGAATTCCAGTAATAAATCAGTCAATAAGCATTTATTAAGCTCTTACTCTGGGCTATGGGCTAGGGAAATAAAGTAAAAGTAAAAACAGTCCTTACTTTCAAGGAGTGTACATTCTAATGACAGAGAAAGCATGTGCATAAATTAGTACATTCAAGATACATACAAACCAGGTGAAAGTGGAAAGTACTGCCAGTCACACTATATCAATGGCAGTCTAGGAACACTATCAAGAGAGAAAGTGCAGTTTGTCTGGCATGACCTATTCCTGATGCACCCATCCTGGCTCTTAGTGATTACCACATTTGAAAGAATGCTGTTGTTTATCCTTCATAGAGGACCGATGACATCATGAGGATGATGTTTTGACTTAGGTGTGATTGGATTTAAGTGAGGCAGAGCTGCACAATTGTCAGCCTCACTGTCTTCCAGAGTCATCAAAGTCCAATGGTAAGACAAAAGTCAAGACAACTGGTGATGACCCAAGCTGAAAGAAATGCACTCTCTATTTAAAGTAATTTTTTTTTTCCTTTTTAGGACCAAAACTCACTCTAATTCTGTTAGTTCTAAGACACTATAGCCCAAGCTATAAACCATAATCCCATTGCCCCTGGCAAGGACAACATTAGTTAAAAATGAAAAGTGCTCTGCTTGCCATTTGGTTACTTTTCACATCATGAGTGTCCTGTCTTTTGTTTCAGTCTTGCCCTTCTTATCCATTCTCCTATTATCTTTAGATACCTTACAAAGGAGTGACTGAACCTCCATTTCACCTAAGTTGGCATCCTGTGAACTTCTTCCCTGGGAGGCTAAACATCTGCTCAGGTATTTCTACCTTCTTTTCTAGGTGAAATAAGATACTGCATAAAAGATGTATTCTACTAAACATCTTGTTAGCAAAAGAGCAGCTTGACAGCTGGGCTGAGCAGACAATCAGCTGTCCCAGGTCTCTGATGTACTGCTCAGTACTCAGGTTAGCCATGGATGAAAATTAAGTTTAACTGTGCTGTTTCTAAGCATACCTGCCACCACAGTGGAGATACCCACCAGATCTTGATTCTACAGGCTATTAAGGATGTTATGATAGTGAGGCAGCTAGAAATCAGGAAAAATTGGTTCAGTGGTAGCATAGGACTTTTGTAAATTAGCCCTAAGGCCAAATCATCAATAAGAATAACTGACACAGCATTGTATTAACTATGGAGAGACTGGTAATGGAGATTGACTAGATGTCTAATGAATTCCTTTGCCTCATAAGTTTTCCACCTTGCTATTCACAAATATTTTGGACTTTGGAAGTTTCTAGGTGCGTAAGCATCAGTCAATTTTCTTTTTTTTTTTTCCCTGTTGCTTTTTCTCCAAAGGGCAAGATTAAAAAAGGAAAGCAAGAAAGCTGTGTGCTTCCATAGAAAGCTTCCAAAGAGCAAAGGAGTTGGGGAGGAGGGCTTTAATTAGCATGATTAATCAGAAGATAATTATAGCCTTATTCAATTTCTTTTTCACCATGCAACTGGATTGCAGGCTTCTCTAGGAAATCAAACCTTATAATAGAAAGAAAGACAATCAGACATCCACTATAAACTTCATTTTTGATGTTCTCCTCAGGATTAAAACACTACATGCAATTTATCTGTCAAGGAATATGTGTTAATGGCTTAATTTAGACCTCCAAGAAAGTGAAACAAAACAAAAGAAAGGAATTTTAGCAAAGCACTACCTTCCTGGGAATAAAGTGATTTTAATTATACACAGTATATACACATATATAACATATATATTACATATATATAACATACATATTACATATATATAACACACATATTACATATATATTACATTTTGTTTCCACTGGAAGTCCTAGGCAAGATCCTGAGTGAGATTAAAAGTTGGTCTTTCCTTATTTTAATGGATATGCCTTGCTCAAGGAAGCAAATTATTAAATTCTGGTCTAATGTAGATATTTACTTGTTGAAATATGCCAAAGTACCAGGGTACTTTGTAAAATTTTAAGAATTTATAGACTTCTAATTGGAAAAAGGAAAAATTCTTCTTTTATTTAATATAATTCAGTTCAATTTGACAAAGTTTTTTTTTTTGCATTCTTTTTTTTTTTTTAATTTTATTATAGGACAAAGTTTTTAAAGATCTTATTTTGAGCAACACATTATGTATTCATGGCAGGGGGAAGAAGAGACCATATTTTGTGTTGTCACCTATTGCTTCCCTTCCTTACTCAAAAGGAAGACCCCAGAAACCCTTGTGTGCAGTAGGCCAAGAAATTACTGAATGTGGCAAATTCTGATCCAACTTCATCAAGAAAGGCCATGTGACCTAAGTGGATGACATCTATGACCAATCAAGTAGATGACATTTCCCCAAGACCCAGTAGAGTGTTGCTGACTCATTATAGCCCAGATTCCAATATAGCACAGGACTGTCTTGGGGCCTATCCAAGGGACTTTAATTACTGTTTGTCCTGGATGGACCAGGAGATAGAATGAGCTCACTTGTAATCCAGTTCTGTGCCTTGTACCTTGAGGTAGCATTATAGCATGGCTCTAGTGTATTCACATATTAGTGGTCCAGTTTTTTCTATCTTCCCCAAGTTATAGCTCTACCAGATCTCTAGATGTGCCTCAAACTTGGCATTCCATCTCCTATTCCTATACCTTCACAGGTCTGCCCCTGTGCCTGGAATGCATTTTCTGATTGAGTCTACCTTTTAAAAACTCAAACTTCTTTAGTTCAAAGTTCAATTTTTCCCTTGAGGAATGGTAGTGAGCCCAGTCCCCAACCTTCTCTATCTACTTGTTTGGGTACCAGGTCGATACCTCCCCTTCAAGTTGCACCTTTTATACTTCCCCTAATTTCAGAATTAACAGAATTATTAAATATTCATGGTTAAATACAAATATGGATATAGATTATCTTCATAATAACAAAATATAACTTTTCATTAACATATCTCATATTAGTTTACTTTCCGTAATACCAGAATGGGTATAGAATTTCACACAAAGTCAATTTATTCTACTTCAGTCTGCTCATCGCTTCTCATTTACAAATGCTAAATCTTATTATCATGCACTACTCTTCCTGACCAACACTTCCAGAGATTTGGGGGCTAGTCCCTTGACCATCCTAATAGGATATGTGATAGATCATAGTCTCCAAATGGATACTGGGTTCCTTGGGATCAGAATTAAGTTCAGAAGTGCTCTAATCACCATAAATATCCAGATGCTAAAAGGAAAATCACAGCCAGTATAAACAAAGAAAGATGGAATGACTACTAAAAATGGAAAGACTACAATAGAACTTTTGGGAAGGCATGGTGGTTGGTGGAAAGAGCTAATGAAATAGCTTTTTTCTGTGAACTCATTGGCCTCCACCTGACATCTCTCCCCTTGTTCCTCACAGATTCCAAATTATCAATCCCTTACTATAGCACATGAAATAACCAGAGCGTAATTGTGTGGACACACCTGCAGGTTGGGTACACCAGAGCTCCAGTCCTGAGATGACTTGTAGGTGCCTGCTGAATGTTAAATTACAAAAGATCTCAAAATTGTTTTGAGTAGGAAAATGTAGAGATAAAAAGACTGAAATTCTGAATCTTCCAGGAAATGGATAACTTAGAAACACCTCTTTTCATGAGCCAAGGAAGTTCTTTAGGTTCTTTGTTAAGGGCAAGCGAACCCTGTCCCTCCCTCTACCTCCTACCCCAGCCTTGAATGTCAGATGTTTAAATATAAAGAGTTGCTGAGAAAAGTATTTTGGAAATTGAAGGTCCTTCGTTCTGCTTCAAAAATTAACCAACCAATCATGAATTGACTGTCTCATTCCTAGAGCACATTGACATATTTCTACTTTGTTTTCTTTATTCTCTACTTTGTATTATACTTAGTCTTGCATGCACTATTTTTGTATCATCATCATCATCATCATCATCATCATCATCATCGTTGTTGTTATTATTATCCCTGGCACCTTTTACATAGAAGGCATTTAATAAATGTTTTGAATGGAATATAACTGAAACAAGAAAAAATCTCCTTGGCTTCATCCATTCAAATGGAATGGATAGTTGAGCTTTTATCCAAAAGAAATTCAGTGATAAAGGCTTTGTTATTCCTCTCATTTGTCAGTGCCTTTCCATCTAAGGTAACCTTGCATCTGTAAACACTTATCTGTGAACAGAGGGATGCACATTATGCGGGACAAGAAACTATTTGATATCTTTTCATTTTGTAATCACTGGTTATGCATGTATACTTCTACTTACACTAAGCAGAAGTCTAATCTTGATCAAATAAAATTAATCTAGTTTCTCCACCTTTAGTAGATTCTCTATCAATTGAGCCCTGGATTTTGTGCCATACACATGTCTCTCTCTCTCTCTCTCTCTCTCTCTCTCTCTCTCTTTTTCTCTCTCTCTCTCTTTCTCTCTCTCTCTCTCTCTCTCTCTCTTTCTCTCTTTCTCTCTCTCTCACACACGCACACACTTTCAGTTCTGTGGTTTTTAACGACGTGTATTTTTCAAATCTAACATGAAAAAGATTTAGCTCTTAAAGAGCATATTTCAAAGATGTTAGAAATAATGCAATGGGGCTTGCTTTGGGGAAGTTAAACGTTACAAGGATCATTCAGGCCCACAGTGAAACAGGATTAGCCTCACCAAAGAACAAAGGCAAGGGTGGTTGTCCAAGAGCTGATAAACTATTACTACAAAACAGCCTAATTACTTCTTAGAAAACAAGCAAAGCTACTCAGAAGGTCATGGCAGCTAAGGAGATTACTTTTTGCTCTTCAGAGCATAGATACCAATTGAAAAATATTGAGACCAGTAAAGAGCAATCTTGGAAGAACTTTGAAAGCAACTGCTAACTACCGCTTATGAAGGAAAAAAAATGCTTGTCATGGGTGAGAAAATACAACGATTGAAGTGCTGGAGATTGGAAAAAATGTAATTTGTACTGATGACAACCGTTTTTTTCATTCATAGCTATACCCAAACTGTTTTCAGGAGAAATCCAGGTGAAACTGTAAGATGAGGGCTGATTTCAACCTTATTAAAAACCTGTGTGCTATGAATAAGGGTAAACATAGAAAAAATAGACTATTCACCAAAGTGACGTATAACATCCATTATAGAAATGACTTGATAAAGAAGGAAAATTGTGTATCAAAAAAATTTAACTCAATGCCAAGTTCTATAATGCAAGTTATTACACCAAAAGAACATTGCACCTTAAATGTTTTTTTTAAGATGTAAAAAGTTGTAAGGTTTATTGTATATTAATAAATTTTATTATTTATTAAGTCACAAGTAAGTTGCATAACATCAAACATGTCCCTCTTGATATAAGGTCTTTGCATGCAAGGACTATTTTTTTCCTTTACATTTCCATTGACTGACACAGTCCCTAGCATAAAGAAGACATTTAATAGATGCTTTTTGATTGATTTGTTGTTTGTCATAGACGGTTCAGCCTTCCCCTCCCTGCCAAAAAAAGAGAGAGAGAAAGAGAGACAGAGACAAAGACAGAGACACAGAGAGACAGAGAGAATCCTTTCTTTCAGTAATAGGTTGTTGACTTGAGTTAATTAATTTCCTTTGTTTTGTCCATGTAGATGTACCCTGAGATTAAGTGTGCAGAACTATCATTCTACATGATAACTCATTATGGATAGAATTACATGGTAGTCTGAAGGGCATTAGTTACTTATAGACCTGGTATTTTCTTGTCAATTATTAATCGCTGGATGGAAAAAAGGATTTGAACAGACATTTGGGTAGTTAAATTATCTGGATCTTTTCCATCTGGATGCTCCCTCTATTGCCTTTAAATAACAAAAATCTAGCAACAGTATCTAGAGCAGATGTAGGGCTAGGTGGCAATGGAGAGCCCTGGAGCATTTGCTCTTTTTGACAGTTACATGCTGTATAGAATATTCTATGCTTTGTCCGCACTGTTGGTCATTCACTTTGGGTTGTTTTCCCACGGTTGGGATGGCTTTGGTATGATCCAGTTATTCCCTCTTAACCCTTTCCCTGCTATTTACAACAACATCTATTTCTAGAAAGATAGACTGGGGTCAAGCGACAAAGGTCATTAAATGCTCTCTCTCTCTCAATCTTGCCTTCCTTAGCACAATGTTCACACAAAGCTGTAGACTTAACACAGAGAATTTGAATACTGTGCCTCTTCTTATGTTGTTGTTAGTCCTTTGTTCTCAAAGAGGACCATGACGTCAGGGAGGTGATGCCATGACATGCAAGTGAGTCGGATTTAAGTGAGGGGGATATGTGCAAAGTCACCAGCCTGACCTTCTCTTCTGGAGCCATTTGGGTCCAGTGGCTAGATATAGATCAGGACAAATAAAGCACTGGACCTATAGTGAAAAAGGACCTGAGTTCAAATCTGGATTCAGATACTCACAAACTGTGTGACCCTGGACAAAATTTAACCTCTGTCAGCCTCAGTTTCCTTTTCTGTAAAATAGAAATAATAATAGTGACTACTTCTCAGAGTTCTCCTGAGAATAAATTTAGATATTTGTAAAGTACTTTATAAACCTTAAAGCACTACATAAATTCTAGTTTTCATCATCATCACCCATCATCCTCTATTCCTTAATATTGGTGAGACAAACTGTCCAAAGACAGCATTAGGCGGTTAGGGAGACCTGAGTTTGAACCTTCCTTCAAACACTTTTTTATTCTGACTATGCCACATGTCATCTCTAAACCTTTATTTTATCATCTCTAAAATGGGGGTGACAATAGCACCTACGCCACAGCATTACCATAAGAATTAAATAAGATGACAGATATGTAACCTACCTTTTGGTCCTGGACAGAGAGGGGCTAGATAAACTTGGAGGAGGGGAATAGGCAATGTTCTACCTGCTGGCTAGGAAGATTTGCTAGAGTTTGGTAATCAGATCTGTAAAGTATCTTGCAAATCTTAAAGTATTATAGAAATGTGAACTTCTATTTATTTCATTGTGGATATAGCACATTCTAGAAAATTCCTTCAAGGCTCAGCTCACGCAATACCTTCTCTGATTTCCCCCAGTTGTTAAACATTCTTTTCTATTTCCAGCTTCCTTTGAGCTCTTTATTTGCTCTCTCTTCTGCCACCCGCCACACTGACCATTCCCTGCCCTATAGCAGGTTCGTGGGTTCGTGGAACTAGGGCTGGAAGGGACCTCAGAGTCCTCCAATCCATTCACTTCACAGATGGGAAAACTGAGGCATAAGGAAAGAGAAGGACCTTGTCCAAAGTCACACAGACAGTGAACATCACTTATCGTTGTTCATGGTGTATCCCCCTTAGAGACTGTAAGATCCTTAAGGAGAAGAAACAGTTTTCTTTCATTTTTATCTTCACATCTCCAGAACTTTGCAGAGAGCCTTGAACAATGGCAGGAGGTTGGGAAACATTTGTTCAATCTCAGGGAGCTTCTCTCCTCTGTCCTTTGAATAAAGGAAACTCCTATGTCCAACAGGAGTGGGCTAGTCAGCTTGCATTTGAAGCAGGGGAGAGAAGTCTTTAAATTCAGAATCCCAAGCAGATGTGGATTTTACCTGACTCTTAGTAACTTTTTTGCCACCATCTTGCTTGATTTGGGAAGATTTTGTATTCTCTCACCCTCTGCTGTGTTGCAATTTGCCATGTGGCTTTTGCTAATATTGAAAGTAACAATGTGTTTTTAATCTAATTACTTAATGTGGAACAGCTTTCCCCTGGATCACCGTGACTGGTGTAACCATTGACAACCATGGCTTTTGGCTCATTCTGTTGTATGTAAGTGCGTAGGATCAGGAAACAAAATTTTCCTGTATCTCAGTCCCTCAATTCAATCCCCATTGATCTGAGTGATTAATTAACTAGTGGCAAGTGCCTGCATACCAGTCGATGTTTATGTACTGCTGCTATATGGCCTTGTCATAATCTCACTACCTACAAGTTCAGACTTTGACTCTGACCTACAATTCTTCTGTGTATCCTGGATTGATTTCTTGGTGCATACCTCACAGTGATTCGAATCAAAAACAGATACTTCACTTCTCTTAAATTCGCCCCCTGGCCTAAGCCTTTTACTCTCAGGAGATAACTGTTCTGAGAAGATTGAAGCCAGTTTGTGTGTGCTCCCCCTTGACGTTTGCCTTCTATCTCAAAGCACATCTCCATACCCAATCCTCATCATTCCTTCAAAGGAAAACATCCTCTTCTTTCCCAGCTAACTCCTTCATCTATATTATTGATTCTCTCCTACCTTAGATCAGTTTGGATAGGTTTTGCCTTTGCAGAAAGTGAGGGAGAGACAGAGATAGATAGATAGATAGATAGATAGATAGATAGATAGATAGATAGATAGATAGACGGACAGACACAGAGAAAAAGAGAGTATTTGATTCATCAGGAGGAAGGGATCAAGGCACTACTACTACTACTACTACTACTACTACTATTCCTACTACTACTACTACTACTACTACTACTGCTACTTCTACTATCACCACTACTACTACTACTAACAACAATAATAGGTATTTATGTAGCTCTTTAAGGTTTATAAAACACTTTGCTTATGTTATCTCATTTAATCTTCACAACAGCCCTGTGAAATGGATGCTATTATCTCCATTTTATAGATGATGAAACTCAATCTGACAAAGGTTGAGTGACTTGTTGAGTGCCACACAGCTATTAAATGTCTGGGGCAGGATTTGAATTTAGGTTTTTCTGACTATGTTCTGTACTCTATTCATCATACCCACTAGCATCTTTTCCATAATATTTTTCAGGATATTGAAATACTGTCTGCATTCTTGATGCCACCTCCTATTGATTCTAATCCACCCAATCCCATAAAAGCATTTTTATTCAGTCTTTATGATGTGGAAGGCACAATGCTAGGTGCTGGGGTTACAAAGACAAAACAAACTCCAATAACTGACCTCAAAGAACTAACATTCTTCCGACTGTGGCTCAGGTATTTTGCCCACTCACTTATGCTCCTTGTTTTTAGCCTCTTTAATCATGTCCTCCCCTCTACTACTGCCCTCAAAATGCACTCATGTCTTGGGGGGAAAAATAGCTTTTATTGGTCCTCAGATACATAAGCATCTATGTATCTCTTGTACTGCTAGTTTCTCAAATAAGAATTCTAGACCTCAAACTTCCCTTTCCTCATTTCCCTTTCATAATTTAACTCTGAAATCTTACTTTCAGGTGAGCACCATTTTGGTGGGGGAAGGGGTTTGCCTTAGAATTGTCACCATTGATTTCCTAATGACTGCATTCCATAACCTTTTCTCAGTCTTCACTATATTTGACCTCTCTACAGCTCTTGACATTGTTGATTCCAAAGGTTCACTTGTTTTTGAAATTGCAAGCACTTCATTATTCTGGTTTTCTCTTCTTTCTCTGACTCCTCTACTTCCTTCCACCTTATTACTGTAGGCATTCCCCAGGAGTCAGATCTCTAACCTCTGCTCTTCTGTAGAAGGAAAATCATCAATTAGAATGTGGGCACCCTCACTGTTAGAGAACTTACTCCCACAGCTCTAGTGATCATAACTGTGCAGATGACTCTGGTCTACATCTCTAGACCTTACATCTCCCTTGAGCTCAAGCCCTGAATTTAAAACTACATCCTGACAAGTCATTCCCTGATTGATAAATGATCAAAGGATATGAAGAGGCAGTTTTCAGAGGAAGAAATTAAAGATATCTATAATGTATAATAATCTATAAAGATATCTATAAGCATATGAAAAAATGCTCTAAATCACTATTGATTAGAGAATTGCAAATCAAAACCACGTCTCACTGGTCAGATTGTCTAAGATGACAAAACAGGAAAATGGTAAATGCTGGAGAGGATGTGGAAAAATTGGAACACTAATGCATTGTTGGTGGAGTTGTGAACTGATCTAAACATTCTGGAGAGCAATCTGGAACTATGCCCAAAGGGCTATAAAAAGCAATACCACTTCTAGGGCTCTATCGCAAAGAGATCATAGAAGTGGGAAAAGGACTCATATGTACAAAAATATTTATAGCAGCTCTTTTTGTGGTGGCAAAGAACTGTAAATCAAGGGTTTGCCCATCAATTGGGGAGTGGGTAAACAAATTGTGGTATATAAATGTAATGGAATACTGTTGTGCCATAAGAAATGATGAACAGATGGACTTCATAATAACCCGGAGAGACTTGTATAAACTGATGTTGAGCGAAGAGAGAAGAACCAGGAGAACTTTGTATACAATTACAGACACATTGTATATGTGATGACTAACTTTGATGAACTGGGCTCCTCAGCAATACAAGATTAGAAGACAGCTACAAAAGACTCATAATGGAAAGAGATACCCACATCCAAAGAATTACAGACTCTGAATGCAGATTGAAGCAAACTACTTGCTCTCTTTCTCTTTTGTGTTTTGTACCTTCTTTCTCATTGTTCACTCCATTGGTTATAACCGTTCTTTACAACTTGACTAATGTTTAATGTGAAGTTATTTGTAGAACCTATACTTGATTGCATTCCACTTTGGGGAGAGGGTAGGAGAGGGAGTAGGAGAAAATTTGAAACTCAATGGATTGTGGAAGGGAATGTTGTAAACTAAAAGTAAATAAGATTTTTTAAAAAGAAAAGGAAAGGAAAAAAATAAAACTACATCCTAAACCTATCCACTTAGATGTCCAGCCTCTAATTCAATGTCTAAAAGTGAACTAACTCATCAACCTCTACCAAACTTGCTAACATAATAACAATCACTAGCACAGCATCCTACTACATGCCAGCTCTGCTGAGCTCTTTACAAATATCTCATTTGATCTTCACCACAGCCCTGGAAGGTGCTATTATTATCTCCATTTTACAGATGAGGAAACTGAGGCAGATAGCGGTTAAGTGACTTCCAAAAGTTCCAGGCTTTGAACTTCATCTACTGCAATACCTAGCTGCTTCAAAAACTTACCAGTGTCCTACTAACTAGAATCCTAGCTTTGTGGAATTGAATGTGATTTAATATTTCCATTTCAGTTTTCTCATGTATAAAAGGAGAATATTAAAAACATTAGCAGGACTTTTATAAAACCTTAAAGTTTATAAGTACTTTGTAATTATTCTTTCCTTTGTCCTCACACCAACCCTGTGGGGTAGCTGCTAATTACTATTAACCCATTTTATAGATAATAATACTGACAACAGCCACAATAACAGCTGATATTTATCTGGCACTTACCATATGACAGATGCTGTGCCAAGTGCTTTACAGTGACTATCTCATTTTTCCTCATAACAACCCTATGAATTAGCTGTTATTATTATCCCATTTTGCAGATGAGAAAAATGAGACCGAGAGAGGTTTTATCATCTCTACTCCAATACTTCACTGTCTTCCTGTTGTTTACAAAATAAAGTACAAACTTCTTTAGGGAGGCCCTTGGATGCTAAGTCAAAGAACTGGGGCTTCATCTTATATGCAAGGAGTCACTGAAGTTTTTAGACATAGAATAGTATGTTGAAAGTTATAGTCTGTGTTTTAAAAAAATATTTTTTTTTTACATGTAACTGGGAAATAAGATATACAGGCACTGGGGTATAGAAATCCATCTTTCCCTACTAGAAAGTCGGGGTAGAGGTGATGGGGGAGGACATAAGAGAGAACAGACTGGGGAAAGGGGTATTCATTAGGCTTGCTGTTTTGGGGTGGGGGTAGGGGAAAGATGGGAAGAAAAACTGTAACTCAAAATTTTGTGGAAATGGATGTTAAAATTAAAAATAAATAAATTAATTTTTAAAAAGTTATATTTTGGGAAGTTTATTTTGTCAGAGACATAGCATGGTGTAGTATGAGTTTTTTTTTTAACTAGAATCTATAAATTTTTTAAATTGATATCTATGTTTCACTATAATTGGGTTTCCTTCCTAATCCTATGTATTTTATTTTATTGTTTTAAAGATATTCTTCTATGGAGGGGGCCATAGACTTCACCAGACTTGTAGAGGAGTCCATGTCACAAAAAATTAAGAACCTCTGTGTGTATTAGAAAGAACATTGGATTTGGCTCAGAGCACATAGGCTTAAATCTTGCCTCTGCAATCTGTTACCAGTGAAACTTGAGCAAGCAACTTCTTCTTCTATAAAATGAGTAGGGGATGAATTAAATGATCTCTAAACTAGGTGGTACAGTGGATAGAGCACCAGGCCTGGAGTCAGGAAGACCTGAGCTCAAAGACAGTCTCAGACACTAGCTCTGAGACCCTTGGCAAGTCATTTGACCTTGTTTTCCTCAGTTTCCTCATCTGTAAAATGAGCTGGAGAAGGAAATGGCAAACAACTTCAGTATCCTTGCCAAGAAAACCCCAAGTGGGGTCAGAGAGAAGTCAGACATAACTGAAAAAACTGAACATCTAAATGAATGAAATCTAAATTCTATTACTCTGCTAATGAGTAAAACAGAGTGAAACTGGGAGGAGCTGAAATAGGAGAGCTAGTTTCTGGACTATTGCAGTAAGATAGGAGTGAAATAATAAGGGGCTAGACTAGAGTGGTGCCACAAATAGAAAAGAAGGAATGAATTTGAAAGACATTTTAAAGGAAAAAATCAGCATAGCTTAAGTGACTGATTATAGAACATGAAAAAGAAGAAGAAATGAAAGAATATTCTGAGGGTGATGAATTTGGTGATTTAAGGAAATGGTAGAACCATTAATATCAACAAAACCTCAAAGGGGAGCTGACTGGGGGTAAAGGAAGGGGATAAGCTTGTTTTTAGAACTGTCATGGTTGAGGTAATGATGGAACATTGAACCAGAAAAGTCCAGTCAGCCAAATGGAGTTAGATGCAAGAAAGATCTTTAAAAACAGGATCTGCCTTCCTCAGCGCAGAGAGTTTGGGTATGATTTTGCCAGGAAGAAGACAGCTTAAAATTCTTCATAGCTTTATGTCTCTATGATAGTATCATAAGGAAAGTGTAAACCGTATTCTCTCTTAAGGTCGACATTATCTGAGAGGATCAAATAAAAGAACATTTGAAGAAAAACAAAATGGAGTAGCTATCCTGGTGACGCAAAAAATCAGAATGCCTTCATCTCTGGATAAATTCCTATCTTGTTCCTTCAGGAGACAGGGTTAGAAGAAGAGGGAAAAATCATAAGGCAGAGACAAGAGAGGATTTATTAATGTATTCCTATTATCTGTGTTTCAAGAAGTGTCAGTCCATTTTATTTATGATATTCACAGCTCAACACCCTTTCCACCCACTGTCACTTTCCTTTGCAACTCCCCCATTTGATTTGTTTTTATTTTGGATACCGAGTGCTAAAGATTTAAAGCATGCCTTTTTAAAAGTAAGTACTTTAAATAAATCCCTAACAAGACAGAAAACAGTACCACTATGTCCTATGTGATAGATATTTTGCAGACAGAGGTCTGTCACCTTGATTGCACAGGTCCTCTTAAAATATACATGCATTATTCCATACACTAAGATGCTGAGAAAACATAAGCATCTTATCCTTGTCCAGCTCAGCTGGTTCATCTCCCTCTGTCTCCCCCTCCAGAGAGCTGGCCACCTAATGCCAATGGCCATACCTCCAAGTGTCAGACAGACAAGTCAGGGCATCTGAGGCCAGGCAAAGGAGCAGGATCCAAGGGTGCAGAACCAGTGATGAATGTTCCAAAGGCCTGTGCATTCAGAAGGAGAAAGAAAGGGTCTGTGAGTGAAGATCTTGGCTTTATCCTATCTTATACAGGCTCCTTGTTTTATGGTGACTTTCCTCTCTGGGGTTCAGAAATCAGAGAGAATCCTCTGCAGAGCTGAGAACTCTTAAAACAAAGGATTTCTTTCACTTCAGGCTTTCCCTTGCAGGGAGGTATAACTTTGAGAACAGCTTCAGTTTGGCCTCTAAATGTTTTCGTGCCCTTTTCTGGGACCTTAGCAGTCTCTGCTAGGACGTTCAGCTCTTGACCAGGGTTTCTTAACCTTCTTTGTGTCACAGAGCCCTTCAAAAATCTGAAGCCTTTGCCACCTTTCTCAGAATTTTGTTTGTTGCCAATATTCACAATTGAAGAAGATATACAAATTCTGAAGTGCTATATAAAAGCTGGCTATTACTACTATCATTCCCCATAGCCTAATAAAGTGGCTTTTGGAGAGTGGGAACCTGGTGAGAAACCCTTACTGCAAGCAGAAAGAAAGACTTGTGGATTTAGAGACAGAGGGCCTCCACGCCTGTCATTTGCTGCTTGGGTGAGTTTGGGTAAGTCACCATTCTGGATCTGTTTCTTCATCTATAAAATGAAGAGGTAGCATATGTTGTTAACTCATTTAATCCACAGAACAGCCCTGTGAGAGTTTCAATTATTTTTCTCTCTTTGCATATGAGAGAACTAAGGCCAAGAGAGATTAAGTGAATTCTCAGCTTGTAAATCTCTAAGGTGGGATCTGAACTCAGGTCTTCCTTATCCCAAGTCAAGCCGCCTAACAACTGCATCTATCTTCCTCTACAAAGACAAAATGGAAAGTCTTAAACTCAAGGAGAAATTATCCTAGAAATATCATCACTATGGTTTTATCATATGAGGTCTATACCAAGATCTTGAGGTGAGTCATGTGCACCATTTATTGTCTTCTCTAAATACACATCCAAATAACTCAGTACACTGTCCCACTTGGAGTTTTCTTTCCATTTTCTGTCCATTTGGAGTTTTCTTGGCAAAGAGATTGGAGTGGCTTGCCTTTTCCTTCTTCAGCTTGATTTGCAGATGAGGAAACTGAGGCAAATAGGGTCAAGTGGCTTGCTCAGGGTCACACACCTTGTGGGTGTCTGAGGCTGGACTTGAACTCAGGAACATGAGTCTTCTTGACTCCAGGCCCAGCACTCTGTCCCTATGGCACCACCTAGCTGCCTTTTTATTTCTTCTACACCCTAATTATCTAGTAATCACAGGCTTTTTTTTTTCTGTTTGGGTAGAAGTTTGAGAGATTGATTTTTTACTTCATGTAAAAGGGGGGAAAAACAACTTGTTAACTATTGGGACTATCCCAAAATGTAAGGGTATGACTTGGAAACAGTGGGTTCCCCATCCTCCACACTGGAAATCCAGTAAAGTCTAAATGAACATGTTGTAGATGTCATTGAGCGCATGGCTGTTCACCACACGGGTTGCAGTAGATGGCCTGTTATCTCCTTTTCAACACTGAGATTCTGTGATTCTGCAGTTTAAGGTATCAATAGCTGGTAATAGTTACGTGGGCTATCCTCCCCAAATCACATTTGTATCAAGGCATTAAACCCAAGTGAGTGACGAAGGTAATGTTAGAATTTCAGGTGTTCGAGAAGCTTCCAATGGGGAGTTATTTTGAGGCAAGGAGCCCTTGAAGCCTTTCTCAAATCACACCATGTAGGAAGTTGCCTACCCCTACTAGGCATCATCCTGTATCTCTCCTCCTTTGTTCAGCTAAACTTCTCGAAAAGGCTGTCCACACTTGGCACTTCCACTTACTCTTCCCTCCTTCTAATCTAAAACTTCTGGCATCTGGTTTCCAGTCCTCATCATTCCACTGAAATTGCTCTCTCCAAAGTTACCGGTAATCTCTTGCTTGCCAGGTCCAATGGCTCTTCAGAGATTGCCCTGCAGCATTCACCACTGCTGACTACTCTCTCCTCATGGACACTCTCTCTTCTCTGGGCTTTTGTGATGCTTCACTTTCTTCATTCTTTTCTTACCATCTGATTACTCAATGTCAGCATCCCCAGCTAGATCTAAATGTGGGTGAAGCCCTAGGCTTTGTCTTGGACTTTCCTCTTTTCTCTCAAGACTCTCTTACTTGGTGATCTCATCAGAGTTCTTAGGTTCAGTTAGTATCTGTACTCAGATCTAGATACACAACTTTATTCTTTCCACACTCTATTATCTGCCATCAAGTGTCTATTGAACATTTTGAACTGGATGGCCTATAGGCATCTCAAGCTCAGCCCATCAGTGAGTCGTCTATAAGTACATACAATGTTTCAGACACTGTACTAGGTGTGGGGAATGTACAGAAAGGAAAAAGGCAGTCCCTTCTCTCAAGAAACTTATACTTTAATGATAGAGACAACATGAAAACGATTTTGTACAAACAGGATATATTCAAAATGAATTAGAATCAGCAAGGAAATGAGTCCTCATTAAGAGGGAGTCCAGCAGAATCTAGAATCTAGTTTCTAGAAGGTGGGATTTTTGACAGAGACTCGATCAAGTCCAAGGAAGTGTGGACATAGAAAGGAGGATGGAGAGAGATCCCAGCATTGGGGGAAGCCAGCAAAAATAATCAGGTCAGAAGATGAATTGTCACATATGAGGAATGGCAAGGATGCTGGTGTCCCTGGATCTCAGAGTGAGGGGGTAGTAAGGTGTAAGTAGATCGGAAAAGTAGGAAGGGCTAGGCTAGGGAAGGCTTTATAAGTCAAATGGGATTTTTATGTTTGATCCTGGGAGCCACTGGAGTTGAATTATTGGTGGGAGCAGGTAAGGGAGGTGATGTAATTGGTTGGAAAGTTGATAGAAGATGGACTGGAGTATGGAGGGACTTGAGGCAAGAAGACCAACCAGCAGGCTATTGAGCACCAGTCAAAGCATCAGGCCATAAGGATCTACCAAGGTGGGGTCAATGTCAGAGGACAGCAGGCAAGGCTGTGTATATGACAGATGTCACAAAGATTTGACTGATTAGATATGGGTGGGGGGAGAGAGAGATAAGAGACAAAGTCAGAGATAAAGAGAGACAGATATGGAGCAGGAGGGAGGAGATCAGAGACAGAGACAAAAAGACAAGGAGACAGAGAGGGACAGAGATGGAGGGGGAAGAGAGTTGAACATGATATCTAAGTTGTGAGCCCTGTTTCCAAAAAAAAACCCAACAAACCAATAATATATTCCCTTCTCCACTAAATACATCCATGTATTTTCTATGTTGAAGGTGGCACCATCCTTCAATCTCTGAGCTTCAGAATCCGTGTTATATCAATTCCTCACCCTAGTTCATCACACATTAGTCACCAAATCTTGTTCCTCTCTCTTGTCACTTACACACAACCCCTTCTCTCCATTCATGCAGCCACCCTCCTACTTTGAGCCCTCATCTCTCCTTACTAGGACCATTGCTTTGGCTTACTATTTGCACATCTAATCATGTCACTCCAGTGGCTCCCTCTTCCCTCCAGAATCAAATAGAAACCTCTCTGATTGCCATTTAGAACCCTTCACAATCTGCTCCCTTCCTACCTTTCCAGGCTTCTTATATGTTAATTCTCTCCACACAATCTGAGTTCCAATCATGTTGCCTTATTTGTTCTTTCCCTCATGATTGTCAATCTCTTATCTCCATACCTTTGCAGTGGTTGTCCCTCATTCCTGAAATCATCTCCTTAGGTCTGGGTCTATTTTTGTATTTTCTTTGTAGCCCCAGAACTTAGCACAGTGCCTGACACAAAAATAAGCCCTTAATAAATGGTTGTCAGCTTATTGGTTAATTGGTAGCAGGTGGCACTATTGATGAGCTATATATACCATAACAAGGCAATGAACAGAACCAAGGCAAAAGAACATTAAATCATTGGAAAATGGTTACTTCTGATCATTTAGAATAGCTAGTTGGTTAAAATATAGCAATTGCGTAGCACTTGCAGGTTTGCAAAGCACTTTAAATGTTTTCTCTTCGGATCCTCACAATAGCCCCATAAGGTAAGTGCTAGTATCATCCTTGCTTTGAAGATGAGGAAATGAAAGTTGATGGAGTGACAGTGACTTGTCCGGGGCCACATAGTTACCAAGTGTTGGAGACAGAATTTTGCTGTCTTTTCTTGAACTCCAGGTCCAACACTTAGCAGTGAAGGCTTAAAATCAAAAGTCCTGGTTCAAAATCCCAGCCCTGCCACCAACTAGCTTGTAACTTTGGACAAGTCCCTTGGGTTGTCTGGGCCTCAGTTTCCTCATATTTAAAATGAGGGGGTTTGATTATATACATGATTTCTAAGGATCCTTAAAAACATTAAAAATAGATGAAATAGGCAAAATTTTAAGTAGCCCCATAGCTACCAGCATAGTTTTCCATGCATTTCCTGTGCAAATGAATTAGCAATAGAGAATAAAGGTGAATGAAGATTCCTGTTTCTGTCAATGATCTGAGACCAGCCCCTCACAGCCTCATGTGTGCTCTATGTCTTACAGTCTTTTTAATCACTCAAGGCCTTCAACCCTATGGATTCTTCCAGATTTGTCTGAAAGTCTCATCCGATTTGTGTTTGTGTGAATTTTCTTTTAAGTCTGTATGATCCTGGGCTCCTGATTACTCATGCTGATTGTCAGGATGATGTGACCCATGTGGGCTTGCCCCCAAAATTCAGGCTCTCTGGGGAACATTGTTAGTACCTATTCACCTGTGGGGAAATAGAAAGAAGTTATATGCATTGGAGCTTAGCAAGACTGCTTAAGGAGAGGAGGTCATAAGCAATGGCTTGCAAGTTATAAAAGTGAAAGTGTCCTCACCATATGTTTTGAGGCTTTACCAGTGCTGGGTGGAGAATGAATTCTGGGAGCATAAATGGGGTCAGTACTGTATGTGGTATTATGCACTAAACATATAAGACCAGCTAAAGTATATAATTGCACACATGTACATGCACACATAGACAGCACTGTATCACCATTAGGCCACTTTCTACAAATTAGATATTACAGCATTATATTGGGAGAAAATTTGCAGTAGAAAATAGAGTCATCAGCCTCTGAATTCACTCATATTCACACTCTGTTCTTAGTAATGTACCCAAGCCTCAGGGACAAACAGAATGTGCCTGTGTTACGTAACAGAACACCTCACCTTTCTTTCTAGAGTTTATGCAAAAGAATGTTACTATGCCCAATTAAGGAAGAAGTCTCTACCCATCCTTTCCTAGGTCTGGGCTGCTGACAGTGTGATGTCTATTCTAGCAGCAGAGCTAATGTGAAGTCACTGATTGTCTTGCTTCATCCTTTAAACAGTTTTCAAGGAGTATTTCAAATTAAAGGAAGAGTCAAGTTTTCCATCATGGAAACTTGCACAGATCTTTTATCCTCCTCTCGGTGACTAAATCAATAGAGAAAGCCAGCTGTCTTTCAACACTGGGGAAGGAAGAGGTCCTTATTTTTTAGGGAAATACCAAAGGTGGTTTCAGGAAAAGGAGAAGGGCATCATCAGCCTGATTGAACAAGCAGGAGACCCATGCCATCTTCCCTCTCCAAAAGAATATGATTCAGTCATTTCTGAAAGGGAGTTTTTGCACTGACCATGAACGCATGCCCACTCCTTTCAGAGTGGAAACATTTTCATTGTTTCAAATTCTAACATTAGAATTCTTGTCTATCTTCACTGACTGTCCCCAGAAAATGTCACTGGAAGTGTCACGTATATCAGATCAGGAAAACCACTTCAGGATGGGGCAGGGCACCTGGCAAAGAACACATTAAAGTTATTCCAAAGTTTGCAATGGTTTCATGCTCCTGTCTCATTTTTTTAAGATATAGGGATGGGACTTCTACTTTGCTGTCCAAAGAAAATAAGAGTAGGTAGGGGAAGCCCATAAAATGTAGTTTTAAAGCTGGATCTTAGAGAGCATCTAGTTGGATCCCTTTGTATTTACTTTTTTTTAAAAGAAGTCAACTAGTCAAACTCTCTCATTGTATTTTTCTAATTACTTTGTTTTTTTAATGAACAAAAATCAATTTTTCTCCTTTCTGCTCCCCTCCCCACTACTGGAAAGTTAAAAAAAGAAAAAAGAAAAACCCTTGGAACAAGCAAAAAAAATTCTCACATCAGCCTTGTCAAAATCATACATGTCTCATTCTGCACCCATACTCTATCACCTCTCTATCAGGAAGTAAGTATCATGCTTCATCATTGGCATTCTGGAATCGTCACTGGTTATTGCGTTCCTTCCAAGTTGTTTGTTGTCAACATTGTACAGAGCTGCTGTCAAAAGGGATCAATTTCTCATGATGCAACAGGTCTTGGTTGTATAATAATTATTTTTCTTGAGTTTATGATTGTGTGCCTGATTAAT
The DNA here is from genome assembly GCA_028646515.1 of Pseudochirops corinnae. Taxonomy (NCBI): domain Eukaryota; kingdom Metazoa; phylum Chordata; class Mammalia; order Diprotodontia; family Pseudocheiridae; genus Pseudochirops; species Pseudochirops corinnae. Next base: position 509,970,969 of record CM053585.1, on the reverse strand, counting down.
TAGCATTTATCATGAATGAGGTGCTTAGAGGTGCCATTCACTTTTCCCCACTGAGTAGCTAGATGGCTATTATCATCACTTCTTTTTTTGCCTTAGTTAGCTAACAAGGTTGTAAAGAGTATTTACTGTGTGCAGCATGTTCAGTTGTTGCTAAATGGCAAAATGCCAAATAATTTTAAATTGTTTAAATTGTTCTCCTATTTCTTCTCACTTTATTGTGCTTCAGTTCATGGAAATTCTCCCAGTTTCCAATCTCATCATTTGTTATGGCACAGTAGTATTCCATCGTGTTCGCATACTATAAGTTGTCCAACCATTCCCCAAATGATGAGCACTCCTTTGGCTTCAGGTTCTTTGCTACTCCAAAAAGACCAGCTATAAATATTTATGTACATATGGGGCTTTTTCCCCTTCCTTTGATCTCTTTGATATGTAGGCTAGTAGTGATCTTCCTGGGTCAGAGTTAAATGGCTAGTTTGAAAACGCTTTGCAAGTGGTTATACCATTTCACCACTCTGCCAACTGTACTTTAATGTACCTGTTTTCTTGTTGCCCCTCCAACATTTGTAATTTTCCTTTTTTTTATCAAGAAGTTGAGACACAGAGAGGCTGATTAACTTGCCTGCGTGTTGTAGCTAATTATGGCTCAGGTCTCTACTTTCCTAGTCTAGGGCTCTTATTATACTATCCACTTCCTACCCACTTCCTCTATAATCTTTCCTTATTTCTCCCACTACACATATTTCCACTGCCTCAGAAAAGTAAAAGGAAGGACAGCACCTGGACACTGATCATTTCCCTACTTCTAAAATGTTTTTGCTTGAAAAAAGACTAGGCGCAGGTCTAGCTATGTTTCTATTTGGACTACAACCCACCCATAGCTAATACACATTTCAAGACCTGAGTAGGAGAGCTAAGAAGTTCTATATTTAGTATTTCCATGAAGAAAAAAAAGGTTACAAATTATAGGGATTTTCTGTGTTTTGGGATTTTGGGACATGAGGAGTCTGTTCAATTATAGCAAACATTTTCCTGTTAGAAATGAAGAGAATGTTATTTACAGTTTCTGCTGTTTGAAAAAAAGGAAAGAACAGTGTGGGAGGCTCACTGAAACCATAGTCACCAAGCAATCAGAGCTGCTGTCAAGAGTGACCATTTTCCCATGATGCAATGGGTCCCAGATTGCCTACTAAGAATGGTTTTTCTTGAGTTTATGGTTTGTACCTGATTAATTATTATGAAGGAGGTGTATAGGTGCCAGTAGGTTTCCCCATTGAGTAGCTAGATGACTGGCATCATAAGTTCTTTCTGCCTCAGACAGTTAACAAGATTGTAATGAATACATAACAAGTGCAGCATGTTTGATGCTAAATTGTAAAATACCAAATAATTTTCTACAAGTCTCTTCTCAGTGAACTTATATTCCCCTTTTTGCATGTGTGTGCATACATGCATGCATGAAATTATTTACAATAATTATTTAATTATAGTATCCCCAACTACACAATGGTGTAATAGCTATGGAAGATGGAAGTGCTAAAGAAATGGAGAAATGATTCAAGAAGGATGAGATGAATCATTCAGTTCAATTTCCTTTAATAAGAGATGGCTAGAAAACCCAGTGGATAAAGCATCTTGGAATCTGGAAGACCCAGATTCAAATCCTGATTTTGATACTTAGCTGAGTGACCTTGGGAACCTAAAATCTCTCAGGGTCAGTTTTCTCAGCTACAAAATGAACATAATAATAGCACCTGCTTCACCAAGCTTTTGGAGAGGATCAAATGAGATAATATATGTGAAGTGTTTTGTAAAGATTAAAGAGCTGTGCAAATAAGAGCTAGTATGATTTCATTAGCTTGTGGCAAACAAAAATAGATAAAATAAAATAAAATGAAATAAAATAAAATAAAATAAAATAAAATAAAATAAAATAAAATAAAATAAAAAGAAAAGATAAAATAAATAGACCTTACCCTTAAAGAACTTGCGTTGTGTCAGAAGTTTGGATGAGATGAATTTGTTGTTAGGTTTTGAAGGAGAAACAGCTGTGGTCTAGACCAGTGGGGTCAAACTCAAAGAGAAACAGCATCCACTAAACCCTACATAAGGATCCCTGCAACCTCACGTTGGCTTAGAAAACCACGTACTAACATTTTCTACGTCTTGTTGCATTTGTGTTTACTTTGTTAAGTATTTCCCAGTTTCACGTTAATTTCTTTTAGAACATTCTGGAGTGTTGTAGGCAGAATGAAGCCTTTAGTCTGTGTTTGGCACCTCCCAGGTAGGAGAGAGAGAGTTAGCCTCAGAGCCAGGAAGACTGGTTCAAATTCCAACTTTAAAATGCATGGATTTTGTTTGTTTTAGTTTTTGGTAAGGGCTGGACCACATCTGTAATTTCATTTGTTTTGGGAATTCCTGATGAGGAAACTCTCATTACCAAAGCAGATCAATAAGGATTCTATAAGGGTGTCTGGGGCATGGGTGATTGCCCAGGATCATACAGTCAGTATGGGCCTAAGGCAGGAGCTGATCTCCAGTCTTCCTCTCTCCCAAGGTTGTTCTCTATCTACCACAACACACTGCCTCTCACTTTGTACATTTTATATATGTATATATGCATACATACATGCATACGTGCATGTGTGTGATATATACATATACATATATATATATATATAATTTATTAATCTGTGTTCCTCAAAGGCAATTACTATTTAATTTTTGTCTGTGTCCCTGGAACCTAGCACATTGTACGTGCTTAATAAATGCATGCTGAATAGAATCGAATATGCAAGCACAGGAGTGCAGGAGCATGTACACATACACACACACACACAATTAGCTTGATGGGAGTGGAACAGACAAGTTGGTGAATACCAAGAAATAAAGGTACAGAGACATAGCAATCTCAGTTGATGGTAGAATTGAAATACTGGTTGAGGTATTTCGATTTATAAAATGGAACAAAGGTCCTGCTATTATTCTTACTGTCCTTTATTGCTAATTACAGGCATAGGATTGATGCCAACCAACCTCTTATTTGGACCAATGGAGTGAGCCAGGCCCTAGTGTCTTTATCCATAACCCTGACTCTCTAGGATACTAATCTAGGTTTCAGTGGTGGGCAACAAAGTAGCTTTTGTCAGAATGTACAGGGTGTCCACAGAGGCATGCCATTTCATATTGAGTCATAAACCCATGTGGTATACCATTAAGGTGAAGGACCTGAAGGAGTACAAAGATGACCTTGCCATCTCATAGAAGACCTGAAAGGTGAACTGGACAAGTTGATTGCCACTGCCTGAGACCCAATAAAACAAACAAAGAACATTCTTTTTTGTCATCAATCAACAAATATTTATTAGGTGCTTCTGTGTACCCAGAACAGTGCCATGTACTAGGGATAGAACAATTAAGAATGAAATAATCTCTGTGTCTGCTCGTGAGCAAGAGTCAGTTCATGAGTTGACTACCAGGCTGTTGGTCTGCTTTTATGAAAGAGGACATGAAAGGTTTGTGCATCATAGGTTACCTGTGCCAACAGAGAGAATTTTATGAAAGAACCATAGACTCCCCATGGGGATAGCTCAGCCATTCTCTGCGGCAGCTCTCTGTATGTTCCTGGTGAAACTTTATGGGGATCGTCTCTTCCTCAGGCAGAAGAGTCCCTTTAGAAAGCCACCTTTTTTTTTCCTTGAAAATATCTGATATCTTAATGAAAATATCTCATGATACAATGGAAAGATTGTCAGACTTGGAGCCAGATATTCAACAATACATATGGTCTAGTAGTTTATGCTGTGTGGAAGCTGGTGATTAGGAAGATCTCAGTTTGAAGTCCATTTCTTCTACTAATTGTATGACTTGAGCAGGTCACCCTCCCTCTATGTGCTTCAGACCCTTATTAGCTCTATGATAATAGGTAAGTCACAAAACTTTTCTGAGACTCACCTTCCTCACCCATAAAATGGAGCTAACACAGGATTATTATGCAGAAAGGGCTCTGAAAACCTCAAAGGACTATATGCATGTATTACTATGTGTGCTCATTTTCTAAAAGCTGTACAAGGACCCAACAGCATTTATATGTTTCTATAGAATTCATCAGCCAAAAATTTATTGAAATTGCTTAAATGCTAACATTGAAATCCTGATAGATGAATTTCAAACCAATTCATCTTCCTCATCTGTAGAATATGGAAGAGAATGCCTACCTCATGGCATTATTATGAATCTCAAGTAAGATATTTTATGTATAATGTTTTGCAACTTTCAAGGTGCTATGCAGAGGTGTATTATTAATTATCATAATTATTCCAGCTCTGCCACTAATTAGTAAATGATGTTGGGTAAGTCACTAGGATACTACAGGCTTCAAGTTCTAAATCTATAATAAACTGACCTCTGAGACCCCTTTCATCTGGTTTGTGTTCCTCTGACTTGACCTGCTGTCTTGTAGGTAATCTGAAAGCTGGTGTCACATGATGGAAAAGGTATTTGGCTCTTGAGCCAGAAAATCCAAGTGCTAAGACTGCCTCCGTTACTTATAAACTGTGTGTGGCCTTAGGCCTGAGGTCCTTCAGCTAGGTCTTTCTGGAACTCAGTTTCTTCATCTGTAAAATGAGTAATTAGACTAGATAATAACCCAACTAGCTCTGAATCTATGATCCTGTGTTTTCCTGGAAGTTCATACATGATTCTCTCAGTAGGGTAGTCTTGGAGTCTGGGGCCTTAGTTCATTTCCACTTGAATGAATGAATGAATAAAGCATTTATTAAGACCTTACAGTATGCTAAACTTACCATACTAAGTACTGGGGATACAAAGAGAGAAGTAAGAACTCCTCTCAAGGAGCTGACAGAAATGATAATAACCAAGTAGTATGGGGGGAGGGGAAACGTTTTTTTTTTCCTTTCTCCTCATTCAGAAACAAACCTCTATAGGTTATTCAGGCAGCCTCTGAAGAACAGGCTGATGATGAGACTGGGTTAACATTCTCCTCAATCCCAGTTAGGAAAGGTGATTTCTGATCAGAGGATAAAGAGAATCTAATCCAAGAGATTTCTTTTCCATTGTTCAACTACATAAGTGGTCTGGGTGGAAGTGGATCTCTTTGTCCAAGAGTGACAGGATCAGAGTCGTGTTCCCCAGGCCCTCATTAGAACAGGTCCACTTTTCATTATAATAGTCATTCTCTCATTAATTGTTAACCGATCAGAGTTGATTTCCACTTGTTGGGAACACCCACTCTCCAAGGGTATTAAAGATTAGAAAGATATCAGTTTGAAGTTCATCTCTTATACTATATATATATACATATATATATATATATATACACATATATATACATACACACATATATACACATATATGTGTGTATATATAAATATAAATGTATCTATAAAATATAAATTATATATATCACAAAGTTTAGTGCAGTGGCCCCCAAGGGGCATCTTTGGTTTATGAGAGAAAGTCACTGACCTCAATCTATTAATTGGTTGTTAGCCATAATTAATAAATTGATTATCACTTATCAGAAATTATGTTTTTTGGACTTTTCATTCATCACAGAGTCCAAATGCTAATGAAAGAAACAACACATATGGTTTCAGGTACAAATTTCAGGTACAAGCCAGAAAGAAAAGACCCAGGGTCTTTAGAGTCTGTTGACAGAACACATGATAATGCTTCTTTAACATCACTGATGCTGATGGAATTGTCACTCTTGGTTTCTGATGTTGAACTGTTTGAAGATTCCAAGGACTGGTGGCAAAAACATTCTTGTTGCTTCAAACCCTTATTAGCTTTATGACAATAAAGTCACTTAAATTCTCTGACCTTCAGTTTCCTATCTATAAAATGGGGCTAATAATATTTGAATTCCCTATCTCACAAGATTATTGTGGAGAAAACTCTCTGCAAGCTTTAAAAGAACTTATGCATGTGGTATTAAATGTATTTATTTTCTGCAGGCTGAGCATGGATGCAACAACTATATCTATATATATCTATATGTATATAATATATATATGGAGTTCATCAACAAAAATAATTAGAGTGGCATAAATGTTAACTCTGAAATCCTGAGACAAGGATGGCAAACCAGTTCTGTTCTAATTAATTGATTAAGTTTAAACAAAACCAGACCAAACCAGTCACCTAAAATGAGCTGTGCTGTGATGGCAGATACTTTCCCCTTGCTTTGAGTGTGTCTCAGTGGAAGGAACCCAGAGCCTGAGCTTAGTCCCTCCCAGCTCAGTCCTCAGCTCATTGTCTTCATCTGGCTGATTGGATCTTCATTACTAGGGCCAGTTCTTGAATTGCAGCATCTTGTTTTAAGGAGCATATGGTAGGGGGTGCTAAGCCCAGGCAGCAGACAATGTGTTACTAAAAGGAGAAGAATGTTTCCTTTACATAAGAAGCCATATGTAGTCCAAATTTATCCATACTGTATCATTGAAATGGGGTTTTGAAAAACTTAATCCATGATTTCTCTGCGGTTGCTGGGTACCTTATTTCTCACCCTTAACCAGGAAAGAGGATTAAGGAAAGTCCCAAAGAGCTGGATAAGGTTAATCACAAAGGTGCTACAAGATAATTCTGAGCATAGTAGTACTGTAGTACTGTAGTATTATATAGTGTCATAATATAATACAACAGGCCCTGGATTTGGAATCAGCAGAACTGAGTTCAGACCCTTGCTCTGTTATTTACTATGTATTAGAGCTAGGGCAGAGGTGGAGCAGTGGCCTGAGTGTCCACCAAGGATGCAGTCAGGATGACCTGAGTTCAGATCTGGCGTCAGACATTGTGTGACCCTGGACAAGTCACTTAACCCTTTTTACCTCAGTTTCCTCATCTGTAAAATGAAATGGAGAAGGAAATGGCAAACTATTCCTGTATCTTTGGCAAAAAAAACAAACAAACCCAAAACTCAAGAGTTGGGAATGACTGAAATGACTCAATGACAACAAAAGATCTAGGTCTATAATGTACCCTCTTGAGGCCTCATTTTCCTCATCGTAGCTAGCTAGCATTTGTATCTAGTTTTAGTTTGCAAAGCCCTTTGCGTGCATTAACTTACGTAATACAACAACCCTGTGAGGCAGACGTTATTATTATTTTCATTTTACAGATGAGGAAACTGAGGCAGGCAGACAGTAAGTGACTTACTCAGCCTTGTCCAGCTGGTAAGAACCTGAGGCAAGATTTACCCTTGGACATTGCTGACTCCCCTTTAGCACCTCGTCTATAAAATGATGGCATTCCTTATCCCACCCCTTCTCTCCATTTAGTAGCATTATGACACCCAGAGAGCAGAGGACAGTCTGCTTTCTTATCCTTGTAACTCCAAGGCTTAACCCAGTGCCTTGTGCATAGAATAGGGATAAAGACTGATTGCACAGATGGAGAGACTTCCTGGGTGAAGGCCTCCTTCGACCAGTTCAACTTGGCACCTCCTTGGCAAGTCAGAGTCTGAGAGAATTGCCTAGGGCTCAGGTGTCAAACCTGGCTATATGCTGGCAGAACCAGATTAAAATGTAATTAGGAAACCTTGGACAGAATAAATTAAAATACAATAAATTTAGATAATGCTAATTTGTGGTTTTCTAACATACCACTGGCAGGGATCCTTACGCAAAGTTTAGTCACCCCACCTACAGGAGCCCTTTTCTACTTGAGTTTAATGCTACCAGCTCTGAGAAGTTGAAAGCCTTGCTCAGAGTCACACAGCCAATTTTTGTCAGAGGTAGAATTTGAACTCAGGTCTTCCTATCTCTGAAACTAGTCTTCTATCCATTAACCTATGTTACCTTGCATAGTAGACCCTTAAATAAATATTTCTTTAAATGGAAATGAATGATTTCCAAGGTCCCTTCCAGTTTTAAATCCTAAAATCCTAAAATCTAAGGCATAGAATGTTTAATTAGATTTAGTTAGAGTCATTAGGAATCTCCTTCCCCTTATAGAACCAATGAAAACGTTTGTGGAAATTCCTGAGAATCTCACCTGATCCCAAAGCCCTTCTTCACCCAATATCCCTGATCTTTCAAATGACTTTAGACTTCATATGTTTTTTTTTCCAGAAGCAGAATATTTTCAGTCTAAAATTCCCCTGCTCCTTGAATGATAATAGCCATGATTCATATCATGCTTTAAGAACTACAAGGTCCTTTGTATAGACCAGTGGCTCTCAACCTTCCTAATGCCATGAGCCTTTAATACAGTTCCTCATATTGTGGTGACCCCCAACCATAAAATTATTTTCATTGCTACTTCATAACTGTAATTTTGCTAGTGTTATGAATCGTAATGTGAATATCTGATATGCAAGATGTATTTTCTTTGTTACAAATTGAACATAACCCACAGGTTGAGAACCGCTGGTCTCATACCCCTATATGATAGGTAGTACAATGATTATTACTCCCATTTTATGGATGGGTAAACTGAGGTTCCAAGGCAGGGTATGAATTACCTAAGCTTGTAAGTGGTAGAGCAGGCAGACCCAGGGTCTCTAAAAAACCTATTACACTATCTCCCTGAAACAGAAGCAGGATGAGTAAAGGAAGTAGAGTGTTCCTTCTCTAATAACCTTCATTGGCTCCTGGAACCTCTAAGGTAAAATGTAACCTTCTCATGTTGGAGTTTAAAATCCATTGTGATCTACCTCCAGCCTACTTTTCCGCATTTATTTGCCTTCCTTTCATAGCTTCAGAGTTCAGCTCCCTCTGTGGTTCTGCTCACACACCATGTCTTAAGAATGGATGTCTTCCCTGCCTGATTCCCCTGGTTGCTAGGGTTCTCTTGCACCTTGAATTTTATCGTGTATAAAACTACCATGTTTCTATATTTTATCTCCCCTCCCTCCAATAGAAAGTCAGCTCTGCAGGGCAGAGTCTGGGTTTTGTTTACTTGTTTGATTGCTGTGTCTTTGTATGGATACCCTGTGCCTACAACACAGCCTAGCATCATCAGTGTGTGCTGGATTGGTCAACATCACGGGGTCAGAGACAGTGGGACCAGTTCCTCCTCTTCCATGTTTTTTAGCTCTGACACCTTTCCCTTCAATACCTAAGAGGACACAGGGCACCTGCGAAGCATTTGTCAGAGCAGCTGAACACTCTGGAGCGCCAGCCATCTGGAAGAGTCTTTTGGTAAAACTCCCCCATCATCACACATCTCCTCTGAAATCTCATATTGAAAATTTTGCCTCCCCTCTCCATTCCCTGAGTGTCTTCAATATGTCCCTTCTTCAGCAAGTAGCCTTTGAATAAATGCTTTGGAGACTCCATGTGAAAATATGATCCATTGTGACTTGTTTCCTGGCCATAATTGGGCCTACGATTTCCAACAACGACACCCGCCGGTACAAAATCCACTGTTTGGCACAGCATTTGTGACATCACAGTCTGTTGCCATGGAGAGTGTCACCAATTCAGCATGATGACTTCACTGCCAGAAGGAGAGGAGGGGCTGAGGGAGGCGACATTTGTTTAAGCATAAATATCTTTTGTATTTAGCAAAGAAGCAAGAGACCATATGAAAGACAACAGAGATGCAAAAAAATTTTAAAAAATCTTATTAGGATAATCTGCTTTCAATTTTGCTCTCATAAAAATCTGGTTTTCAAAGCCTATTACCAGTTCATTAGGGATTATTTCTTCCACTAAAGCATTATGTATTCAATCCCTCCCTCTTTGCTCTCCCCACTGTCGACAAATGTATTCAGATGTCTTCTATCCTAACACACACACACACACACACACACACACACACACACAAGCAAAAACACTTCCTCTGAACTAGCCACTGAATCAGCCTATTATTCTGCCTCTCTCCTTCCATTCACTGATAAGCACTGAGAGTAGTCCATACCTGCCGCTTCCACAGCCTCATCATCAACTCCTCCACCCTTAGATTTTGACTTTTGCTCCCTCCCTTTTACTGTAGCTGCTTCTTCCAAGGTTATAGTTAACCTTTGAATTGCTAAATTCTAAATTCTTTTCTCAGCCTTATCCTTCTTGACCTCTTAGCATATGAAAATACTAAGCATCCCTTCCTCCTAGACATATTCCATTGTCTTGGCTTCTTTCATGATGCTGTTTCTCCCTAGTTTTTCTCAACCTTATCAAATCACTACTTCTCTGTGTATTCCTTCTCTTTCTATTACTCCAAGTATAGATAGACCTCAAGGTTCTGTCCTTGGCCCTTTTTGTAAAAAAAAAAAGTTTTTCAATCTTTTTCTGTCTTCCTTGGTGATCATCCTGCTCTCATGAGTTCAATTATCACATGAAAATCAGATGACTCTCAAATCTACAGACTGGGGGTGGGGTTGGGAACCGGGTTATTAGGATAAATCTAAGTCCCTGAACTTCGGTCATACATCTCTAACTCCCTCTTGGACATCTCTCATAGATGTATTCCTGGCATTTCAAACTCAACCTATCTAATAAAAAATTCATCACATCCAAAATGGACTCCTTCCAACTTCCCTATTTCTGTTGATGGCAGCACCATACTCCAAATCATTCTGGTTCAAAACTTCAAAGGCTCTTGACTCTTCCCTCTCTTACATTGTTCACTTCCAATCACTCTGCTGATTCTACCTTCAAAATACCTGTCCCATTTATCCTTTCCACACATACTGTCTGTCGCCACCCTAGTTCACATTTTCATCATATCTTGTCTAAACTAAACTAATATTTGCTTTACTAATTTTCCTGCCTCTTAGTCTCTCCCCTTTCCAATACATCATTTACCCAGTTACCAGAATAATCTCCGTAATGTACATCTGACCTCTTCATTCCCCTTCTCTAAAACCTTCAGTGGCTCCTTAGTGCTTCTATGATAAAACATAAATTCCTCAACCTGACATTGAGGTCTTGCTACAATCTGGCTCTCCACAACTTACCTTTCCCTTTTAGGGCCTTCGTGTTCCAGCCAAACTAGAACACTATTAGTTCCATTGATTCCGTTCTATAATCTACCACTCATGCCTTCAAACATAGTGAACCCCCATGCCTGAAACTCCCTCCCTATTTCTACCTGTTTAAATCCTTCTCTTTTTCAGAGGACCATCTAAGGTACTATGCTTCCATGAAGCCTTCCTTGATTCCCCCAGCTGAAAGAGATCCCCTGGTCTTCAAATGTTTTCTAGAATACTTTGTATTTGCATGCATACCATATTCCCTTAGTAGACCAGAATTCTGCTCTTTGAGGGCTGAAACTGCTGTTTTTCATCTTTGTATCATAGGTGCTAAACCCAAGGCCTCACACATAGCATGGGAACTTAAGCATTGGTTGTTCCTATGAATTAAAAGCAGAAGAGACCCTAGAGATGATAGATCTTTACACCTTCATTTTACAAATGAGAAAACTCAGAGAAGTGGTCAGTCAGCAAGCATTTATATTAATCGTTAACCATGTGCCTTGTACTAAGTTCTAAGGAAGCAAAGAAAAAAAATTGTCCCTGCCCTCAATGGGCTTACAGCCAGGAATCATATGAATAAATGGCACAGTCAAGATTTAAATGCAGGCCTGTTGTTCCAAATCCCTTGCTACTTCCTCTCTGTTGCTAGGTGAATTTAACTATTCAATGTATTAGATTAATGAGGACCTGCAGTAATGAAAACCAGTGTTTAAAAACAGTAAGAAAAATTAGCTTGAAGATGCCCCCTCTGCTCTTTCAGATTAGTTGGCAAAGAGAATACATCGTCATAAGAAAGCAGTACCTAATGCATTGCTCCTAAATACATTGTCCAGCTCTGGCCACTATTTCCAAGGAAGCCTCTTTGCAGAGGCCGTCAGCCCATTTATGCCAGAAGTGAGTCCTATACCTCCCCAATCTTAAGAATTCTTCTAAAACCTTCTTTCAAGGTTCTAGTCCAGGAGGTGGTAGAGCCAGCTCTAACCAGCTTCAGAGAGCTCCTTGTTAAATTTTCAATATGAATTAAAGCTACAAATGAGGACTTGATTGATTGTTTTATTGAATATATAGACTTAAGAAAGGTTTAATAATGCAGATTAATCTTAAATGTGCCTGTGCACATATTTTGTTTTTTGGAGGGAGAGAGCTAGGTTGTTAAACATTTACCAGCAAATTCCTGCATTGCCCTGTAAACACTGCTTGGGTTCAGCAAAAGTGTAGTAGAAGGCTCAGAGAATGAAGTCACCATCAGACTGGAGGCCTGGTGACTGCAGGCTAATGATGACAATAACAACACTAATGACAACTGGCATTTATAAAGGGTTTCAAAGTGTGCAAAGTTCTCTATATCCAATATGTCATTTGAGCCTCACAAAATCCCTAGTTCTTGGTCATAACTATGATGACACTTAAGTTCTACTCATGCCACACAGACACAAAAATTTAAAGAAAGCATCAGAATGTTGTGTTTGGGAGAATTACAGAAGCTTCTTTATTGTTATCTGGCTTCTCCATTAAGAACAAATATCATGCTCAGGGCTAATCTTATTTCCTGGTGGTGTGGTATGATGGGAAGAAGGAAGACTTGGTATCAAGTGAAATAAATGTTCTATTTCCAAAAACTTACTAGCTGTGCAACCACATACATGACAGTTAGCTTCTCATCCTTAGTTTCTTCATCAATCAATCAACCAACCAACAAGAAATCATGAAACACTCATTATGTGCCAGGTACTATGATAGTAGCTGGGGATAGAAGGACAAAAGTGAAACCTTTGTACCCTCAAGGAGCTTATATTCTATCAGAAAGACAAGATGTATACAATACATATAAATATATACAGTGCATATACAAAGTAATAAAAGGTCATTTCAGGAGTCACTCCGTCAATAAACATTTATCAAGTGTCCATTGTGTGCTAGAAACTGCACCTCAATTTTCTTATTTGTAAAATGATGGGGTTGGTCTCAGAGTGTGTTCCACCTCTGGATGCATCATCTCATCACATCTGAGGCCATCTTCTAGCCTTTGCTATCCGAGCAGGAATCACTCTTGTAACTGAAAATTCTATGGCTTTATCCAAACAGTCACCTCTACCAACTGCTTCTGGTTCTGCTCTCTGGCCCCACATACCTACTCTAGGAGAATGCTATTGTATGGTGGATAGAGATAGCATTAGACTTGATGTCAGGAGGGCCTGTGTTGGAATTCTGCCTTAGATAGTATGTGATAAAGTGGAGACAGTGATAGACCTGGACTCAGGAAGATCTGAAATAAAACCTGGCTTAGAGATTTACTAGCTAGGTGACCTTAGGAAAGTCACTTATCCTCTATCTGATTCAGGTTATTCAACTGTAAAATAGGGATAAATAATAACTTCTAGTTCTCAGGGTGGTTGTGAGGATAAAATGCACAGTTTTTAGCACAGAGTAGGCAAATAAATTCTTCCTTCTCTCTTTCCTTTCTTCCCTCCCTCCTTCCTTTCTTCCTTCTTCCCTCCTTCCTTTTTTCTTTTCCTTTGTTCCTTCTCTCCTTCCCTCCCTCCCTCCTTCCTTTTTCCCTCTTTCCCTTCTTCCTTGTTTCCATTTTTCCTTCTTGCCTCCTTCCTTTTCCTCCCTCCTTCCTTGCCTCTCTCGTTCTTTCCCTCTCTCCCTCTTTCCTTTCTTCCCTCCTTCCCTTCCTCCTTCCTTTCTTCCTTTTTCCCTCCTTTTCCCTCTCTCCTTTCTTCCTTCTCTCTCCTTCCTTCCTTCTTCCCTATCTTACCTCCATTCTTCCTTCCTTCTTTCTTTCTTTCCCTCCCTCCTTCCTTCCCTTCTTTCTTTCTTTCCCTTTTTCCTTCCTTCCTTTCCTCCTTCCTTCATTTTTTTTATGTGACCCCACATAAGACTTATCACTCCCAATAAAATGAGGATAATTAATAGCATCTACCTCACAAAGTTGTTGTGAGGATAAAATAACGAATATAATCTGCTTCGAAAATATTAATGCATTATGTAAATGAGCTATTATTGTTATTTTTATTTCATAGCTATAAAGAATCCAAGGTGAGAAAACTTGGAAAATCTCTCATCAAAATAATTGCTAATCATTACTATGATTTTCCTTCACCACCCTAGGACCATGCACCTGGCTAGAATGAATAGTGGTGAGGGCTGAAAGCTGCCAGTGGGAAGGGGAAAAAAGAGGTTGAATATTCATGTACAAAGTAGGGTAAAAGAACCCACCCTGACAATGTGTTTGTGATGACTTCCCTGGTTGGATGTCCCAGTGTAGATCCAATATTGTTCACGCAAACCCAGCCCTTCAACCTCTGCTGCATCTGCTAGCCCGTTCTCACATACACTATTTCTATTTTTTTCATAAACTAAATTAATTAGTATATTAGTAATCATGTTAATTGAACTATTTGTTGTGGGTTCAATATGGTCTGCTACTGAGGAAAATAAACATCTTGGTTTATCCCCGACATGTGTTCTCAAGAAATGCTTCACTTAGCTCCCAGCTGTAAATCTGAATAAAATTGAAAAGACAAATTTCCATAGACAGTGTTTTGGCTCCCTGTCTCCTTTGGCATTGAGACTAAAATCTTCTCTTTGAAAAAAACATAGCTGCCATCTGAACCAGGGTTTCTATCATTTGCTCCAGTTCCAACTAGTAGCTTCTTGCTAAATTGGCATATATGGTTCAACACTGGAGAGACTGGGCCTTTGCCCATGTGACCCTTTCTCTGATGGCACGAGAGTATAATGGCAGTGCATGGAAAAGCTGGTGAATAATGTTTAATTTCCATGATCTTAGTGCTTCTTGAAACAAATATTACCAAAGAAAGCAGCCAAAGGTCTATTAAACACACACACACACACACACACACACACACACACACACACACACATGCACACACATGCACACACACACAACATCCATTTATGGCCTATACCTAGGCCCTCAAACATAATCAGTCTATTTAAAACAAATTAACATAAAACCGATCAGGATTTGGTATTAGAATATTTTGTTATTCATTCAAAATGGCTTCACCCATGATCTCATCATGGTGTATTGTAAAGAGGCCTGAATTTGGAATCAGAGGATTTGGGTTCAAATCTTAGTTTTGTTGTTTGCTATTTTTAAGCACAAACAAGTCACTTCCTCTCTCTAATTGTCACATTTTTCACCTGCAAAACAAAGAGTTGGACTATGTGACTTCAGAGGACTCTACCAATTCTTAATCTTATGTTCTTATAGAATTGTATAAGGAAAAGTAAAAACTTCCTTTTATTTCCATCATAATTGAGTTACATGTATGTATTGTGCCCAGAAATTCACCACAAAGAGCACATCTCATGGACTGGGGACTCCTCACTTTCTGTAGATATGGCAAGAATGCCAGAGGTGCCCTCACTTCCTGACCATCTCCTCACCAAGCTGTCTGCACTCTGGCCATCCTCCTCATTCAACCTATACCACCACCTCACCCACCCCAAGAGCCTCCCATAATGTTAGGATCTGCCCCTGGATCACACAGCTCTGACACGTGAGCTTTGGTCATGTCTCATTGGAGCTAGGCCTCCACAGCCTTCTCTCCTTCCAATTGCACCTTCTTCAAGAGCAGGGACTCAGCCGTCTCTATTCTCAGCTCTTTGCCAGGTTTTCTTTCTACATTGTCTCCTTCCATTAGTGTATACTGTTTAAGAACAGGGACTATCTTGCTTGCATTTTTTTGATCACTCATTTTTATTAATGTGTTTTTGCCTGTATTTGTATCTCCAGAACTTAACACAGTGCCCTGTAGATAGAAACACTTAGTAAATGTGCTACCTATCTATCAATCAAGCACATTATCTATTGGTGATGTCTTGTTCCCACCACATGACCAGCTTGTTTTCTTGTTCATTCATATGTTTATTTGGTGGCATCTTTGGTACCACTTCTTTAATTGCTTGTTTGTCATATGCTTCGGTCTGCTTATACCCACCATATCCTGCTACATTGTCCTTTGGGCGATCCTCAATTTCAGTTCTCCAGAGGCTATAGTGTTCCATGAACCACAACAACAGTAGAAGAATAATCATATTAATAGCATAGGCCTTTGTTCCAGGGAGAAGGTTGAGATTATTAAGAGAACTTTGACATTTCCCAAAGGTGATTTGGCTTTCCTTTTCAATCCCTGACTTAATTCACTGTCTATTTGCAACGTCTATCCAAGATACCCATCATAACAGATCAATTCTATCCAATATCCATTCAATTGCATATCATAGTCTGGACAATTGATGGTCAGTAGATCCAGTTTTGCGTCTGTGGATAGTTACGCCACACTTTAAAGAATGATTATGGTCTTGATGCAATCAGCACCATTTCATAAGAAAACAGCTATCAACACCTATCAGGAATCTGTCCTCAACTTGGACTCTTAATCAGATTTCTTATAAGAAAATGATGAATAGATTTGGCAGCCAACGCCTCTCTGCTTAATGTCTCACTTGATATTGAAAATTAGAGGGCCATCAACCAAGGTTATCTCTGCTATATTGTACCTTTCTGTAAAGCCAAGCACAAGCAGCTTTCCAGAAGAATGCTACTGGGAACAGCTTTTAAGGTTCTGATTACACAGTATAGCAAACACTGTATTTATTCCATAAAAAATCAGACCAAAACATTTACAGCAAATCAAGGTACAGTATTCACAATATTACAACTTATCACTAATATGCCCACACTGTTTCCACCACAGTGGTCACAAAGTTTAGAACAAAGAACAATCATTTAGTAACTCAAGCATTAAATCATCCTTAAGAGGGTTTGCCTCCTTAAGGGACACAAAGAAGTATAGTCAAAAGTTCTCTATTCATGGGGCACATTAAGTTACAAATCAATTACTTATTCAGTCATCATTCACTTAGTACAATCATTTAGTCAATCAATCAATCAACTCAATCATTCAATCATCCTTCATCATTCACTATTCAATAATCAGAAAATATACAAACCCTCTACCCCAAGTCACTAGTAAATTACAATTTCTCAGTCAGTACACAGTATCCAAGTAAAGTCTCCTTTCAGCTTAACTCAGGGTGGTCTCTCAGATTCCCTGCATCCCCTTCCATGGTCCCAGCTCCTACCTGGATTCACCAAACTGTCACCTGGGTTCAAAGTCAGACAGCTCCAAGGTCCTTGTCCAACTGTGCAGTCTCTGTTCCCAAAAAATCAAGGCTTAACAAAGCCACCAAAAGGGTCATACAAAGTACCAGCATCACAGTCATGCTTCCTCAGTCTTAGGAAGCTCTGGCTGGCCCTTGGGAATCCTCAGCAGCTCTGGCTGGCCCTCAGACTCAGCAGAAGTTTCAGCTGGTTCCCAGAATCAAAATCACCTCACCCAGGTTCCCAAAATCAAAAATCACTCTCTCCAGCCTGTGGGGCAGGGGATTTCTTCTTTAACCTCCCTGGCAACAGCAGTTTCTGCCTCTGCAGAGCTTGCTCCAAGAAGATCTGACTCTCTGTCTCTGGGGCTTTTCTTTATATACACACAGCCTTAGCTTCCTGTTTCAGCCAGCCCCTTCCTGTTATATCAGCAACAGAGGGTCACACCTTCTGTTTCTTCAACAGAGGCTTGATTGATTACTAAGTGCTAAGTACCTGTTACCTTTGCCAATACAAAGGGATCTTCAAATTCAAATTACATCACCATTACACTTTCAAGGAATCTTTTATAATTTTAATATATGCATGGGAGAGAACTTGTTGGACAGACTTTAAGATGATGTAGTTCTCTACCAAATCAAATTATTAAAAAAAAATTACCAACCAGTAAGCATAGTAGAATTTTATGTATTTCTGCATCTTTCCAGTATTTGTGTGATAATAAAGTTGTGGTTTTCTGCAAGAATGTGGCTTGTAAAGGCATACCTGTTCCTTTCTTATATCATCACCAAAGATGCCCTGGATGAATATTTAGGTTACTTTTAACAATTTTATGTAGTTGAGAAAGTAGGCATATGGGTTACAGTTATTGATATTCTCCCATCTACTTTTTTTTTCTTATAATAATAAGGTCAGCAATTTCCTTTTTCTGTGTCCTAGTTATCTTACCACTTTTTGATCCTTGTGCTAACAATTTAGCAGTCCAACTGTATACAAACAGTTGATTCAAGATTAATGCAGATCAGAAACTAGTAGTTTCCTTTCTATTATAACAGATTCTACCTCATTTACAATGATGTTATTTGGATGTTCTCTATGTTCAGTGGTTGATTCATTATGAATTTCCTTAAAGAAAGTTTGACTGTGCTTAGGTTTAGGGCTTTTGTGTATGATGAATGTATAAATGAAAGTCATATAGTAAGTGCTATGTACTAGGCACTGTGTGAAGTACTGGTTTGGTTTGGGAAGTCCTGGAGATGAGTTGAGCCACAGGGAAGTTACTTGACACAGCCTTTCCCATGGTATTGATTGAATTAAAGTTCCCAGAGATGAAGGTGGAAATGGAGAAGGGGTACAAGTTCAGCAGCAAGGTGAGTGGCAAGAAGAAGACAAGAAGAGAATGAGAAACATGGTGAGACTGGATAGATTCACTTTCCTAGTCCTTTACTCTTTTATTACTTTTGTTTTCCAAAATTCTTTTCCAATAATTTTTGCTTATATCTATATTCACACTGAAACCATTGAGTATCAAAGACTGGGTTTTTTGGGGGTTTTTTTTGTTGTGTTGTGTTGTGTTATGCTTTGTTGTTGTTTTTTTTTGTCTAGATCTGTGATTTCATTGGCATGAAGCTCTCCTGGAGAGGAGAGTTATCTTTTTGTCTCTACAAATGTAAATTTACAACTTTTATGCCATTTTGAGTATTAGAGAATTCCTTAGGTTACTGAGAGTATAAGTGACTTGCCCTGGGTCATGGGTCATGGTTTTTGTCAGAGGTCACGCTCCATCCAATCCTCTTGCCCTCTTGGCTGGCACCCTACCCACTATGTCATGCTTACTTTCATTGAAGTTATTGATTCAGTTTGGAAGATCTCATAGAATTCTTCACACTTCCTACCTGGCAATAGCTGTTGATACATACCATATACATATTTTTATGATGTTCATGGTAAATCATAAGCACTGAAACATAAGAAGACTGATCAGGCTATGACATGACATTCCTTGTTATCTTAGGATGGATGACAAAGTTAACTCTTTCCTTTGCTTTGCCTTTCCAGAGTTAGGGATTGTTTCATTCTTTGTACTTGCATCCCTAGCACCTAGCAGAGTACCTAACACGTGGGAGGTGCTTACAAATAGCCAGCATTTATATAGCCCTTTAAGGTTTGCAAAGCATTTGACATATGTTGTTTCATCTGATTTTCACAACAACTTGTGAGGTGGGTGCTTTAATTACATTTTTACATATGAGGAAACTGAGGCTAAGTGACTGAGAGAAGCTAAATGATTTGACTAAGGTCATAGAGAAAACCATTTTGTGAGGCAAGATTTGAACTCAGGTCTTCCTGACTCCAGACCCAGCACTCTACCCACTGTACCATTTAGCTGCCCAAGTAATTGTTTATAAATAGTCTAAAAACTCTTTGATTCTTAGCATTGTGTGTCTCCCTTTCCACCATTTTGCTGACATCACTCCATAAGCAGAAAAGGGCCACATGTGATTGAGGGTCATTTAGCATTTTTTTCACGACTTTCTAGGGACAAACAATTTATTCCCAAATGGTTGAACTACTAGTCACCAGATCATAGATCTAGAAGTGGGAAGGAGGTCAGAGGCAACGAGTTTCTCTCTTAGCTAGTCTTCTCTTGGGAAATAGCCCCAGTCTACTCCTGGAATTCTCTAAAAAGCCTTTGCAATACAATAAACCTCTCAGAGCTTGTACAGCACAGGCATAGCCTCCAAGAACCTAGAGTCATTTTCACAACACAAGGCACTCACTGGTGTAGGACTTTGGGAAGGAGACCTCACACACAGTAGGGGCTTAACAATTATTGACCTAACATTTAGGTTTGAGAGGATATCAACTAGGGGGCCCTTCCCCCAATATCATCTCATCATTATAATGTTTTTCTTTGAGGTCTTGAAGTAATTTCTATCTTGCTAAGTATTTTAAAATGCAAAATATTGAGATTCAAAGATTCCAGTCACTGCCACTGTACGTATACATACATATATCATATCTATGGTCGTTCTACAATGTGTGAGCTTTATTGGGGAGAAAAAAATATATACTAAAGATGTGATCCTTACCCTCAAGAAGCTTACATTCTTCAAGAGTTTATACTGCTTTCCTTTCTGATGGGTTTCTCCCTTGTCTGTTGATCAGAGAGAAAAGAATCCATTATTCCTTTTGGGAAATATGAACAGGGGAACTCGTGTTCAAAGTCTTGTTACTGAATTTCAAGGTAACATTTTGAATATCAAGAATCTGCTCATAAATAACTTCTTAACATGAGGCTGTCCTTTTCAACCCTCCTGGGGAATCAATGGCATCTCTGGGCTATAGCACAAATCACCTGAGATGTAAAGGCTGTGCAAGAGGAAATGAACCAGGAACTGTCCAATCTTATCAAAATGCTAGTATTATGTCAAGAGCACAGGTTTATTTGAAAATTGTTCCCTGTCTTTGGGGCTGGGAGAGTGCTGGAAGAGGGCAAAATGCCATTTCTAGGTAAGATAACAAAAAGAGCTTTAAAATAAGTATTGCCATGCCCTAGTGTTCTTCTCTGATGCCAGCAGACAGCCCAAAGAGCCAGTAGGATTCTTTGAAACACTGATTTCCCATTAACATTTAAATGTCATGGTTGAAGTGACTGTGGCTGAGGGGTTATAAAGTGCTATCCTGGGAGGAAGTGAAACTTAGGATACTAACTTACATGTTAATAAAGTGGAATTGCAGTTTTCTGACTAATTAGAGTTTTCAACCTGAGTTGTCGATTTTTCCTGATTACATCATGTGAGATTAGGAAGGGACGGTGGCTCCTTTCCCATTTACGCCTCCTCTTCCTTCGGTGGCATGATTGTGGTGAAAAGCCTATTTTGCCTTATTACAAGTTGGTTTCATCTACTTGAAAACAACACTGGAAAAGACTCCTAAGATTCAGAATTTTTTGTTATCCAAATTTAATGAGGATCTTATCAAGAAGTGGGTGCCTGAAGCATTATGTTTCATGCTTAATGCCACCCCTTTCCCCAACTCCAAAAGGCTAATCAATTGAAATCCCAACTTCAGACAAACCATTATTAAAGTGCCTACTGTGTACAAGATGTTTGACAGAAAGAACAATGGGGGGGGGTAGAAGAGAACATATTTCAACTGACAGCATGACTCTGGAACTTTCCTGACTTCTCTCCCAAGGCTCAGGAAGCTCACTACTGGGAAAATTACATCGCTGGGTAAGATGCCATCAGCCTTGGTAGTCTGCCCCATCACTACTCTCCCCCCAGCCCTCTGCTTGGAGTGGGGAGCCAAGAACTCCACAACCTCCGTCTAAGGAGAGAGCTCAGCTGAGACAGCTCCTCACGTCTTACAGGCTACAGGACTCTGCAACTTTCCCAACTTCCCTGCACATTGGCCCCTCCCCCCGAGGTAACTTCTCCCCCTTTTCAGCCTTTTGTGTGTTACCTTCCGCCATTAGCAAGCTCTTTGAGGGCAGATTGCTCTTCTTTTTTTCCTATTTGAATCCCCAGAGATTAGCAAAATGCCAGACACACAGCAAGGGCTTAATAAATGTTGATAGCTTATTAAAAAGGGCATTTAAAAACAAACAGGAAAGAACCCCTGCCTTGAGGAACAAAAGATCTAGTCAGGAGAGAAGACCCAGCGTTGTGGAATCCTGGTCCCTGGAAGGCGGATCTGTTCTGCCATTATTTGCTTAACTATCCAGCGACTCCCATGCAGCAGGTGCTTAATAAATGCATTTTGAATTGAAATCAAGTCAAAGTGTTTTTTCCACAAAAGTAAAATGAGGTGTGATTAAGTAAGGGTAGAGGGATCATCACTGAGTTAACCAATCAATGATGTGGTCACCCCACCTTACTTAAAACAGCCCACAAGAACCTATATTCTGATGCTTTCCCCAAGTGAGAACACCTCTACTGAGTCAAACTCAGGCTTGAGATCCGGTTTGAAAAGTGCTTGATCAATATAGAAATCTTTGAAAGCTGATGTCTGGAGTGCTCCAGACAGACGCATCCCTTCCCTGCCCCCAAACATATTAAGCTAATCCCTTTCTCCACACACACACACAGATCTTTGCCCAAAACTGCAATGCTTTCTAGTGGCTCTTGTGTAGACAAAGTCTGCACTTCTTTCAAGGCCAAGATCTGAATGTCTCTATGATAATATTACCAACCCTGACCTGCCTTTGCACAAGGCTTGTACAAGTACCCCAGCTCACTTTATAAATTGCAGAGGAGGGGCTAACTTATTTAGGTAGAGGGAATTACCTCACCTGGGAGTTTTGGCTTATTTTTTAATATCAAAGAAAGTATAGATCCAATCCTTATCTCTATCCCTACAGCTATCTCTCTTACTATCGCTTTCCTCTCTTTTTCTTAATCCGTATCCCTATCCCTACCCTTATCCCTATCTTTTTACTTGCCCCTCCCTGTCCCTAACCCTATACTAATCCCTGTCTCTATCTCTATCCTCCCCCTACCCTCACTTCTATCTCTTATCTCTATTGTCCTTATCTCTATCCCTGTCCCTGTCCCTGTCCCTGTCCCTATCCTTATGTGCAAGGCACTCTTCTAAATGCTGGGCATATAAAACCAAAAATAAAACAGTACCTGACCTTCTGTACTTGTATTCTATTGGAACAAAGGGTCAGTTCTCTTTCACTTGGCACTTGCGTATCTGTTACCTTGAATGGCTGTTGAATTGTTCCTCAACCGTACTGTAAGCTGCTTAAGGGCTAAGGTCATGAAGGAAGGAAAAAAACACTTATTTCATGTCCACGATGAGTCAAACACGGTGCCAAGAACTTTACAAATATTACCTCATCTGACCCTCACAATAGCCCTGGGAGGTAGGTGGTATTATTACCTCCATTTTACAGTTGAGGAAACTGAGGCAAACAGAGGCTAAGTGACTTGTCCAGAGTCTCGCAGCTAGTTAGTATCTGAAGACGTTTTTGAACTCGTCTTCTGACTCCAACCTAGGGCTGCTTAATCCACTGGCCCACCTGGCTTCCCTGTGCATTGTAACCCTTTCCTATTCAAGCAGAATTCAAATAGTATTTGACTAAGGGATTACAGTAGACTGAAGGAGAAATTTCCTATCAGTGTTATCACAGAAGCTACCAAAAGGCTCTTTTCCTTGTAGACAGTTCCTTTAGCAGGGTAAGATTACAAAGACATTTTCACTGCGGACCTGCTTCCAAGCAGAGCTCTTGGGGTTTCTCTATGCCCCATGGTACCTAATAAAGTTTTGCAAAAGCTACCACTTTACTCACTCTAGACAGAACATTTCTTAGTGTGCCTCCCAATAATGAGCTAAAATAAGTCATGGTCTCTGCTGGTTTTGCTCTGTGGATAGAAAATTGGAACTTGCTACCTTTTCAAGAACTGATCTACCTCATTGGCGCTGGTGGTCCTCCTCCAAGTCGCGTCCCACAGAAATGCTAGTAGTTACTTATTTGCCATGTTCCCAGGATGTACAGTCTACAAAAACAGCACACTGGGGGACTGCTATCAGGGACAATGCCTCTGGTGGTTACTTTATCTTTAGAGACACAGCACTCCTATGAGATTTGTCCCTATGGTACTCTAAAAGCCTAATTCTTTTGTATTTGGGTTGCTAATCTTTACTGTATGACATCTATCCTACATAGTACTGATGGATAAAGCCTTTTGAAAATGGATAACTCATTTCACCACTACAATTCCTAATCATTGCTGTCCACAAGGATGGGCAACAAGTGAATTTGAAAATTTCATTAAAAAGAAACATAAAAATTTTCATTATATCTCTCAGTTCCATTTAAATGTCAGTCTTTCTGATAGTGTCTAAGCTTAAATGTAATGAAGTGAATGATTTTTTAAGTAAATTTATCCATGTGAAGAAGGAATTCAATTCATTATATCTGAGAGCTTCACTCTATGATTCTTTATGAGAACATGAAGAAATGAATGAATGCTCAGGCCAGTCTACATTACTCTTAAGTGGTTAATTATAGTATAAACACTATGATTTTGTAGACAGAAATAGGAAAAAAAAAAAAGATCCTTGGAGACACGTTTAATCATTTGGATCCAGTAGTGCAGTGTTTATTCATTCATTTTTGGCCCATTAGAGTGTAAATTAGATTTGATTCGCTGGCTCTGATTGGCTTAATTGCCCCAGTTACAGATGAAGTACAAATAAAATTGTAATAAATTGAGCAGATGTTTAACCTACTCTACCAAGATCTTTAATAGTCAATTCCAATTGCAATTTACATTCAGCAATTTAACAAGACCCTTAGGAAACATATTTGATTATTAAAACAAGCTGTTTGTTTCTGTGGGTGATGGAAACTAGATTTTTGTGTCATATGCTTAGAAATCACACAATTAAAAAATTCATTTACAATAACTCCAGAATGGAATATATATGTTTCACATATATATATATATATATATATATATATACACACACACACACACACACACACATAGATATTACACAATTCAGTCTCTGTAATGCATCCACATACACACATACATGTGTCTGGCCATATACATGAATCTATGAGCCTAGAAAAGAAATAAAATGGCAGGATCTTAAAAGTGGCAGGAATGAAAAATCTAACAAAGTATGATTTTTTTCCTAAAGGAAGAATCAAATCCTTTCAGCAAGTGACTGAATTAAAAGGTTCTGGGAAAGATTCATCTTAATTTGGCCATCAATTAGAAAATAGACAACCAACTCTACTAACAATGTTCCACGTATCTTTCATCTGCTGTTCATGTATTTAAAATATTCTTCTCAAGATCACCACACAGAGTTCACACTAATCTTGCCTCTTCTAATCATTTCCCTTGTAATTGCAGCTGGCTGTTAGGATGCCACAGTATCCTATACTGTGTGAATCGGTGTTAACAACAGCACCTGGCAGAAACTGGCATGCCCCACTTCTCATATTCCCCCAAAATAGCCTTTTGAATGGGTTTTAGTTCCCCTTCTATAAATACAGGCTATAAAGAGAGACATTTACCAAACAGGTAGCCATTTTTTGTTGGAGTGTGTGGCCATGTCTCGCCAAGGCATGAAAACAATTTGGTGAGAGGAGCTAGATGGATTCATGGAGACAAAAAAGCCTGAGATTTTAGAGCTAAATGGGACCTTAGGGATATTCCAGCCCAACCCCTTCATTTTACAGATGAGGAAACTGGAGTCTGGGGAGACCTCAGTTAAGTAGTTTATTTGAAATGATACAGCTAGTTAGTGGCAGAGCTGGAGTTAGGAACCCAAATCTCCTGATTTTGATGCTCTTTGTACCAGTGTCAGATTCTTAGTGGCAAAACTGAATTTTCCCTTTTAAAATGTTTTATTGATATCTTTTATTTTATTTTACTTTATTTTTGCATCACATTTCTGTATGTAGTGCTCTCTGCTCTGCCCTAGGTCAAAACCAAATCCTTACTTGTGGTATAGTGGAAGAGCCTGGGTGTTAGAGGATCAGGGGATATGTACCTTGACCCCAACTGTTGTCATTTTGGTTCTCTTCAAGAAGGAAAGACAATAACCCACCAACCAACCTGGAGTCAACCACTTAACCTCTGTCATCCTCCATTCCCTCAACTATAAAATGATGGGATTAGGGTAGATTGCATGTGAAGTCTCTTATACATCTAGGTTTATAATAAATTAAACTAGAGGAATTAACTAAGTTATTATGTCTGACTATAAAACATTCAGCTCTCGAGGTCCCTGATTCTCTGCCAACAGCATTTGGTCTTCCTGAGTACACATTTCATAAGGCCTCTTTTTCAGACTAATATGGAAGGATGGACAAGGTAGATTTGCCATCTGGAGAAGTCCCACAAAGCCCATGGGAGAGAGAAATAACATTTTAGTGGGGAGAAGGATGGTGGGAGGAGGAGGTGTTAAATGTCAGGAAGGTGGTATATAGGTTGTTCAGGATGGTGACCCAAACCTCTTCCCCAGGAGCAGGGGTTCTTAACTATTTTTGTGTTATGGACCCCTTGGACAGTCTGGTGAAGCCCTTGAATCCCTTCTCAAAACAGTGTTTTTAAATGTATGAGATAAAATACATAGGATTACCAAGGAAAATAATTATATTGAAATACAGTCATCAAAATCTGGAAAAAAAAAAAACAAAACCACATATGCACAAGTTCTCAGAGCCCAGGTTAAGAATCCTTGCCCCAAAGGAAAAAGGGAAATCATATAAACAAAAATAGTCAGAATGACTTTGACTGCGAGGAATCCTACCAACTCCTTATCTGCTTTAGTCGTAACTAGTATATCTGAGGTCTGCTTAGCCTAGATTATTGTAGAGGATCATAGATCTAGGACAAGAAGGGACCCCCAGAGGTCATTTCACAGATGAGGAAACTGAGGCCTAGAGAGATTAAGTGACTTTCCCATGCTCATACCATAATAATTGGAGTTGTTAGTAGTAATAAGAGTTTTTAATAATTTAGTGATTAGCAGTAATTAGAGTTGAGGGATATTATTTGAATCTATGACCCTAGACTCTAGAGCAGATTTGCTCATTCCACTGCAACAGCTTTCCCCCCTGCTCTGGACTCCCTTTGTTTATGTCAGTATAGAACGCTACATTACCTCCCCCCCAAAAAAACGCCTTGTTCTCTATTCCGACTTTCTGAATTGGTCCATAGTCTGGAGAGAGTCACCTGCTTGGACTGCAGGTATATGAGACAGGAAATGAGACTCAGATAAATGAAGTGCCTCACCCGGCGTCACATAGTAAGGTGGCAGAGCTGGGATTTGAACCCGGACCTCAGAGCTCCAGAACCTGAGTTCTTTCCGTTAGACCACGTTGGTTCCTGCTTCTTTATCTTGTCAACATGCACAGCTCATCAGTGACCTATGAAAATGGTTCACATGGTTTGTCCAGACCCACCTTTTCTCTTTAAAACCATTTCCCAGGCCTCTCCAGAATCATTTGAAGACATGACATTGAACTGGGCAGTCAGGACAAGGCTCCACACATCTATGCAAATTGCCTTGTTACTCATTTGTACTATTTACTGTAGATCAATATTATGGGACCTGAAATTGTGTGTGCTCACATTCACATACACCGCGCGCACACACACACACACACACACACACGCACACACACACACACTTGCACAAATATATCTTCTGGTCAACATTCTATTAAGAAACTTTCTCTTAGTCATCACTTATATTTTCTCATTGTGGTCCCTGATATCATAATTTTTACTTGAACTGTCTATATAATGGAGGAACTATTCTCTGCTGTCTATTATGTAAATATGATATACTATTTCATGCCATGTAGACTGAGATTTCACAAAGCACAGAATTTATTCCCAATAATAGCATAATAGCCAGAGGAAAGCCAGTACTAAATGCCTTCATCTGGAATGTCACATAGAAGCTTTTGACTTATTTTCAGATGCAAGATGGTGATTTGGTTAACTATGAATAAAAATTATGCAAGAGAAGGAAAGATAGAAAGGAGAATGGTATATTACCATGAACTGTCCAATTAGTTAACATATGTAAAGCTCTTTATATGCTTTAAGCTACTATGTAAAGCACTTTAAAAAAGGCTAGCTGTTGTTATTACTCTTTTAAAAATAAATAAATGAGGTATTTGGTTACATTAGATGGCACAGTGCATAAGGTACCAGGCCTCTTGTCAGGAATACCTGGGTTCAAATCCAGCCTCAGGCACTTACTAGCTGTGTGACTCTGGGCAAGTCACTTAACCCTATTTGCCTCAATTGCCTCATTTGTAAAGTGAGCTGGAAAAGACAAAGCACACCAATATCTTTGCCAAGAAAACCCCCCATGGGGTCACAAAGAGTCAGACATGACTGAAATGAATGAACAATGACAACAATACACAAAAAAGGAAGACTGAGGTTAGTATAAATTTTAAGTCTTCAAATATTTATATATTGGTGAATTAATACCAATTATTCACGAAAATTACTGAGAATTTAGTGCTTTCTATGTATTTTTCAAATAATATTTTTTTCCCCTAATAATCTTGCTACACATGTAAGAAAAGCTTTCTTTTTAGCCTTCCAAGTCATTTTTTTTCTGTCACAAGGGCAGAAACAGCCCCAAGTCCAGAGCATAAATCGTGCTTTATAGCAAAATGTATCAGTCACTTCATGTACAAATTACTTTTTTAAAATTAGAGTGTGTTGTGTCATGTGTGATAGAAATTTCAAAATGAAGATTCTGTTGATTTGGTATATGCATGAACAAGGAAAGCATATGTTCTTTTGGGAACCCATAAGGAGTAATCTAAATATAAAGTTATGGAAGAGTTAAATTGTAAATAGCATTTCAAAAGCTTAAAACTCAGAACAATCCTCCAAGCCACCAAGTAAAAATTAATTACCACAGACAAAGCAAGGATTATCAATGCCAGTGATTTTATTTCATATGTAAAAAGGAAGTCAATGACTGGAGCTCTCCTCTTTGCCAGTTGAGGCATGGTTAGAAGTATAGGGCCACATCAGTAGAGATATTTCCAAGAACCATTTGAATACTTCCATCGTTGTGAATAAGCTTAAAAGGGGGGAAGGGGCCAAGAAATCATACCAGGAAGACAGTATTCACAGACTTTTCTATTAGTGAAAGGAAACTCTACAACCTTTCCTTGGCCTCAGAGCTGATCACACTGTCTCCTCAATCACCCTTTCCTACCCCTATCACTCAGATCTCAGTCAGTTCCATTTTGAGGGAGTTATGTCAACAGGGTAACCTGTTTTAATGGATCTTACCACCTTCAGCATTTTAATTTTTTGGTTTAAAATCTCTGTTAAATTCCATTTCTTTTAATAGAATCTTTATTCCATTTTCATCCTTCTCAGTCAGGGATTCTGGTTTTTACACTTGATAAACATGATGGTGTTAAGTGCACAAAAAGCCTTTTTGGTCACCTTGACTAGATTAATTTGTTCAACAAATATTTACTAGGGAATTCAAAGAGGAATAAGATTCAGCCTCTAAGAAGGGAGATGAGAGACATGTGGAAATGAAATAGGAGAGGCACAGAGTATGTCGGTAGTTCTATATGGCCAACACATAAAAACATTGACACATCCAACCTTACAATGGGACTCCATATTAGTCAAAAGTCTCCAATCCAGAGACCCCATACAGATGGTTAGACTAAATTGATCCTTGCTTGCTTTCCTCATACAACTGAATGCCTAATAGAAAGGCACAGTGGATACAATGCCAAGACCTCTCTATCAATCAATATCTACCTGATATTTGCCTGACTTTTGCTGAACTCAATGTTGCTTTGTCACAATTCAGTCAGGCCTGGTGCTGGGTCATCCTTATCAAGCAAGTGGTGATACCTTGTCGTTCTTTAAAATTCAACTTGAATGCTACTGTCTCCACAAGCCTTTCCCTGATCCTTCTTGTCAATAATAATCTTTCTTCTCAGATCTCAAAAAGCACTTTGTTTTGTAACTATCCAATAAACCACTCATGTAAGAGCATATATTAGAGCTATCGGAATTGGTGACTTACATTCCTTTAAGAGTGACAATTTCCTAAGACCATGGATTGTCTGTTTTTCATACTTTCCTGTCTGCGTCAGGAATACCTGAGTTCAAAATATGCCTAAAATACTTAATCAGCTATGTGACTGATCAAATCATTTATCTCTCAGCTTCAATTTCTTCATCTATCAAATGGGCATAATGAAAGTGCCTTATCTCACAGGGTTTTTGTGAGGATAAATGAGATTTCATAAGTAAAATACTTTACGTACCTTAAAACTCTAAATAAAATGCTAGCTGTTTAGTGGCATTATCTTCATTATAATCTGAGTGCTTTGCTCTCAATAGATTCATCATAAATGTTGGTGGTTGTTGTTAACCATCAGAGTCTCAAGCTATACTATTGGCTTCTTGGCAACTTCTTTGGAGACACAAGGATAGAACATTCAAAGCTTCAAGGGCTCATGATTTTTCAGTTTAGGTGACTATTCCTACCCCCACCCGCAACTTCTTTATTATGTTTTACAGGTATGGAGAATATGAGAGATGGGGTAGGAAAGGGCTCACCTAAGTCAACCCCTAGTCTATAGTTTTATAAATGCATGGTCATTCAACATCTGCTTGAAAACTTAACCTATTACGCCACAAAGCAGTCCCTTCTACTTCTGAGCAAGTCAAATTATTAAAGAGGTTTTCTATTCTTCAAACCACAAATCTGCCTTCATTCAAACTTTACCTGTGACTGCCTTTACATTTTTCAATCTCTTAAAACCCCCAGATCTTTTTCTCATAAGCTGTTGTCTAGTCATGCCTCCTTATCTTTACTTATGCAATTGTCATTTATTCCTTTTAAATTTCATCTTACAGGGTTAGACTCCTCTGGACTATCTCCAGTTCCTTCGCATCTGTTTTTGTTATGTGGAGAACAAAATCCGTGCATTAATGTACTGACCTTTGTTGACCTGGTTGATGTTAATGAATGATCACAAAAGTACACAATTGGAGTTGCTTTTCTGCAATGAGGATGGAAGGGTAAAGATGCATCCTCATTTAACCCAGTGTCCCTTGCACCTTGTGGCTTGCCAGGCAACTGAGAGGGTTCAGCCTAGCAGTCCTAAGTATACTATTTCTCAGCCTGAGATAAACAAATTCCATATTACTTAGTCAAAGTAATTATAAAATTTGAGAGGATCTTGTTTAACCTCATCATGACCAGAAAATTGAAACAACTTGTTTGAGGTCACACAATTAGTCATTCATTTTTATTCTTGAAATTTACTACTTCATCCCATCTTCCATCTTAAGGAATAATTCGGGACATTGACTTGCAGTAGAAGGAGAGACAAAAGAACTGGCCACACCACTATGATTTACCCCACCTTCTACTAATGTGATAAATTCTGGTGTCACACGGATACATATAGTGACACTTCCCAGTTTATCAAACCTCTTTTTTCTTCTTAAAATAAGCATAATCCTTAAAGCAAGTGCCCTGACCATTCCCAAATGGTCCAATGCCAAAGCTCAAAACCTCAAAACCTGAAAAAGATCCAGGTCCTTTTAAAGATTGATGGGAAAATGCTTTATTTTCTCTATATGCCACTATCATACAATTTTCTATTTTTTGATACTGCAGCACTATATAATATGATTCTTATTTGGCATTGCCATTGTACCTTTAGTTTAAAGAACTGTGAAAGGTGATATGAATAACATGGGTGAGTGAAAATAAAATAAGTGATAACTACATAATGGGAATAGAAAAGTCACGACTTACTGAGGTAGTACATTTTGGTGACATTATTGAAGTTTTGGGATTTTGTAGATTGTGTCTTTACCTGCCATTCTTTGCCCTTTAGCATCTTTACTACAAAAGGAAATAGGAAATAAGGGACAGGACTCATAAGTATCCCTTCTAATTGCTCACAAATCTATGGAAAGGTCTGATAGGGAAGAAGTTGAGAATAATGGGTAACTAGAATTTTTGGATTATATATAGATTGCAGTTATACATGGTAACTATCTTCCATTGTCACAAATAATCTGGGACTAAAATGTTGTTAGAAAATGTACTTTTAAAAAAAATGTTTTATATATGTAACTTATTAAAAATCTCCTAGTTTCTTAAAATATTTTTAAAGAAAATTAATTTCCAATGGGTTATTACCTTTTTAGTATTTTATTCAGGTTATTCTGACCAGTTTATAATTCACTTTCTTTTCCTTCTTAAATTTAAATTTTTAATGAAGAAAAGTTCATTTTTTTTTCTCCCTCCCACTTAACTCTCCTTATTGAAAAAGGAAAACAAAACAAAACTGTGTAATAAATATGCATAGGAAAGGAAAATAAATTCCTACATTAGCCATGTCCAGAAAAAAAAATATTTCTCTCAATCTGTATCTTAAGGACATCATCTTTCTACCAGGAAGTAGATAGTATTTTTCATCACAAGTCCTCTGGAATTGTGGTTGATCATTGCATTAAGCAGAGCTCTTAATTCTCTCAAAACTGTTTTTATAATGTTGTTATGGTATACATCATTCTACTGATTCTCCTCACTTCATTTTAAATCAGTTCTTACAGGACTTCCCGTGTTTCTCTGAAACCATCCCCTTCATCATTTTTAATATATTTTATTACATTCATAGGCCATAATTCTTTTAGTCACTCCTTAAATGAGTACCTTCTTAGTTTCCATTTCTTTTCCATCACAAAAAGAGTAGGTATAAATATTGTTGTACATATGGGTACCTTCCCTATTAAATACATACATACATACATACATACACACATACATATATATGTGTGTATGATATCTCTAGAGCAAAGGATATTCACAGATTAGTTACAATTGGTACATAGTTCCAAATTGCTTTCCAGTATAGCTAGACCAGTTCACATTTCTACTAACAATGCATTAATACACCTGTTTTCTCACAGCCCCTCCAGCACTTGTCATTTTCCTTGTTTGCCAACTTTGACAATCTAATAAAGTGTGAGAACAACCCTTAGACTTGCTTTAATTTTTATTTCTTGAATAAATTTAATTTGGAACATTTTATTTATGGCTTTGGGCAGCTAGGTGCTACAGTAGATAGAGTGCTAGATCTGGAGTCAGAAAGACTCATCTCTCTGAGTTCAAATCTAGCCTCAGGCACATACTAGCTGGCCAAGTCATTTAACCCTGTTTGCTTCAGTTTCCTCATCTGTAAAATGAGCTGGAGAAGGAAATGGCAAACCACTCTGATATCATTGCCAGAAAGACCCCAAAATAGAAAAGGGATCACAAAAAGTCTGACTTAACTAAAACAATTTGGAGCAACAATAATTTATAGCTATAGATAGCTTGGATTTCTTCCTCTGAAAACTACTTAACAGCTTTGCATCCTTTTGACCATTTGTTGTTGTTTGTCCTTCATTCTCAAAGAGGACCATGATATCAGGAAGGTGATGGCATGACTTGCAAATGAATTGATTTAAGTGGGGGATGACTGTGCAAAGTCACCAGCCTTACTTTCTCCTAAGGAGCCATCTGGGTCCAGTGGCAAGATATAGATCAGGATGACTAGAGATTATCATTTGCAAAGGAGGGAATAGCCTTTATTCTTAACAATTTGAATCAGTTCCCTAATCATCTTGGAAATGAGCCTATGTAAGAGAAACTTGCTACAAATATTTTTCCTCATTTTACTATTTCTCTTCTAATTTTTAGCTGCATTGGGTTTTATTTATACAAAAGAAAAATCTTTTAAATTTTATGTAATCAAAACTGTCCATATTATTTTCTGTAAGCTTCTCTATCCTTTATTTGGTCATAAACTCTTCCTTTATACATAGATCTGGAAGGTATTTTCTTTCCTTCTCCTCTAATGTATTAATGATATCATCTTTTATATTTAATTCACGTACCCATTTGGAGCTTATCTTGGTATAAGATGTTAGTCTATACCTAGGTTCTACCAGATTGCTTTCCAGTTTTCCCCACGGTTTTCGTCAAATAGTGAGTACTTAGTCCAATCATTAGAATCTTTGGATTTATTCAAACCTATGCTGCTGTACTCATTTACTTCTGTCTGTTATGCACCTACTCTCTTTCATTGATTGACCTCTCTATTTCTTAACCAGGACCAATTGTTTTGATGATTATTGCTTTATAGTATAGTTTGGGACCTTGTACTGCTAAGCTCTCTTCTTCTAGCTCCCACCCCCTTTTGTCCCATTATTTCCTTTGAGCTTCTTGACATGTTGTAATTCCAAATGAATGCTATTATTTTTTTCTAGCTCTATAAGGTAATCATTTGTTAGTTTGATATGGCACTGATAAGTAAATCAATTTATATAGTATTAAAATTTTGTAATTTTGGCTTGGTCTATCCACAAGGAATTAATTTTTCTCTGTTTACTTAGATCTGCCTTTTTTTGTGTGTAAGGACTGTTTTGTAGTTTGCATTAATAGAATTCTTGTCTGTGTCTTGGCAGGTAAGCTCTGAAGTATTTTATGCAATCTATAGTTATTTGAAGTAGAATTTCAATTTCTTTCTCTTCCTGTTGATTTTCATTTGTAAAATACAAAATATTTATGATTTACATGCATTTATTTGTATCCTGAAAATTTTCTAGGGTTATTGTTTTAATTACTTTTTTAAGTTGTCTCTCTAGGGTTCTCTAAGAATGCCATGATGTCATCTGGGAAAAGTTATCGTTTTGTCTGCCTATGCTTAATTCTTCAGTTTGTTCTTTATGTCTGTTGGCTACAGCCAGAATTTCAAGTACTATATAAAATAGAAGCAGTAACAATGCAAATCCTAGCTGTCCCCTTGGTTTTATTGGAAAGGTTTCTAATTCATTCCCATTACATCTAATGGTGGCTTTTGATTTTAGATAAATGCTGCTTATCATATTGAGGAAAGATTCATGGATACCTATGTTTTCTAGTGTTTCTTTTTTTAAAGATTGGGTCTTATATCTTGCCAAAAGCTTGTTATTAATAACCAACTCTTAATTCCTGGTATAAATTCAATTCAGTTATTTTTTTTGACATGTTACTGCATGCATCAATATTTATTAGAGATATCAGTCTCTGATTGTCTTTCTCTTTTGACTCACTTTGGTTTAAATGTATGAAGGTAATATTTGTATCACAGAAGGAAATTGACAGGACTTGTCTTCCTATTGTTTTCAAAAAGCTTATGTAATAATGGAATTAATAGTTCTTGTAAAGCCATCAAATTCTATAGCACCCATCTCCCACCTTGTAAGTTCATTTATGGTTTGTTCAATTTCTCATCTGAGATTGGATTAAGATCTCTACTCTTTGTTCTACTAATCTGGGCAATTTATATTTTAGTAAATATTCATCCATTTCATTTAGATTGTCAGTTTTAATGATATATAATTGGGCAAAAAGTTTCAAATAATTTTCTTTATATCTTTTTTATTTATTATGAATTTACTTTTTTCTATTTTTCATACTAATAATTTGGTTTTCTTCTTCATTATTCTTAATAAAATTAGCTAATGTTTTAACTGTTTTATTGTTTGTTTTTTAAAACAGTTCTTAATTTTATCAGTTTCAGAGGGTGTTTTTTTTTTCAATTTTGTTAGACTTTTCTTTAGTTTGAAGAATTTTTATTTTGGTGTTTAACATTTGTTGGTTTTCTAGTATTTTAAAATTACATACTCAATTGATTTATCTATTCTGTCTTTTACTGATGAAAGTCTCTAAACATGTAATATTTTCCCTAAGGATTGTTTGGCTCCATCTCAAAATGTTTGGCATGTCTAATTGTTATCATTTTATCTAATGAAATTATCTATTGTTTTATATAATTTGTTCTTTGACTCGCCTATTTTTAGGGTTAAATTATTTAGTCTTCAATGAATTATCAACTGTTTCTTTGGCACAACTTTACTGAATATGATCTTGATTGCTTTTTGGTTTGCAAAAGATATGCTGAATATGTCTGTCTTTCTCAATCAGTTTGTGAGGTCTTATGCTCTATATACATGGTCATTTTTGCAAAGGCGTCATGCACAAGTGAGAGCTAGGTATGTGTTTTTTTTTTTCAATACTGATTATTCATCTCTGGACATCTTTTCTAAAATTATGTTTAGGTCTTGAACTTCTTTTTTTGTTTATTTTTGTTAGATTTGTTTAGGTCTAAAAGGGATATATTGAGTTTTCCCCACTATTGTAGTTTTACTGCCTATTTCTCCAAATAATTAGTTTAACTTATCCTTTAAATATTTGATACTATGCCGTTCAGTACATCTGTGTTTAGCATTGATACCAATTAATTGTCTAAGATATCTTTCAGCAAGATGTAGTTTCCTTCTAGTTTCTTTTAATCAATCTATTTTTGCCGCTGCCTTTTTTGAAATCAAAATTACTACCCCTGCCTTTTTTACTTCAGATGAAATTAATACATTTTGCTTTAGTCCCTTACTTTAATTCTGTGTGAATCTTGTTGTTTCAAGTGTGTTTCTTATAAACAACATATTGTTGGATTCTACTTTTCTAATCCATTCTCCTACCCTCTTCTATGTTACGGGTGAATTTATCTCATTCATATGTACAGTTATGATAAATTATCTATTTCCCATAATTTTATTATTTTATACTTTCCAATTCTCTTTGTTTCCTACTCCTTCTTTATAAGGAAGAGAGTGGTGAGGGAGAAGTGAACTTAGCACTCTATTTTTGAATTAATCCACTTCTGCTTCCCTGATTCTTCTGCTTAATCTGACTTAATTTGTTTCTTCTCCTCCCTTGGGAAAAACAATTCCTTTTTCTTTACCCAGAGTCTAATCATATCTTGTGTACCCTTTCTTTCCTTTTTAACTCCATTTTTCTTTTGAAATCATTTAGACACAACAAAACAACTCCCAGGTCTTCTGTCTAATTTGGCCCATTCTAAGACACCTGATGATAATTTGGTTCTGAAGGGATACATGTTTCATTTCCCTTATTAAAATGTAAACATTTCATCTTCTTGATCCCTTATCGCTGACTTCTAATTTTTATCTTTTTATGTTTCTCTTTTACTCCTATGTTTGTACTTCAAAATTTTTATCAGGGCAGATTTCATTTATAATTTCTCAAAATAGTATGTCTAGACTCTTTCTTTAATCATGGTTTTCACTAGTCCAATAATTCTTAAATTATTTCTTCAGATCAATTATTTTTCAATGAAATATTTCACATTTTCTCCCATTTTTTTTCATTCTTTTGATTTTTTGTTTCCCATGAAGTCATTAGCTTCCATTTGACCATTTCTA
This sequence comes from Pseudochirops corinnae, assembly GCA_028646515.1. Lineage (NCBI taxonomy): Eukaryota > Metazoa > Chordata > Mammalia > Diprotodontia > Pseudocheiridae > Pseudochirops > Pseudochirops corinnae. The sequence continues at coordinate 509,934,077 of CM053585.1, read as the reverse complement.
ATTTTTAAGGAATTATTTTCTTCAATGAGCACTTATACTTCTTTTTCCATTTGGGAAATTCTATTTTTTAAGGAGTTCTTTTTGTCATTGAAGTTTTGTGTCTCTTTTGCTATTAGGCCAATTTTCTTCAAGGTCGTGTGTGTGTGTGTGTGTGTGTGTGTGTGTGTGTGTGTGTGTGTGTGTATGTGTGTGTGTGTATGTGTGTATGTGTGTGTGTGTGTGTGTGCCTTTTTTACCAAGCTGTTGATTCTCTTTTCATAATTTTCTTGCCTTACTCTTATTTCTTTCCCTAATTTTTCCTCTACTACTCTTATTTCTTTCTTTAGCTCTTCCAGGAAATCTTGTTGGGCTTAGATCCAATTAACATTTTTCTTTTTTTTAAATTAACTTTTGTTTGTTTTTAGTTTACATCATTCATTTTCACGAGATTTTGAGTTACAAATTTTCTCCCCATCTTTCCCCTACCCACCACTCCCAAACAACAATCCCACTGTATACCCTCAGGTAGGACTTTCTGGTAGGGCAAGATGGATCTTCCTACCCCAGTGCCTGTATATCTTATTTTCCCAGTTGCATGGAAATAATAATAATAATAATATTTTTTTTTGAACATTTGATTTTAAAACTTTAAATTCTACATTCTTTCCCTTCCTCCCTTGTCACCTACACCACTGGAAAGACAAGCAATTCAATACAGGCCCTATATGTGTAGTTATGCAAAACATCTCCGCAGTGGACATATTGTGAAAGACTGACTATATTTCTCTCCATCCTATCCTGCCCCTCACTTGTTCTATTCTCTACTTTGTCCCTATATCTTCACAAAAGTGTGTGCTTCTAACAACCCTCCCTCCAATCCTGCCCTCCCTTCCATCATCCCCCCTCTCATCCCCTTTCTCCCTACTCTCCTATAGGGCAACATACCCAATTCAGAGTGTATGTCATTCCCTCTTTAAGCCAAATTCAATGAGAGTAAGGTTGATCCATTCCCTTTTGCCTTCCTGTTCTTTCCTGTAATGTTAATGGAATCTAAGATCTTCCATGCCCCTTTGTATTGGCAAGTAAGCAGCACTTAGCACCTTGTTTAAAGTTAACACCTTGTTTAAGCCATGTAATTAACACAGAAGTAGTTAACACCTTGGGAGTAGTTAACACCTTAACAGGAAGGGGCATAACAGGGAGGAGCTATACTGTATATAAGGAAGAAAACCAGCAGAACGGTGAGATTTTCTCTCAGTGAACACCTGGAGGCTACAACTTTTTGCTGAGATCCTCCTTCTGCAAGTTTTCCCAAGAACTTCCAAGAACCAGGTTGAGGAGCTACCACAAGTGAGAGAAGGATTGCTGTTTGAGGGAGCCTGTTCTGTTGTGAAGGCTTGGGAATGTGGGTATTCACTGCATTAACCATGTGTATCAACTTCATGACTACTATAATGACTTTGGCTTTCTGGTTCTGGAACTCAGTTTTCTGGTATTTGAATAGAGGCTTTGGTTCTGCCCTTCATGTGGAGAGTTTGCTACATTTTGTGATTCACAACTATACCAGCATATTCATAACCACCACGTGTGTTGTGAATATTGCATTATTGTTACACCTCTTCATCCAGACCACCCAGGAGGGCAAACTTCCTGTACTGCTGACCCCAGAGGAAAGGGCAGCACAAAGCTGCATCCAGAAAAACCTCGTGCAGCAGCTGCCACAGAAGCAACAACAAGAGAAGCAGCAGCAGCAATGGAAACAGCAACAGGAGAACCAGCAGCAGAAGCAGCAGCAACAACAGAAGAAGCAGCTACTGCTGCTGCAGCAGCAGCAGAAAGAATTGGAGTTAATGGAGAGACACCTACACCAGCTCCAGCTTCAGACAGCACTTTCCCCTTATCTTATCCTAGATTGTCTGGCCCTCTGCCAATACCTTTATCTCATAAGGGAGATGGCCCACAGTGGTAGGTTTATCATTATGGTCCCCAGGATCGTCATCGACGAGTTAGATAGCATGAAGAAGAAATTCTCTGCCCGCCAGGCCCTGAGGTTCTTAGAATATGAATTGAAGAAGAGGAGCAGGTACCTGAGGTGTCAGGTAGAAGTGGGGAAGAAGTTTATGAGGCCAATGACTGAAGGAGCGGATGCTCCTGCCTGGAACCTGTATGGGATTCTCAGGACTTATGGGGAGGGCGCAGCCATTGCTGGGGCTGAAAGTGTGGATAGCACAGGCATGGTGACAGTGCTCACTGCACTTAGCTTGGTCGATTATACTGCTTCCCCCTATCCCCTGAAATTGGCTTTTTGGGCTGCTCACAATGCAGGGGTGCAAATTAAACATATCCTGACCTTCTATGGAGAATGGACACAGTGTAGGGGAAACTGACTCCCCTTTTTCAACTGAAACTCTTCGTGGATTTGTTTTCCCATGGAAACAGAAAGGGTAGAATAATGGATACTCACATGACTCTTTGGTGACCTGTGGAGCTACTAAACTGACCTTCCTGTCTACCCTGTCCTCCTCACTCACTTCACGTTGCCTTGAGTTCATCCAAGTCTCCCTAGCTGTTGCTGAAACAGTCCTTGCAGACACAGCATGGTTGCATGCCTCCCATTGGATGCATGATGAAATTGAAGACACGGAGGAGTGGATGGTTTGTGTAATTTTCTAATGATTGTATTTAGTGACTGATTGCTAGATTAGTGACTGTTTAAGTTAATAATTGCTCCATGAGAGGAAGCTTGATTATTGTATTGTGAATTGATTGAATGATCAAGTATTGATTATTGTATTGTGAATTGTTGTGAATGTTTGCCTTGATTCGTAATGGAATAAATGGAGTGTTCACTATACTGTGCAATCTGAATCTTAAAAGCTGCTCACAGTAGCATTCTTTTGGAAATCTGCTAGTGCATGGTGTTACATTGTGGCGTAGTCGGCAGGATTACAAAGTATAGTGCCTCTATTTGTTCCAGGATCCAGGATCCATCCATGGCCATTTAAATTGAAATTATAAGGCCAAGAATCCTGGAAGGGTGGAATGTAACAATAATTAATTTAGCAGGTACCTAGCCCTTAGTTACTAAGGGCTAAGTACAGAAGGTGTGAGCTCTGTCTCTTGTGTGAAAGAGGCAGAAGGCATTAACTCTGTCTCCTGTGTGAACAAAGGGCATGAACTTTGTCTCCTGTTGCTGACTTGGGAGGAGGGGGTTGCCTGAGACAGGAGGCTAGTGTGTATATTTAAGGAGCGCTCCAGAGGACAGACAGACAAATCAGGAATCTTCCTCCTGGTGGCTCCTGGTGGAGGAAGCAGAATTGTTCCAGCATCTGGGAGCTGGGCTGCTGGACTGAAGAACCGAGTTGGAGTTTTCTTGAGAGAGAGAGAGAGTTTCTCCACCAGCATCTGGAAGCTGACTGAGAACTGAGTTGGAGTTTTTCTTGAGACCAGAATCTGGTGAAGGCCAAAATGGCTGTTGCTGCTGCCTGGAAGGCCAGTGTTGCTGCTGTTGCCTGGAAGGCTGAGTTTTCAAAGGGGTCCTAGGGCCAGCTGAACTGCTGGAGGACTGAAGAAGCATGCCCAGGATAAGACTTTGTTGGTTTGTGGCTTGGTGGATCCTTGAGTTCCCGGAAACAGAAGTAGTGAAGGGTTTGAGATATGCTGGATCCTGTGAGCCTCAGTGTGTAACAATAACTGCCCAGAGGACTGGACAAATACCTGGGAGCTGTCTGCCTCTGAATCCAGTTGACTGTTTGGTGGATTCAGATAGGAATGGTCATTGGGATGATGGAAAAGGATCCAGGGCATCTGAGAGACCACCCTGAGTCAAGATGAAGAAAAGGCCTTTCCCCAAAAAAAATTTTAAAAAAAGAAAAGAAAAGCTCTCCCCTTGGATGCATGATGAATTTGAAGACACTGAGGGGTGGAGGGTTTGTGTAATTTTCTAATGATTGTATTTAGTGACTGATTTCTAGATTAGTGACTGTTTAAGTTAATAATTGCCCATGAGTGGAAGATTGATTATTGTATTGTGAATTGATTGAATGATTAAGTATTGATTATTGTATTGTGAACTGTTGTGAATGTTTGCTTTGATTTGTAATGGAATAAACGGAGTGTTCACTATACTGTGTAATCTGAATCTTAAAAGCTATTCACAGTAGCATTCTTTTGGGAATCTGATAGTACATGGCACTACATTCCCCTCCATTGTAAAAGTTACCCCTTGCCTCTTCTATATGAGATAATAAACCCCATTCTGTCTCTCTCTGTCTCCTCTCATTATATTCCTCTCCCACCTCTCAATTTCACCTTTTGAAATATCATCCCTTCCTATTCAAATGATCCTGTGCCCTCTGTCTATGTATACCTGTAGACATATATACACACACTCACATATGTATTCATATGCATATACACCCTCCTATATAGACATATGTATGTGTATACATATACATATATATATTTATATATTTATATTCCCTTCAACTATCCTCATACTGAGAAAAGTTTCACAAATTACAATTATCTTTTTTTCCATGTAGACATGTAAATAGTTCAACTTTGATAAGTTCCTTATGAATTCTTTTCCCTGTTTACCTTCTCATGCTTTTTGTATATGAATGTCAGATTTTCTATTCAACACTGGTTTTTTCATCAAGAATGCTTGAAAGTCCTCTATGTCATTGAATGACCATATTTTCCCCTGAAACATTATACTCAATTTTGCTGGGTAGGTGATTCTTGGTTTTAATCCTAGCTCCCTTGATCTCTGGAATATCATATTCCAGGTCCTTCAATCCCTTAATATAGAAACTGCTAGATCCTGGGTCTTCCTGATTGTGTTTCCACAGTATTCAAATTGTTTCTTCTTGGCAGCTTGTAATATT